>VDFB02105785.1:80387931-80433108 GCA_007258455.2 Sequoia sempervirens | reverse complement strand
TCAGATCCAATGCTGTACAGCTTGTTTATCTCTCTCACACGGATTTCTGGGGCAACGATCTCAGCGCATACACAATAGGAGTCACACTTGAAGAATGTAAGAGCAGGTGCATGAATGATAGTCAATGTTCAGGTTTCGGATACGTTTTGAAAACTGGAAGATGCTTACCGAAAGGCCAACTTCTTAGTGGGTATCGATCTCCTGGCGTACCAAACGAGATGTATATTAAGGTCTCCATCAACGATTCCTCGCCTCTAAATTCCACAAGCATTACAGAGGCCGGACTCAACTGCAGCAGTTCTGTGACACTTATTTCTGATAGTAGCAATTACAAGAGATCCAAGAAGAGGAGTGTTACCAAGTATCCGCTTTGGTTCGCTATCGCGTTTGGAGTGGTAGAAATTGTTTGCATCGCGTTGGGTTGTTTATACGTGTTCCGCGAGCGTAAAAACAGCTTTGATTTTGATCGTCAAGGGTATTCTGCCATCCCAATGGGATTCAAAAAGTTTAGCTTTGCAGAGCTGAAAAAGGCCACGAGTAACTTTACGATAAAGCTGGGAGAGGGAGGTTTTGGAAGCGTCTACAAAGGGGTTTTGGCTGATGAGAAGGTCGTGGCAGTGAAACAACTGGAAGGAGTATCTCAGAGCGAGGAGCAATTCTGGGCGGAGGTAAGCATGATTGGTAGAGTTCATCACATGAATTTGGTTCGCATGTTTGGATTTTGTGCAGAGGGGCATCACAGATTGCTTGTTTATGAGTTTGTTGAGAATGGATCGCTGGACAAGTACCTGTTTACAGAAAGTGAATGTTTGGGTTGGAACGAAAGGTTTGCGATTGCAGTGGGCACGGCAAAGGGATTGGCTTACCTTCATGAAGAATGCTTGGAATGGATTCTCCATTGCGATGTGAAACCTCAGAACATACTTTTAGACGATAAATTCAATCCCAAGGTGTGACTTTGGATTAGCAAAGCTGGTGCACAGAGACCGAGCCTTCTCCTTCTCTAGAATTCGTGGAACTCGGGGATGCGTGGCTCCTGAATGGGTGATTAACCTTCCCATCACGGCAAAGGCTGATGTGTATAGCTTTGGGATTGTACTTTTGGAGATCGTAATCGGCAGAAGCGCATCCAATCACTCAGGCAATTTGGTGGAATGGGTATCCAAGAAGATGGACGAGGGAAAGCTTGCACAGGAAGTTGTGGATGCCAAGCTGAATAAAATCGTAGACACAGAAGAGGTGGAAATTGTGGTGAGAACAGCATTGGTTTGTCTTGAACAAAACCCGGGTTTGAGACCCTCCATGAGCCGGGTCGTCGAATTGCTTTCTCAGAAGACCAGAAATTGGAGAGACGCGCCAAACACAGATGATGATGGATTATTGTAATTTCTCCTGCCACCATTATTAAATAAAAGTAGACACAATTATTAAATAAAATAAGAGATAAAAGGATAAACATGGAAGAATATTACATGTTTGAACTAGTCGGTCTAGAATCTAAAATAGTTTTCTTTAGAGTCAGAGCTCTTAAGAGGCATTTGTAATCTGTTTAAGCAAGCAATAAGAAATACAAATAGTTTTTGTAGATTCAAAAATCAAAAGTAAAAATATTTAAATTATAAGACAACCACAAAATCTTTAGATTTAAGCAAAATGATCTAATCTATTAATGGAGCAAAAATATGACATAAAGAAATATAAATTAAAAACAATGCAATTATACCTTCTCCTATTATCATTTGTTCATCTCTATTGTTCTTCTCCATCCTTGTTTTACAAATTGGTAATGTAACTCTCAATATTTGTTGTGAGCAAATATGACAAGCTCATGATAATAATGATGATGATATTTCAAAGATTGTGGTTAGAATCAAAAGGGTGATGAAGGTCTATATTTATATAGGATTTGATAGAAGATTCATGGTCAGGACTCGAGAGAAAATCAATCGATGAGATTATGGAAAAGAATTGAAAAGTTACCATTTTAATTCAAGAAGAGATAATATTAAATTACCTAATTAAAATGGTGGATAATGGTGCATGTGAGTTTCTAATTTCATGCTCTGAAACAATTTCTAAGATTGAGGAAAGTTAAGGATTTAAAGAAGATTTTAATTACAAAATGGAGGAAAATTGATGATTTTGAAAAAAATAGATTCTAAAAATTTAAGAAATAATGTAAGTAGAATAAATAAATAAAATTATTTATTTGCATGTATGTGAATAATTAAATAAATAATTATATTTATTTAATTATGAATAAGATTAGAGATTAAATAGTTAAAGATAATTGTTTAATAAAAATGTCAATTAATTAAACAACTAAAATCATTTAATTAACTTTAGAGAAAAATTAGAATAATTAAATTATTTAATTATTTAATTATATAGATTAGATTAAATATGAATTAAAAGGAAAAAGGTTAATCTAATTATCTTAGATGAACACTAGTGGAAAAATATCACTATAGGCCTGGGATAATTTCTAGTGTCTACATTTTCCACTCTCTAAGACAAATAGCATTTTTAGAATTGTTTCAAATAAAAATTTAAAAAATAATATTCAAAACCTACCCGAACATGCCTCAAAAATAAGGGGATAATATGGTGCTCCCTTGGAAATTTTGGTGAAAAATCCCAAAAATGAGGCAAATTTGAAGACAAGCTTATTTAATGCATTTAGGTGCATAGATGGAAAAAAATTAGGTCAAGACTAATAGAATAAATTTTATCTAGAAGAAAAGGTTAGTAAGGAGTTAAGAATGGTTATCTTGATCAAAATTACATATGGATGAGTTTGATTGATGAAGTAGAATAGAATGAAATTGATAAATATTGAAAATAGATTGATAGATTGGACTTTGACCTTTCATTAGTGCAAGATTATCATCATCGAGCATTATCATTTTTCAAATAGATAATGTACACCAAGGTATAGAAAGACCAAGGTACAAAATATTATCCATTTGTTTAGACAGACGCCTTGCAAATAGGTAAAAGCACAAAGTCATGTCACACTTTATAAAGGAAATGGCCAACGCTGATCCAACTTTTAAACTTGAATCACTAAAAAGTGGCATATATGTATTGAATTTTGAAATGATGTAAACTAGTAAAATATGTATCCTTTACTATATTTTATGTTTATATTTATTTTATTTTAAATAAAAAAAATATTTTAGACTTGTTTTTAAGAGATTAAAATTATAATTTAGTTGCTGATAAAATGCTGAAAAATGAAGTTGCACAAGATGTCAAACTTTTTACAGTAAATTTATTTATTTTTCTTTCAAAAATTTTGTGTGTATTTATAACTTGAAACTTTAGTACATGGATATATTTAATTCTAATTTTGATAAATATATATTTTTAAATAAATATTAAAATATGTGTGAATCAAAAAACAATTGTTTCCATCAGATGTCAACTTTCATATTAAATATTTATCTAAAATAGAAAAAAATTATACCATCTTGAAATAGATTCTTTTATCTAGTGCATCATATTTTTTTGAATTTTTTTTAATATGTATTAGTATTTTTCCTTGGCATGCTAATTGACCTAATATTTTGTGTTGATAACCTATTGTTAGTAAAAATAAAAAATAAAATATAAATAATAATTAAATATTAAAATAAATATATTTTTGAAAACTACACTTATGGATATACAAAAGGGTATTTTTATATTTTTTTAAAAATGTTATTTACATTAGCACAAGTTATTGAAACTTGAAGTTTTTCAAATAATTTTATTTTTTCGGTAAATTGGACTCAAAGTGGTGCTCCATATATATTTTTAGCCAACAATTTTAGTTGAAAAAGTTGTGGAATTATCTAACTTATCTAGAATGAGTCTTACTAGATCATATGTTTGACCAAAATTGATTTTTAGTTAGAAATACTTAAATTCGGTTGTGTTGATAAGTTGGTTGAAAGTGTGACACAACTTTGTACTTTTAGTTCCAAACAAGGAATCCCATGACCCATACTAGTGACAATAGAACCCTACAAGAATATGTGAGGGAGTAACCACAAAAAATATTGATCCTGATATAAGAAAGCGTTAGATGGACCTTTAACTTGCATAGGATGATTAATAATATCAAGTTTCTACAATGCATATTATAGTTCAGTATTGTTTCTAGATTTGATTATGTTAGAATTTTTTGCATCGACGTTTTAGATCACACTCCATGATCCATCATCAAGATGGAATAGAGCAAGAGGAGAAGAAAATGGTTGATTGCAAAATTACACCAAATAGAGAGAGAGAGAGAGAGGAAGGGGAGAGGAAGGATGCACACAGTTCGAGGAACAAAATAGGAAAAAGAAAACAACCAAAAAGAAAAGAATACAAAAAAATTATAAATAAATGAATTCATATAAATATATGAGTATAGATGCATAAATGTATAAATGATAAAGATTAAAAATATAATTTTTCTTTTATGAATGTATATATTTATAAGCTAATGTTAAATTTGTATATACATTATAAAAAGAAGTTAATATAAAAATATAAATAAATCTAAAAAAAATGTATATATATTTTAATGAAAATGTTTATATATATATATATAAACTAAAATAAAGCATATAAAGTTTAAGTCTATCTCGAAAAGAAAAAACACTGCAAAGAATTTAAAGGAAAGAGAAATTATATATATAAATCTATAAAAGGAATAAATTAACAATTAGATGAAAAACAAGAACTCTATAAAAAACTTAGGTTGTGTGTGTGAATATTTTCTAAAATTAAATATATAAATGAGACTAAATATATTAAAAAAAATTAACACATATATAAATAAATTGAAAAACAATTAACAAGTTAAATATATCAAATATAAATATGATAAAGATTATATATAATTTTTCTCTTAATTATATATATATTCCTAAACTTAAGATAATTTTTAATATAATTTATATATGTTTCAAAATAAATAATTAAATAATTTTATAAAGATAATATAACAAAAAGAGTATATATATATATATATATATATATATATATATATATATATATATATATATATATATATATATATATATATATATATATATATATGCTATATATATATATATATATATGAGGGATAAATATGAATATAAAATATCTATGAGAAGAAATAAATATAAAACTATATAAATTAATTTTTTTTTTAAGTCAAATTGATCAAATCACACACAAGGAACATAGTTTCCCCAACCTTATTGTTAAGGTAAAAAATAAATTAAAAAAATCATGACCCATCCTCGTTCCTCTAATCACATTTGGATATCCTTGAGTAGCATATAGCCATGAAAAAACATAAATCAAAACATAAGACTTACTAGATCAAATGAGTCAACAACCATTTAGATATTCTTGCAAAATATGAGTGATTTCTTGATAGGATTCAAAGGATCATGTCCAGTTTCAAGAATGAAACATCTTGTGTAAGATATTGAGTCTAGTTTCACTAGTGCAATATCTTGTATATGACAAATGATAGCTGGTAAAGATAGATGATGTTTATTAGGAAATTGATTTGTTAGACGTGAAGGGTATTTTGGTAGTTTTCTTGTTATGTAATGATTTGTTAGGATTAATGTTTTGTAGGATGTTCTATTTCTTTCTAATCAAAGTGTCAGTCTTAGAAAGAAAAAACTTTTGTAGAGGGAAGATTAGGATGTTTTTAAAGATTACTATGGATTATGGATAGCTTATTATGGTATGGCATGGAAGGAAATATTATAAAATGGATGGTATACTATAAGGATCATGAAAAATACATATGAAAGATTCACACAAGCAAGAAAGCAAGCATGCACAAGGATACAAATAAAAACATGATCTTTCTCCTAGTCAGGCTAAAAGAAAATTGATTGGTGATGATGATGATTATGTTGTTGATATGGGAGAGAAACATCCCAAAAAAATGTGAGGACTGGGAAAGACATATTTGATTGATGATAATGCGACTAAAGGATCAAGGTTTGCAACAAGGTTGGGAACAAAACTAAGGAATGTTTTAGATGATACACTAGACTACATATCAAGTTTACAAGTATAGATTAGGATTGTTACACTTCCATGGACTAACTTGAGGACTCAATGGGATTATAAAGGTACAAACTATTATCCCTTTGCATAGATAGACACCTTGCAAACAAGGAGTCCCATGACCCATACTAGTGACAATAGAACCCTATAAGAATATTTGAGGGAGTAACCAAAAAACATGTTGATCTTGATACGGGAAAGCAATAGGTGACCTTTAACATGCATAGTATGATTAATCATACCAATTTTCCAAGATCCATTATATTTCAATATTATTTATGGATTTGATTATATTAACAAAATTCACATTCATATTTTGGATCACACTTTGTGATCCATCATGAGGATGGAAGAGAGCAAGAGGAGAAGAAAATGGTTGATTGCACACTTACACCAAATAAAAAGAGAGAGAGGAAAGGGAAGGGAAGAATGCACATAGTTCAAGGAACAAAATACAAAAAAAAGATCAAATATGAACAAAAAATACAAGAATATAAAAAATTCATAAATGAATAAATAAAAATAAATATATGAGTATATATGTATAATTTTATAAGTAATAAAGATTAAAAATATAATTTTTCTTTTATGAATGTATATATTTATAAGCTAATGTTAGTTTTGTATATATAGTATAAAAATGAGTCTATACTAAAATATAAATAAATCTAAAAAGTGTACATATATTTTATTGAAAATGTTAATATATATGTGTGTGTATAAATATATAAAATAACAAAAGACAATAGCATATAAAATTTTAATCTATCTTGAAAAGAAAAAAAATTGCAAAGAATTTAAAGAAAATAGAAATTATATATAAATCTTTAAAGAGAGAATAAATTAACAAATAGATGAAGAGCAAGAACTCTATATAAAATTTAGGATATATATATATAGAAAAAGAATTAGCGCATACATATATATAAATCAGATAAAGATTATATATATAATTTTTAGTTTAAGTATATATATATTCATAAACATAAGATTATATATATATGTTAATATTATATATATATATATATATATATATATATATATGTTTCAAAATAAAAATTTAAATATCAGGATCACAGAATTGATGGCTATCCTTGTTGGCAACATACAGGTCATGGTTCATTCATTCAACATGTGCATGTACATGTGAATAACATATTTAGGCACATGAGCACTGGCACGAGCGGGAGAAGAGGGATTTTGAAAATTCAAGTGATGGAAATGGAGGCAAAGAAAGATCAAAGAGATCTTAGGCAAATCTGGAGTTGATTTTGAGTAAGAATCAAGGTAAGGATGATCAGGATGAGGTGGACTCCAGAAATAAATTTCAGGTGGAATCGGGTGGAAAGGATATTCCAGTGCTTAATCATGCGGTTTCCCCTACCGATCAAAAAAATGAAAAAGATAATGAGGCGGTGGGGACCACTGGCAGCATTGGAGGTAATCGCAAACCCTGGACTTCTCTTTTTGGGGTAAAACCTAATGGAAATTCTTCCTTCCCTCCGGTGTAAAATATCTCAGAAAAAGGTAAGTTTGCAATTTTTGTGCCAGATTTGTTAATTGATCATAATATTGCTTTAATGGAAAGAACCTTGGTTGGGAAGTTTATAGGCCCTAGATAAAACATTGAAGTTGTTAGGGAGTTCATGAAAAATAAATGGAGAAAAAATGGAAAAGTTTCAGTTGTTGTTCTTCCAAAGGGTTTTTTTGCGTTTGAATTCACTTGCAGAGAGGACATCTTGGTTGTTAGAAGTGGGGGTCCTTGGGTTATAGGGAAATCTTCCCTAGCTCTAAAGAAGTGGTCCTCTAATTTGGACCTCTTGGTCTCCATTTTTTAGAATGTCCCAGTTTGGGTCAAACTTCTGGGCCTTCCCCTGGAATATTGGAATGAAGACATTTTTTATGGTATCACGAGCTCCTTTCTATTGATTCAATGATAGCTACTAGAAAGAGATTGGTATTTGCTAGAATATGGGTAGGGGTCTCTCAGAATGATGACCTTCCCTCATTGATCGAGATCTAGTCAAAACTGGGTTCTTGGGCGCAAGATATTTAGTTTGAAATCATCTCATTTGCTTGTTTCAAATGTAGAAAATCTAGGCACTCGGCTAAGAAATGCCCACTAAATGCTACCAAAGAGAAAGAGAAACCAACTGGTTCTTTGAAATCGGTATGGTGAAAGAAATCAGGAGGAGATAGCCTTGAAAATAAAGAGTCTAATGGTCAAAGTACCTCTAATGAGGTTGATATGGTCATGGAAAATAATCGAGAGGCTCCACTGGAACCCCAACATATGGATCTTGAGAAGACTTTACCTATTAAGGAAAATGAATCCAATGAGGATTAGTTGGCAGGGGAAGATAATCTAAACCAAGATGCTAATCCCTTTTCCCATGAACTAATCCGAACAATGAAAAATGATGAGACCCCGGGCTTGGAGGATATTCCTATTCAGGGGCTATCCTTAGAGCTGAACATCCCTCTCCCTCTCCATTCCTCTGTTGGTCTTTCTCCTCTGGGAGTAGAGCACTTTACGGATCCTAACTCCTTCGATGTGGTTAAGGATTCTTTTGAAAACTTGGACCATTCAACTAAACTTTCTAGCAACTTCCCATCTTCTCATTTGAATGGTATCATGGAAACATTACCCTGGGAACAAAGGCTCTTAACTCATAAGGAATGGGAATCTAGTAAAGAGACGGATAGCCAAGAAGAGTTCTTATGAATGAAAAAGAAAAATAAAAACAAACAATGGAAGACTCCAAGTGGTATTTCTACCTGATCAAAAGCAAAGGAAGACTGTGGAGCATTAAATAACTCTCGAGGGAAAAAATCTATTAAATGGACAAGAGAGCATAACAGTTTTCAGGATATTGCGGATGGGTCTCAAAAAACCATCCCGGAATGCCTCAAATCCCTTGGTAATTCATGAATATTATGTCTTGAAATATAAGGGGACTCAATAGTCCCCACAAGCAGGATGTTCTATGCAATTTTGTTAGAGACCACAAGCCTGATATTCTTCTTATTCAGGAGATGAAAATGTCAAAGGAAAAAGTAGAAAAGATGAAACTTTTCCAGCACTATAGTACTCATGGAAACAATTTGAATGGTGCTTCTGGTGGTATTGCTACCTTCTAGAATAATCACATAATCAAAGGGGATCTGATTTTGGAAGGCACAAACCATATTGCTACTAGATTTACACATATCAGGGATAGTTTCAATTGGATCCAACTAAATATCTATGACCCTAATGGTAAAGGACTGAGAAAAATCCTTTTGGATGGAGCAGGCTGCTTTTAGGAGGATTTTTTATAGAGAGCTTTGGATTGTTATGGGTGACTTCAACACACCCTTAATGAATGGAGAAAAATTTGGAGGTTCCCAGATCAATGTGGAGAGCAAAGAGGATCTTCAGAGTTTCATTGATAACCAAGGGCTGATTGATCTAGATTTACATGGAGCTTTCTATACTTGGTCGAATCGTAGAAAGGGGTTGGAGGTTATACAGGTTAGATTAGATAGATCTTTATTTTCCAATCAGTAGTTTTTTTAGTATTATTGTTCTCTTAAAGCTCTCTCTAGGATTGGTTCTTATCATTTCCCTATTAGTTTTGTTGCAGATCCTATAAAAATGAAGAAAAATATCCCTTTCAGAGTGGAAAAAATGTGGCTCTCTCATCCTGCTTTTAAAGAGGAAATTAGGAAATGGTTGAATATAAGTATTTCTAGTATTGCTATGTTTAAAATAGCTAAAAAACTAAGGGAAGTAAAATGTAACTTGACAAAATGGAAAAATGAGTCCTTTGGGAACATCTTTAAGATCAAATCTAACCTTCAGATGGAACTGGGGGAGATTCAATATAAAATCCAGAAGGAGGGATATTTGAATGACACAAAATAAAAAGAGAATGAGCTACTTATTAAAATGCATTAGAAAGTATGTTGTCTCATTCTTCAAAAACCTTCTTTCTAGGAATGATGAAATTAACCAAAATGATTAGGACCATTTAATAGATGTTATACCAAAAGTGATCAACCAAGAAAATAACACCATGTTGTCTGCTATCGGGCTACCAATGAGGAAGTCAAGCGGGCTATTTTCTCCTTTGATGGGAGTAAAGCTCCGATTCCAGATGGTTTCCCTCTATTTTTCTTCCAATGGTTCTAGGAGACTGTTGGAGACGATGTGATGAATATTGTAAAAGAATTTTTTGGATCTAGAAGTCTCCTAAAAGAATTGAATGCCACCTTCTTGGTTCTAATCCCTAAGAAGCCTGGAGCGATAAAATTTGAGGCCTTCAGACCCATAAGCCTCTGTAATTCTATCTGTAAAATCATCTCTAAGATTTTGACTTCTAGACTTTTCATTATTTTTCCTTCTTTGTGTTAAAATTGGGAAACAAGCACAAAACCATGAGCCATAGGATTAAACAAAAACAAATACACCTTCCACACAAGAGATCTGCAAACAAATGTATGCAATTAACTTCAACAAGAAAAAGCTACAGAAGAGAGAACTTTCAAGAAGATATGAAAGCTACAGATATTCTCCTATTAATAATTACAATGAGATTAATCCTTATAAAAGGAGATCAAGAAAACCTAAAGAAAAGACTAAAGGGAAACCCTAGTGTGCACACTTAATAATTAATAAATAATTAATTATTAATGTGCCTAAGTTTAGCTTAAGTAACTAAAGTGATAAGTGACTTAATTAATTAACCAATATGATTAAATTAATTAAGTAAAACAACTTATTACTCTAACACCCCCCTTAAGATGAACTTAGGAAGTAGCTAAAACACTAAGAAAAAGATGCATGAGAGCAAAGATGGGTCCCGACAAACAAAGCCAGGTAAGGTACCCATGTACAAACATAAGATCTCTATAAAGCAGAGAAATAGAGAAAACCTCGTGGGAAAAAACTCTACTCCAAGAAGAGATCAAAGGCGATTGAAGGACTGAAAAGCCTCCAAATCAAGGAAATGTCCTAAAAAAAAGAACATGTAGAACATCACAGAAGCATGAAGAAGCTGCAAACTCTATCAAAAGATGACTGCTACGGTGCCGAAGAAGCTCCTCTGAAGATAGGATGATCAAGATCAAGAATACAACAATCTGCATGAGTGCCCCCAATGACACTACTCGAATCTGATGGCAAACAAAGGCAAAACATCTCGAATGAAGATACAGATGGCACAAGTACCAATAGTCTAAAAAACACTGATCAACTAAAGATGAAAGATTCCTTCCAAGGTGAAATCAAGGAAGCATTAGCACGAATAGTATAATACCCCCCCATAATGTTGAAAAAGGGAGAGGTGTGACAAGTACACTGAAACTAAAAGCTAGAAAGTAGTGCATGAAGAGGAACCAAGAGCATTTGAAGGTGCAAACATGAAAGTACAAGCTGATAGAGAGAATGTGAAACCAAAAGTCACATACGCATGAGAAAGGTATGAAGGCAAACAAAGGAAAACATCAGCCCCCATGGCACTTTATATCATAGTGTGAGTACAATAAGACATAAAGTGATGTGCAAGAAACCCAATACTACACATACAATGTTGAGGCACTTTATCTCAGTGCGTTTATAAAAGAGAAATACATGCAATGTGAGCCCATAATTTCTACAATGTCCAAATAGGACAACATGTTCAAAATACAATTCTCTTATAGAAAAAGAGGAAACTGATAGCATCATGATGAAGTAAATGAAAAAAAAATGCACTTTAAAAAAAATGGTACCCAAAAATGTGTCCGAATGCAGAAGATATGGCATGTCAAGGTCTCCAAAATGAGAACTGAACAGCATCAACACTGATAAAATAGAATTTTGGAAAAACAACCAGAAGTAAAAACTAGAAAATACCTACACTACTATGAAGAGCACAAAATTCTACCCCATTTCAAAAAAAATTGAATGCAAAAAGACCACCGTATGGCTGAGATATGGCCTCTAGAAGTTGAGGTGCAAAACTGAAAAGCCCAATGGAGAGGGGCTGAGAAGAGCAAAAAGTGATCTCAACTAAATTTAGCAAAACTACCTCCAAATGTGAAGGTCCGCTAGATTTAGTGTGCAGGAAAAAAAATCCTCCAATTATAGTGCATTATTTTGCATAAAAAAGCAAAATACGAGGCTTATTACAGATAATTGTTTTTTTAATAAAAAACAATAAAAAAAAAAATTACAAAGAATTTTTTATTCAAAATTTTTTTTAAAAATGGAGGGGGGGGGCACATGGGCCCACCCCTACACCTCCCAGCACAGGTTTTGTACTATCGGCGGTAGTATTGTCAGCCGCTAGCGACCGGACAATACGTCGTCTGGCATACATGGGTGCCTGCAGGCCTGCATACGTAGGTACCTGCGGGTACTGCGTACTTATCCTGCAAAGGCTTTTTCAAAAAACACTTTTTGTTTGTTTTTGTTTGAAAAATCAAAACAAAAATTTTATAATTTTTTTTTTTTGTATTTTTCTGACAAAAGAAAGTTCAATTTTTTTTTAAAATACTAGGGTTTGAAAATTTTCTCGATTCGCGTGCTAGCAGCAAACAGGGCCGTATGGATAAAAAATTTTGCCTCATGAATAGCTGATGCCGAATATAGGCAAGTTTACAGTTGATCTTTATGTTTTTGGCCACTCTAGACGCAACTGTGAGGTCTTTTTGTGCTCAAAATGCTCCAAAAAATCAAACAACCCCTGGATCTGACAAAAACCCTTTCTTCAAACCCTCACAGATCTGACAAATGGAAGCCAATTTTGATGAAACAAAAGTAATTTTTGACTATTCTGATAGCTCTGGTTTCAATGGAGAGGTTTGATTCATGCCAAAATGCTTCTAAAAACTTCCTCCTCCAAAATTTGTAAAGAAAGCAAATGGGATTCAGATCTGAAGCCTACAACCCTTGTTGAAGAATAAAACCTCATAAATCGAGAAGGGGTTCGTTGAATCCACACTCTGATACCATGTTAAAATTGTGAAACAAGCACAAAACCATGAGCCACAAGATCAAACACAAACAAATACACCTTCCATGCAAGAGATCTACAAACAAATGTATGCAATTAACTTCAACAAGAAAAAGCTACAGAAGAGAGAAAAACTTTCAAGAAGATATGAAAGCTACAAAAATTCTCCTATTAATAATTACAATGAGATCAATCTTATGAAAGGAGATCAAGAAACCCTAAAGAAAATCCTAAAGGGAAACCCTAGTGTGCACACTTAATAATTAATAAATAATTAATTATTAATGTGCCTAAGTTTAGCTTAAGTAACTAAAGTGATAAGTGACTTAATTAATTAACCAATATGATTAAATTAATTAAGTAAAACAACTTATTACTCTAACACTTTGATCTCACCTCAACAAAATGGCTTCATTCCTGGAAGACAAATCCTTGACTCTATTGTTACTCTGGACTTAGGAACTGGTTGGCAAGTTAGAAGTGGAAACCAAACTAGATTTTGGGAGGATAGATGGCTGTTCAAGGAGCCCCTTATAAAAATTGATGCTTTTAGTGGGTGGGCTGAGAATTGCAAAGCTCGTTTTGGATCCTATATGAAATACTATAGAGTGAATGGAAAATGGGTGGATCTGTGTCTTATCAGTCAGATTGTTGCTCTTATTCAGTCATCTTTATTAGCTGTTAGACTCTGCTCTAATCAGTTGGAAGATCATCTTGTCTGGATTGATGAACCCTCATAAAACTATTCAATTTCGTCTACCTTTGCCAAGATTACTTATTCCCAGGGCTCTCCTCCCTTTTGGTCGAAGGCTTGGTTCAAACATTTGGTCCCTAAAATCAACATTTTTTTATGGATCCTTCTCCAAAATAAGGTGCTTACGATTGATACCCTGTGTAAACGTGGCTTTCAAATACCTAATAGATGTTTTCTTTGTAAGAGGGAAGCAGAGTCAGTATGTCATATGTTCCTTCATTTTCCTTTTTTTGCCTCAATCTGGGAAAAAATTATCAGCTTTTGGCATCTCTCTTGGGTTTTTCCTTCATCTGTTGAAGACTTTTTCCTCCAATGGAAAGCTCCGACTCATAATCCTGTTCTCAGGTTTCTATGGGACTTCTCTTTCCCTCATGTTGCTTGGGGTCTTTGGAAAGAACACAGCAATAGAATTTACAGAGACAAAGAAGCTCCGATGGATATTATTTTTGATAGAATTATTAGATTCTTGAAATAGAATGTCAATGCTATCCCCCAGAAGTATAGTAATTCTAAGAAAGCGGCTCAATCGTCTTATGACCTTACAGTTTCCAAGGAATGGAATATTCGTCTCAATTTTCCTTGCACCCCTAAAAAAGCCAAGAAAGATAGAGAGGATGTTTGCTGGTCTTTCCCACCTAATGGATGGGTCAAAGCTAACTTCGATGGTACGGCTAAAGGTAATCCGGGGGCTACAGGCTATGGTGGAGTCATAAGGGACTCCTTTGGAAACTTTCTTGGTGCAATGGCCACTCCTCTTGGTTCCCAAACCAATCACTTAGCTGAGGCTATTGGCGCTTTTCACATTATAAATTTAGCCCATAGTGTTAACTTTAAAAATCTTTGGCTTGAAGGTGATTCCAAAACTATTATTGACTATCTTTGTGGCAAGTCCCCCCCCTCACGGACAATTAAATCATGGATTGATGATGCCACCTTGACTCTTGCTAAGTTCGACAAAATTAAAATCTCACATTCCTATAGAGAAGCTAATGTCGTGGAAATTTTTTTGGCTAATGAAGGGGTTAGGAGTAACAATCAGAGCACTTGGCTAAACTTTAATGATCTAAGTGTTAATGTTCGCACTTTACTGAATTATGATAAATCACATGGATAAGAGGCATGTCATCTCTTTAATGAGGACAGGATGGTGTTATCACATCACAATCATTAGATTATATGGGACCGAGCTTATTTTCTTAGTCTACAAGGTGGATTGGCACGCTTTGTGGGTTCTTAGATTTAGCGGGACTAGTTCTAGTAAAGATATCATGTCTGTGTGCCCCACTATGTTTGCTAAGATGGGAAAAGATAGGAAAAGAACTGAGCCGAATAGCTATGAGATGCACACAAGAAATGTTAAGGCTTGGAATAAAGTTAAAATTGGGGGGTTACTTCCGTTCCTAGAGAAGCTCCATGGTTCTAGTCAAGAGGCTACAGATCTTTTTGAGAAAAATTGGGATAATGGGAATCTTACCCTTTTTGGTAGGAATGTCAAGCTCAATGAAAACCTGATAGCTGAAGTGACAGGAATGTCAATTGATGGGAAAAAAAATTTAGGGATAGGGTTTTTTTTTACGATGTCGTCATCAGATTTCCTAAAAAAGAGAAATAAAAGCTGAAACTAGTAAAAATTGCTAATAGCTTCTTTGATGCTGACACCATAAAAGCCCTATGGAGAAAGGTCCTACGTGTCATCATGGAGTACATAACTGTGGATGGTCATTTCACTAGGGTCTACGGTTATCACTTTTCCCTGCTCAACCATTTCCGCTACAAGGTAAGGGTTTCTTTCCCCTACTATCTTTTATGCTCTTTGAGGAAAAGTTTGGATGACCACAAAAAAAAACCCTAGAAGATTCCCTATTTTGCATACTGGTCTGATTAGATTAATTGTGGAGCATTACCAAAAAATGCCCATCTGCTAATCTTGAAGCCTCCCCTGACTCTCAGGATTACGATACTAAACCCAGCTACTTGGGGTTTTTGCCCAATTTAAGTCCGGCTAGAACTGTCCTTAGTCCGCCTACTGCCCATTCAGGCAGGAAAAACCCTAACCCTCTTACTATTAAAGGTTGTGTTGTGCCTGAGCTAGAAAACCCCTCCCTTAAAACCAGTTTTATTGATAAGAATCCCAAGGATAAAAACCTTGTTTCATAATCTGAAGATTCCCCCGACTTTGAGGCGTCTGGTGCTAATAATACTGAGCCCTCTGCTGACCCGTCGATGGATAGAATTGCTAGAACTGGGTCCCTTGTCACTCCTGTCCCTGATAATACTTGTTTCAACACTGATAGGGATCCCTCTGTGGATGTTTTGAATTTAGCTAGAAATAATGTTGATACCCATTTCAAAATTTTGAAATGGACTTTCATTGAAATTAACAAGCTAAAGATAAAAAAAATGGTCCCTACAAAGTAAGCTGGAAGAGTTGGGAGCCAAGGCTGAAGCGATTGAAAAAATAGAGGTGAAACAAAGAGATCATGGTCTCAGCAATGACACTCAGAACCAAGCTAGGAAAAACAGAAACATTGAAATTGAGATGGAAAAAATGAAAGATACTATCAAAATCATTGGTAAGCAAAAAAATTGTATGGCCAGACACAATGCCATAATCATCAATGCCATGACCAAGAAATTGGACAAAGCCCAATAGGGATCTTTGGTGGTTGACCTAGAGGAAACCAATGAAAGAAACCAGGAGGAGGATGCTGGCATCTCTAAGAGAACTAGGATCAATTTGAAGAGGAATTCTCCCCCCAATATGCAAATGATTCAAACGTTTAAGAAAGGTGTTCATGAGATGAAGAATTTGTAGGTAGAGACAGAGTCTGTCCTGAAGACTTTGGGTTAGTAGAGGCCATTTTTTTGTTGGCTTTTTTACTGGATTTTTTTGACCTTCCTGGTCTTTTGCGGGTGGTTGCAGTTTGTTCTGGTTTTTACCTTTTGTGTAGCTAGTTTTTTTTGTTGGACTTTTCTTTCATATCTCTTATGTTGTAAACTTTTTCGTATTGAGTCCTTGTAAAATCCGTTTAACCCTTTATCAAAAACATACAGGTCATGGTATGCACACTAGGAAGCATAGATTTGAAAAACCAAACTGGGCCCCATTTCATGCAGGTTGACACCTAGTTCAAGAAAAACAAGAGGTTTTTGACATATGCAAAGATGATAATGTTCAACTACAAAGGGAATGGCAAAACCCTTCATTGAAAATTCAATATGAAAGTAATCAAAGGTTATAGATGCATCCTATTGGCACATAGAATATTCCAACCTCTTCTAGGGTTTATGAAAAGGCTTCCCACAAGAGAGAGTATCGAGATCAATTTTAGAAGGCTCAATATTAGCAAGGTGTTCCCTTCAATCCAAATGTGCAAAAGTAGAAACAAGGGATGCATGTCACCCAAAGTTTTCAAGGAAAGCGTGTATTCAAAAATAACACTCCAGGCATGTGGAAAAAAGTCATCAAAGAACCTCATAGGAATGCATCAAAAGAAGAATCAAAATATTGAAGAAAATCAAGAGGTCTTCAAGAGTAGAGAGATCTAACAAATAGAGGGTGGTGCAGAAAAAGAGGAAAGAAGAAACACAAAGAGATCTGAAAAGAAGAAGTACAAAAATGCACAAGGGAAAAAAAGGAGTCTTCAATGGAAGCAGAAGGAGATTCAGAAAGAGGATCCCATGAAGGATAAAGATGATGATAAAACATAAATGGATAATAAGCATTAGAAATTTTTCCCAAAGGGGATTGTCAATTTCACTTTTTCAGAGTACCTTCTCCAATCACAAGTGCAATATCTTCATTAGAAAGCCTTAATTTGTAATTTTTGTGAACTTACGCTTGATATAAACTTACTAAGGGATTTACATTTTGAAAAATGGGAAGGGGTTAAGAAAGTATCTTATGGGTATGTGCAGGATCATCATGCAAAATATAGGGCCTTAAATGGAAAAAAAATTAGAAAAATTAGAGTTAGGCAACTTGATGTAAAAATTTGAATAAGTTATCTATATTATTTCAAAAATATGTAAGAATAGAATTTGTAGAAAATTGAATGTAGTTTCTAAACTACTAGGTTTTTTTTTTAAAAGAATCTATTTGGTGAAAATTTGAAATTTGAATGCAGTAGTACTTAAATTTTAGGGAAAAAAATAAGAAGTTGGTGTCTATCTAACCACCTACAACAATAAAATAATAATACTTTTTTCTAATATTTTAGATATAAGTAGAGGACTCATGTCCTGATGTGATGCATATTTTTTTGCAATTATTTTCCAAGTAAATAAGTAATTATGATTCTTTTTATTATAAATTTTAAAAAATATAAAACTCATATGTCCGACCACCTTAACTTGGTCAAAACTTCAAAACTCAATTTTTCTTTTTTATCCTAGTATGAGAAGCATAGAATGTGACACATGTTTGGATTCAAAAATGTGATACCATTTGAAAGCTATAAATATTTTCAATTAGCCTATCAATCAGGACTTTAGTCGTAATTCAAATAGAAAATGAATAATAATTACTTATTAAATTCAAAGTAAAGCATAATTTATATTGGTAGAAAGCTGAGAATCTCCTTTAAAAACCCTTTTTGTTGCATCAATTTTGGGTAAAAAAAAGTCATCAATTGCATACCCATCATATTGCCACTTTTTGGCCCATCATGATCCTGCACATACCCTTATCTAGATCAGGAAAAAGGGATTTTTGTAGTCTTTTTGGTGAAAAATTTCAAATAGATGAACTTTACAAAGTTAAATCATGGGTTTAAAAATGATACAGGTTTCTTATGCAACTTTGGTGTCCAAATTTTAATCCATAGAAATTTGTCATTAGAGTTTTCCCCTTTTGGATTCAACTACATGCATTACCTCTTGAATATAGTGAAGAAAATCTAATAGAAATAATGGAAAATAATGTAAGGATTTTTCTTAAAAATGATTCTAGTTTTTTTAAAAATCCATCACAAACAATTAGAGTCTATATTTTGATTGACACTACAGAATATTTTCCAAGTCAAATTCATATTACTACAAACTATGGTGTGTTTGTTAAGAATATTATGGTGCAAACTATGGATAATGTTTTCTCTAGATGTCATGATTTGGGCCATTTTAGTGTTGTTTGTTTAAACAAGGATCAAGAGGGGGTCAATCACTGACCTAAAGAAGTCCAAAATGGCAAGGCCAATCAACTCCTTCCAAGTTGGGTGAAAAATTAGTGTCATTGGATAATGGGCATAATTAGAAATTATCAAAAAATCTTAACTTGGTATTGGACTCAGACATCATGGTTAAAGGAGTTGTTATCCCAAATTCCAATATGTAGTCTGATACAAGAATATAGAAGGTGAAGAAACAAATACAAGTTAAAAAATATCACCCAATGTCATTTACTATCTCTTAAAGATGGCTAAAGAAAATCAACTATGGGTTAAAAAGTTTCTTCAATCCTAGTCATTGAAAATTGATTCCCCAACACTCTCTTTTTCCTCTGAGAGTCAACTAGATACCATGGTTAAGAGATGGATGTATAACACAGAGGCTACCAAATGTAATCATAACCAATCCTCTATGGTTGAGTTTGAGGGTACAAATGAAATTGACTAGTCAAAGCAAGTGTTAGATATCTTAAAATTGGAAAATTGTTTAAGGCAAGTAGGCTTGAAGAATTGGCTGAAAATAATTGTACATCAGAGGGATCTAAAATGATTGATGAAATTTCTAAATAGATTGTGAAAGAGGAGGTGCAATATGTAAATCCAAAATTTCCTTTTGACATTGACTTTGATTACTCACAGATTGTATCTATTTTACAATCACCTTCTAGTCAACCTTTGGTGAAAAAATGTCTAGGAAAGAGGGGAAGAAAGCATCATATAATTGAATTGAAAGAGGAAATAGAAGTAGGATTGCAAGATATGCTTGATGGGAATTTTAGTACAATTGCCAATAAACATCCAAGGAGAGCACATTGCTTTGTTCAAATGCAATGAGGGTAGTCTCATGGAATGTCAAGGGTATTAATGCCCCTAACAAAAGAGCTTGGATCAAGCATTGGTTAGATGCTTGTGGAGTAGATATAATAGTACTCCAAGAAACCAATATGGTTGAGGAAATGTTTGAGGCTACAATTTAGAAATGGTACAAATGGAAATCAGTTTTCTCCCCTGCACAAGGTGCGTCTAGAGGGTTGGTTGCATTATGGAATCCTAAGATAGTCTCAGTGGAGGAAAGTAAGAATGATAGAAACTAGAAGTTGTTGAAAATTACAAACTTTGAATTGAAATTCTATTTAATAAATGTTTATGGACCATCCTCAATAGTTGCAAAGAAAATCCTCTAGGATGCTCTCAACCGAGTTATGGATGATATTAGAATGGATAGGATAATCTTGGCAGGTGACTTTAATTCAATAACCTCTCTCTAGGAGAAGAAAAGGGGAATATATCTGCCCTTGAAAATGGTGGAAGATTTTGCTTCATTCATTAGAGATAACTTGTTAATGGGGATAAAGCCTGAAAAAGGAATGTTTACTTGGAAAAATTGTAGCAAAGATTTCCTACAAATTGTTGAGCGTTTGGACATATTTTTGTATTCCCCAAACCGGTTATCACAGTGTAACACTATGTTATCAGATATTCTTCCTTTTTCAAATTCTATTCATTATGCAATATCCTTGAGTATAGCAACTCCAAATGCATGTTCAAATAGAAAATCATCCTTTAAATTTCAAAAGATGTGGTTTAGGCATCTGGATCTTTTACAGTTGTCAAATCAATGGTGGATTAGCACTCCACATGTAAGGGGATAAAAAATGTATCAATTTTGCAGGAAAATATCAATTCTAAAACACCAAATTAATAATTAGAATATTCATTTCTTCAAAAACATATTTGTTCAAAAAGAGATAGTTTCTAAGGAGTTAGCTAAAATAAATGTGCATCTTATTTTGCATGGTCTATATTCTTCATCTTTTGAGTAGCAAAGTAGGTTACAGGTAGTGTGGGAAGAGCTATTTTCTAGAGAGGAGGTCTATTGGATACAAAAGTCTTGAGAGTTGTGGCTAAGAGAGGGTGACAAAAACAAAAACAAAAAAAAATCATGTTTCTACCTAAATCAAAAAGGCATTAAATTTTGTTTTTTCAATCATATATAGCTCTTTAGAAAAAGTTCTTACCAAGGAGAGTGATATTCAATAGGAAGGGGTTAAGTTGTTTTCTAATTTTTTGCTTTCCCCATCTAGTAACAAACAAAATTTTGGTAATCAGGATATTCAAACTCAAGAGCTCTTATCAGTTGTGCCATCCTTAATTATAGAAGAAGATAATATTGGTTTGATGAAGCCATTCACCTTAATAGAGGTAAAGCATGTGGTTTTCTCATTATCTCCAGAGAAAGCTATAGGTCTAGATTGGTTTAATGCAATATCTTTTTAGAAGTGTTGGGACTTCATTGTTTTTGACTTACTTATGGCAATTGAAGAGTCAAGGAGAACTAGTTCTATGCTTAATCAATTCAATACAATAAACATTGTGATTATTGTAATGACAAAAAAACTACTCACTAGCATGGCCTTGATTTGGTGTTACAATATGTCTAACATATCCACATAGGTCTTGGGCCCTTATGAATTAAATGAGCTTTTTGGTGCCTTGTTTGGAGTGTTGTAAGGTGTTGTGATCTAGGTGGATCTCTAGAACCTAAAAATTGAAGTGTTTCAGTTTCTCCTAGAAGTGATTCCATCACAGAGAGCTCAACGAATTGAATCCGACGCAACTTGAACAGATGAAAAAGGAGTCTGTTTGCTCAAGTTACACATAGTCAAAGTTTGGTCAAACCTAGACCAGTGCCCGTTAGAAGGTGAAAATTTTGACTGACTTAGAATTATTTAGAAGCAATTTCAAATTGAAGAGCTTGATGATACAAACCCAACAATGTTTGTTTCATCAAAATTCAAGCCCGTACGTGGGAGATATCATTGGTCAACGGTTAGTCAAACACTGGTCAACTCAAGTACCAGGGATGAGAAAAAAAGATGGAAAATTCATCATCACCAAATTGATCTAATTTAGCGTCATCGCAAAAATCCCATCAAGATCTTTACAACGATGTTTGTTTCATCAAAGCTCATACGTGCGAGATATGGAAGGTCAAAGCTTATGGTTGACTAGGTTGACCTAAAGGTACAATGTTGATGTTAGCATGGAATCATTGTGCTGATTTGGTGGATGAGTCATTTTAAAGATGCTGACATGGACCAATGAGGTCTTGACACATGTTAGTTGTACAGTGACATGGTAGGGGGTAAACCCACAATAGTGGGTTACAATTTTTTGAACGAAGAAAAATTATAAATTCTCATAAAAAAATTTAAAATGGTTTACCCCTTCTAATGAAGGGGGTTCGAATGAACCACCCCCGTTCTAATGAACCCCCCCTTCTAATGAACCCCCCCCCTTCTAATGAACCACCCTCCCTTCTAATGAACCCTCTTTTGCACCATATAAGGGGGGTTCGAATGAACCCCCTTCATTAGAAGGGGGGTTCTAATGAACCCCCTTTTTTCACCTTCCCCTCCACCATTTCAAAATTTATGCATTTTTTTGACTATCGAAGCTTCGGAAGGAGGTGCAAATGGAGTCAAATTGATAAACCAAGTTGGATGATTGTAGTGATCGAAATGTGCTTTCCAACAACTATAAATTTAATATATTTTGTTTTTATTTTATATTTTATTTTTTAGTTTTACTGTACATAGGTTTTTCACCGAACCTCAAGTTCGATGAAAAATCATTGTGGAAAAATAGTAAATTTGAGGAAAAAAAATTGAAAAATATATATCCTCTAGGTATTGATGTCCTTGTTCTAACAAAAAAAAAAATTGAATTTCAATACATACCAAAAAAGTTATGCGTGCCGAAGTGCACCTATGTCTAAATTGTAAATGTTTTGACTTCAAAACTTAATTAAAAAAAATATATTCAACAAAACGTTATGAAACAAAATGAAACCAATAGATACCAGTGTTAGCAACCTAAATTAAAAAGAATCAAAATTTTATCCTTTGTAGAAAAAAAGTTATGCGTGTCGAAGTACACATCACTTTTAAAAAATGTTGTTTACTATTTAAAACTAGTTATCAAAGGAGACGCAAAAGAAAAAACAATTTAATTCCAATTTTTTTTAAAAATATATATTTAAAATCTATAGACAAAATCTCACAAATCACTAGTTTACATCATTTTCAAATTCCTAATAGTTTACCTACTATAAGTGTCAGAAAGTGAAGTTTTCTCTGAAAATGTTGATTTCAATGTCAAGTTTGGCCAAAAAGTGTAACCCATTATTGTGGGATGACCCTAGGTGATGTGTCTCGGCTAACATGGTAGCTAATGTGGACTAGATATAGTCGTGGACCAATTGCAGGAGGACATGTGGCATCCATGATGAGTTGGCATGATGATGTGGATGGGTACACTGATAGGATGGCTGACTAATATCCAATAGCAAATCGTAACATGACATGTGGCATTGTGTCCGTGTGCCATGTGTCTCCTTGATTCTCTCCCTCTAGTCCACTTGGTTGAACTTTCTACCAAAAATTTTGGTGACATTCGAGCCCTCACCCTCCATTTTACAAACCCCCTATCCAACCGTTGCACCACATAGTTCATCCCTAAACATATGAGGTTAACGGTTTTTTTTTTTTTAGAAAACCATTGAAAACAGTAACAAAGAAATAGTCGAGTGGGAGTTGAAACCATGACCGACCACCTTCTAAAAATGTAGAGTACCATTGCACCTTTCAATAGTTGATTTAGTATGGTTGGTGAAATCTTATTTGAAGGAGTTCTTAAGCCGACTATCTTGCAAATAACCTTAAAATGGTTATGTATTAAGTTGTAAATAACAATTAAAACAAACCCCAAACAAGCTTAGCCCAGAAATGAAATAAATTAAGGGCTATAAATTATTTTAAAAGATTATTGAGGGGGATTTGGAATTTTTATTGTAAATACTGGAAGATTTAATAAAATATTTACCTTATTAAGGGGATATGGGAGATATTTTAAAACCTTATGGTTATTACCCAAATCGGGTAACTTTCTTGTATAAAAGAGGGCTATGAGAGCTTTCTCATCATCATTTTTCAAAGTGGATCATCTCATTATTTCTATCTTCTCCTTGCTTCTAAGCATTTTTGTGGGAGAATTTTGAGAGTTCAATGATAAGAGAGATATTGTTCTGAGTCTGAAGTAGGTCCTTTCATGCAGAGTCAGTGTTTACACTCTTGGTAAATTATCCTTAGCTTTGAGAGCTTTTTGTAAGGTGATTTGAGTGAGATAATTTTTAGGACTTTGTGGATAGGCTACATTAGTTTGTAAAGCAGTGTTGTAAGAGCCTCCTTTGGAGATTATACTACTAATTCAGAGTATTCTGATAGATTGGTCACTTAGTTGAGCTAGACCCAGAGACATAGTCCACTTGGACGAACTTCATAATCAAATCTGTGTCTTCCTCTCTCTCTTTGGTCAGTGTTATCATTATCTCTATATATTGTTCTTTTTACTCCATTGGTTAATGTCTTTTCACCTTTTTGCATAATCACTTAGCAACATTTGTCTTCGATCCCTTCCACTTTATGGATCAAGTGGTATCAAATCCAAGTTGAAAGTTTTCTAAAGGTGGACATTTGGAGTTTGGAGTAGAGATGACATCAAAGAAGGGTGAATCTTCAAGGCTGACATTGACCTCTTCCATTGTGGATGATTTCATGTTAATGAAAGGCATTGTTGAAGAAATCTATCAAGACCATCAAGAGATGACTGATATGATGCAAGAGTTGGAGGAAGCCAATCGACACCTATAGACAAAGAATGTTGAACTTTAGCAGTTGCTTGAATAATCCAACATGGAGAAGGAAAGACTGCAAATGTTGTTGCAGGAGGTCTTGGAGGAGCAGAATAGGAAAAGTCCTCTTATATCAGGGAGTGTGCACATATGTGTATTTTGTTCACATTCTAAGCATACTTCATCCTTGTACTCCCCGCTCACCTCGCTTGATAGTCTAGAAGCAACTTCAGTAGTGAAGTCTGTTGCGAAAAGTGCTAAGTCAAAATTGTCTTGCGGTCATGACTGGGCCAATCCACCTAGTGCAACAAAATGTGCTCACTGTCAACAGATGGAGTATCTAAAGACCCTCAACATACTTGATAGTGATAGTAGTTATTAGGTGGCATCTCCTACATCAGACTAGAAGAAGCAAATGGAGGATGAGCAAAACTAATTTAGACACTTTGAGAAGCACACTAAAGGCATTGGAAAGAAAATGCTTTCCAAAATGGGATATGGTGGAAAAGTCATGGGAACCTCTACTTAGGGCATTGTAAATCCTATTGAGGCCAAGAAAAGAACTCGATATCGAGGCTTGGACTTCGAAGCAATTGGAGAATCATCCAAAACTTGTAACTACTACACCCACTACAAAATTAGTTGGCATTAGGATGAGAAATACTGGAAACTATATCTTGAACTTCATTGGAGGCCAGTGGTTGCATAACTCGACCAACAGGAAGTTGTCGAGACAAAGATAGAGCCAGTGGTTACTACCACCCCTGAGGCAGTCTAAGAGGAAACTCAGCAAAAGACTAAGCAACCATAGAAAGAAAGTTCCTTTGAGTAGCTCTGTAAGAGCTAGGAATGCTTAGCCTCTAACTAGTTGTGTCAGCTTTTTATATGTTACTTTCTTTTATAGTATGGTAATATGTATGTTGATACTAGACTAGTATGGTTTGGAGTATGAAACTATGAATAAAATTGTTTGTAATAGTTTTTTTATGAAGTTGTATTTCTCTAGAGATTGAGATTTTTTTAATGCTCTTGAAGCCACATCTCTTATAATCTAGAAAGGAGAATACTTTGTAACCTCTTATTGCAGGTTTTTCTGTAAGACTTGTACCTATAGATTTCAAGTATGAAGCTTCTATTGAAGAGCACTTTCAAACAAAGAGCTGTCGAGAATGGTCAACAGTGACCTTGCACGTTCTCAGCTGGAAGTCTCGGTTAAGGTCTTTTTGAGAATAATTCCAAACTCAATTGAAGTTCTTGAAGGATTTTATCAATAACCTTGTTGCTTCAGATGAATGAGACCCAAGCTGTATGGTGGAGCCTTGAATCAGCTATTCTGAAGTACAAAGGTGAAGGAATATTTTGGGCTGAGGCACAGATACAATGCTCGAGCAGTTGGAGGAGTAATAGAAGTTTGCCAGAAAAGATGGCGAGAGATGCAAAATGTGAACTACCCCATGAGAAGCACTGAGAGATAGGTTTATCATACTAAGTTTTCTTCTTGGTTTGGGTATATTAAGTTCCATTTTGAACTACATCATGATGAGCTGTGAAGTCTTGTGTTGCTAAAATATAAGACCCTTGTAGAGGGTAGAGGTGGTAATAGGAAATATTTTTGCTGATAGTACATTGCTGAAGTGTAAGACCTCAACAGGTAGATGTGGTAGTGTGTACATCCTGGTGTTGAGACTGTGTTGAGTGGCATGATGCAAAGTGGGAGATGATTTGAAGGAATTGTAAACTTTTGAAGGACCAAAACTTCTTCAGTGGGGAGGTTTGATCTAGGTGGATCTCCAGAACCTAAAAATTCAAGTGTTCTAATTTCTCTCAGAAGTGATACTATCATGAAGAGCTCGAAGAACTTCAAATCTGGCATAACTTGAATAGATGAAAAAGGAGTCTATTTGCTCAAGTTACACACAGTCAAAGTTTGGTCAAACTTGGACTAGGAACCCGTTAGAAGCTAAAAAAATTGACTGACTCAGAATTAGTCAGAAGTAATGTCAAATCAAAGAGCTTGATGACACAAACCCAATGATGTTTGTTTCATTGAAATTTGACCTGTACATGTGAGATATCATCATTCAAAGGTCAATCAAATGTTCATCAACTTAGGTACTAGGGATGAGAAAAAAAGATGGAAAATTCATCATCGCCAAATTGGTTGAAGTCAACATCATCGTGACGAGCTCATTGAGAGCTTTTCAATGGCAATTGTTTCATGCTCGAAGCTCGTATGTGCGAGCTATGGAAGGTTAAAGCTCGCGGTTAACTAGGTTGACTTGAAGGTACAATGTTGATGTCAACGTGACATCATCATGTTGACTTGGTGAATGAGTCATTGTATGGATGCTGACATGGACCAATGAGGTATTGGCATGTCTCAGTTGTATAGTGACGTGGTAGCTGATGTGGACTAGATACAGGCATGGACCAATTGTAGGACGACATGTGGCATCCATGATGAGTTGGAATGGTGATGTGGATGGGTACACTAATAAGATGACTAACTGGTTTCCAACAACGAATTGTAACATGACACGTGGCACCGTGTCCACGTGCCACGTGTCTCGTCCATTCTCTCCCTTTGATCCACTTCATTGAACTTTCTACCAAAAATTTTGGTGTGGTTCGAGCCTTCACCCTCCACGTTACAAACCCATTGGCTGACCATTGTACCACATAGTTTGTGCCTAAACACATGAGGTTAATATTTTGTTTTGTTTTATGAAACCATTGAAAATGGTAACAAAGAAATAGTTGGGTGGGAGTTGAAACCATGACCGATAGACCACCTTCTGAAAAGGTAGGTTATCATTGCACTGTTTAGAAGTTTAGTTAGTATGGTTGGTGAAATCTTATTTGAAGGAGTTTTTAAGATGACTATCTGACAAATAACCTTAAAATGGTTATGTATTAAGTTGTAAATAACAATTAAAATAAACCCCAAACAAGCTTAGCCCATAAATGAAATAAATTAAGGGCTCTAAATTATTTTAAAAGATTATTGAGGGGGATTTGGGGGTATGTGCAGGATCATCATGGAAAAAAAAGAACCTTAAGTGGTAAAAAATTTAGAAAAATCAGAGTTAGGCAAGTTGACATAAAATTTTGAATAAGTTATCTATATTATTTCAAAAATATGTAAGAATATAATCTGTAGCAAATTAAATGTAGTTTCTAAATTACTAGGTATATTTAAAAGGAAAAAATATATTTGGTGAAAATTTGAAATTTCAATGCAGTAGCAATTAAATTTTAGGAAAAAAATAAGTAGGTGTCTATTTGACCACCCTAACCACAATAAAATGATAATATTTTTTAATAATATTTTAGATATAAATAAAAGACTCATGTCTCGATGTGATGCATATTTTTTTGTAATTTGTTTCCAAGTAAATAATTAATTATGAATTTTTTATTACAACTTTTAAAAAATATAAAAACTTGTATGTCTAACCACCTTAACTTGGTCAAAACTTCATGAAACTCATTTTTTTCTTTTTTAATCCTATACTATGCAAAGCATAGAATGTGATACATGTTTTAGATTCAAAAAATTTGATACCATTTGAAAGTTATAGATGTTTTTCAATCAGTCTATCAATGAGGACTCTAGTTGTAATTCAAATAGAAAATTAATAATAATAATTTATTAAATTCAAAATAAGGCATAATTTATATTGGTGGAAATTTGAGAATCTCCTTTAAAAACCCTTTTTCGTTTTATCAATTTTGGCTAAAAAAGAAGTCATTAGCCACATACCCTACAAATACTCATCATATCGCCTCTTTTTGGCCCATCATGATCCTGCACATACCCTTGGAATTTTTATTGTAAATAAGGGAAGATTTAATAAAATATTTACCTCATTAAGGGGATATGGGAGATATTTTATAACCTGATGGTTATTACCCAAATCGGGTAACTTTCTTGTATAAAAGAGAGGGCTATGAGAGCTTTCACATCATCATTTTTAGAGTTGATCATCTCATTCTTTCTCTCTTCTCCTTGCTTCTAAGCATTTTTTGGGAGAATTTTAAGATTTGAATGTTGAGAGAGATATTGTTCTAAGTTTGTAGTAGGTCCTTCCATGTAGAGTCAGTGTTTTCACTCTTGGTAAATCATCCTTTCATTAATAGCTTTTTGTAAAGCGATTTGAGTGAGATACTTTTTAGGAATTTGTGGATAGGATACAGTACTTTGTAAAGCAATTTTGCAAGAGGCTCCTTTGGATATTGTACTGCTAATTTAGAGCATTCTAATAGATTGGTCATTTAGTTGAGCTAGACCTGGAGATGTAGTCCACTCAAATGAACTCTGTAATCAAATTTGTGTCTTCCTCTCTCTCTTTGCTCGGTGTTATCATTATCTCTATATATTGTTCTTGTTACTCCATTGGTTAATGTATTCTCACCTTTGTGCATAATCACTTAGCAACGTTTGTCATAGATCTCTTCTGCTTTACAAATCATGTTGTAACACTTTCATAATATTCTAGGGTTTTATTAAATAATTGGGATTCTTTATGCTTTAATTGGCCTTATTTTGCAACTACAAGCCTCATTTAATGCATCTTTTTTTATGATAGGGTATGTACAGGATCATAGGTATGTGCAGGATCATAATAGAAAAAATAGGGTCTTAAGTGGCAAAAAATTCAAAAAAATCAGAGTTAAGCAACTTGACATAAAAATTTGAATAAGTTATCTATATTATTTCAAAAATATGTAAGAATAAAATTTGTAGCAAATTGAATTTAGTCTCTAAACTAATTGGTTTATTTAAAAAAGAAAAAATCTATTTGGTGAAATTTTTAAATTCAATGCAAGAGCACTTAAATTTGGAAAAATAAGAAGTAGGTGTTCTGACCACCTAACCACAATAAAATGATAATATTTTATTATAAGATTTTAGATATAAGTAGAGGACTCATGT
Source organism: Sequoia sempervirens (assembly GCA_007258455.2). Classification (NCBI taxonomy): domain Eukaryota; kingdom Viridiplantae; phylum Streptophyta; class Pinopsida; order Cupressales; family Cupressaceae; genus Sequoia; species Sequoia sempervirens. Next base: position 80,403,530 of record VDFB02105785.1, on the reverse strand, counting down.
CCTCGATGTGATACATTTTTTTGCAATTTTTTCCAAGCAAATAATTAATTATGGATTTTTTTACAACTTTTAAAAATATAAAAATCGACACCTTAACTTGGTAAAAATTTATGAAATTCATTTTTCTTTTTAATCCTGTAGTATGTGAAGCATAGAATGTGATGCATGTTTTAGATTCAAAAAATGTGATACTATTTGAAAGCTATAGATGTTTCTAATCAACCTATCAATCAGACTTTAGTCATAATTCAAATAGAAAATGAATAATAATTACTTATTAAATTCAAAGTAAGGAATACTTATATTGAGAATCTCCTTTAAAAACCCTATTCGCTTCATGAATTTTGGGTTAAAAGTCATCACCACATACCCATCATATTGCCACTTTTTGGCCCATCATGATCCTGTACATACCCTCATGATAGGCCAAAAGTGGTGATATGATGGGTATGTGTAGGGTGTATCGGCAACTTTTTAACCTAAAATTGATGAAATGAAAAGGGTTTTAAAGGAGATTCTCACTTTCCACGATATAAATTATGCTTTAATTTGAATTTAATAAATAATTATTATTCATTTTCTACTTGAATTCAACTAAAGTCTTGATTGATAGGCTGACTGAAAAACATCTATATCTTCTCAAACGGTATCACATTTTTTAATCCAAAACATGTGCCATATTCTATTTTGCGCATACTATATGATTAAAAATAAATAAATTTCATTAAGTTTTGACCAAGTTAAGGTGGTCAGACATACGATTTTTTATATTTTTTTAAAGTTGTAATAAAAAAATACAAAAAAATATGTATCACATCTAGACTTGAGTCCTCTAATTATATCTAAAATATTATAAAAAAATATTATCATTTTATTATGGTTAGGGTGGTTAGACAGACACCTACTTTTTATTTTTTCCCTAACATTTAAGTACTAGTGCATTGAAATTTTAAATTTTCATCAAATAGATTTTTTTTTTTTTAAAGAAATCTAGTAGTTTAGAAACTACATTCAATTTTCTACAAATTCTATTCTTACATATTTTTGAAATAATATAGATAACTTATTCAAAGTTTTACGTCAAGTTTCCTAATTCTAATTTTTCTTAATTTTTTGCCACTTAAGGGTTTTTTTTTCCATGATGATCCTGCATATACTCGATAATCCCAACACAAATCAAAATCCAATCATAATTTAGCAATTTTTAGGTTGTGGGGCCTATATTTAGTGAGCTGGCACTTATACGCCACCTTGGGTGTATGAGTCCAACCTAAGGTTTTAAGTCTTGATCCTAGTTTTACACCTTTCTAAGCATTTTTTAATTTGACCCCATAAATTATGCCTAAATGGACTCATATGCCACCTTGGGTGTATGAATACCATGTGGCCCAAAATTAAAATCAAATCAATTTTTTGGGAGGATTTTATCCTCCTAGATTTGATGTCAGCTTGTAGTGTTGTAATTTCTAGAATTCTTGCATAATTACGTATAAATACAAGGTTCTTTCATTTATTTTCACCTAAGCATTCAAGATATCATCTAAGACCTTTGTGAGAGCATTCTAATTGAAATTTTGAGTTCATAAGTGTTTACAAGAGTATTCAACAACATTCAAGGCTACATTATCAAGTATTTTAGAGCATTCTTCAAGCATCAAGCATCATGTCAGAGTCTTCATGCATCATGTTTGTTTTTGAGCTAACAATTATGATGTAGAGTTTTATGATTTAAGCTATAATTTCATTCAAGATCTATCATATCCAAGCAAGAGTCAAGATCTACATCCATTGGAACCATTTCATACATGTTTACAGTATTTTATTGCTAGGGTTTGGGGAGTTACGACATTATATTTTGTTCATTCATCATTCTCCATTCCTATTTCATTTCATTTCAAGGCTTGATTACCAAAATCGGGTTTGACCAAGGAAAACCCCTTTCCCCTAACAGAAAAACATTTTCCCCACTCTTTAGTGACTAATTTGTAGGTTTCGGGTGAAGACACATTGAGGAGCATGCTTGGAAAAACTTGTCAAAGAGTCTAAATTAGTCAAAGTTGTCACCTTGCATTGGAGATACCTAGAAGACTTCTACATGTTATAAATCAGGGTTTTAGACCCAAAAATAAATTGGGAAGCACATAGCAAACCTTGAAGACTAGATTTAGTCTTTGATGCTTCAAAAAACCCTAACTAGACTGATACACTAGTTCTAGCATATGACTATCATTTTAGGTCAATTTTTAGGTTTTTACAAATTTGGATACCCATTTGCCAAATTCATGTTTCTGCACAGAAACCCAAATCTGGGATTGATTCACCTAGCATGGTGTATGAGTCCTAGTCAACATTAAATTCATTATTTTTAGCATTTCAAAGGTCCATTTGGTCATCTTTAGATTCCCAAGCGCACATATTTCATCTTACATCCTTCTATTTTGTTTTACATGCATTTTTAGGTCATTTAGTTAAAGATTATGTCATATTAGGGTTAAGTATTACATCTTGCATTATATTTGTCTTTCCAAGCCCTAGCTTGGTGGTGAACCCCTGATTAGTTTACAATTAGCCCCTAAGATAGCCCTATTGAGATCTCTAGGGTTATCCTTGAATAAAATAATTGGAAAGTGGGTGTGCTCTATGTCCTCAATAATACAAAAGAACTTACCCCATTTGCATCCATTTTATTTTGGTGAACTTGTATTTAGAACATCATAATTTGGATTTGGATCTCATTATCATCCTAGATCTTGCTTGCATTAACATTGCATTAAGCTTTGCTCTTCTAAATTTTGCATTAGTGTATAGCTTGCATTTTTGCATCTCATATCATTGAAAATCATACAAAATCTACATTTTCACTTGGTTTACAAATCATACAACATAAAACTCATAAAAATCATTTGAGAATTTCTAAAATTTTTGAAAAAAAACCACCACTAGGACTCATATGTCCCTTTGAGTGAAACAACTTCCCAGTGTAAATTCTGCACTACATTTTCCAAAATTTAAAACACTATTTTTGAGCTTCTATTTGTTGGTGATAACTTTCGATTTCAGTTTACATATTTTAGGTTTCATTTGATTCATTTCATTTTGTTTAAATTATTTTATTTTGTCCATTGCTTAAATTCAAAATTTGCATCTAGAAAATTTCATTTCACATTATTGCATAGTTTAGAATCTAAAATTTTCATCATGGATATGGGCTTTGGAAAACTATGGATGTCCTTGACGTCCTTAGTGGGTGTGTTGAGTTGTGCTTTTAGAAATGACCCTAATGAAATTGAACTGACTCATGCTCCTTCAACTCCTAATGCATTCCCTCATCATCATGCTTACATCACTGGAGAAGATGATGAAAGCATGAATAAGTTCCTAAATGATTGTCTTAACAACCTTGAACCTAATGTATCCTTTTATCCATTCATGGAACAACAAACACCACCTATAATACCACCTCTTGAGATGTTTGGTTACTTACATACTAAAACTAAGACACAAGTTGAACCTAGTTCCTCTAAGCAAGTAAACACTCAAATATTCTATGTCAATAAGGTGACTGACACTCTTATCAACCTAAAAGAAACATATGGAAAAGGATTTACAATCTTGAGTAAACAAGGATGTGATACAACAAGTGAACATTAAATCCATCAACTCTTAGAACAAATTCCAATGGAAAATACAAAAGGGCTAGGATATCAAGATCCCCCTCCTAATATAAATGTACTCCTTCCTAAAGAACAACATATGATTGATAATGATAATAAGGATGAAAGGATTGTCTTAGGTCCTCCTCCTCATCATTCAACTAGAGAAATTGGTGAATCTAGAAAGCATAGAAGGCCTTACAAAATAAAGAAATTAAAATTTCTTTATCCACCACCTAAAATTAAAAGAAAATTACAAATATTTCTAAACCAAGGACTTACACTATTGCCACTTATGAAAGAAAAGGTATGATTATATCCTAAAGGTGTAGATGTCCCACATTGCTAATACCATAGAACTTTTGGACATAGTAATTATGAGTGTCATGCATTCAAAATCATCTTGAGTAAATATCACTTTGATAAGGATAATTGTTATCTAGTTATTGCTTAACATACCCTTCTGCTTCCTGTCATGTACTAGTTGTAGAATCTTGTATTCTCACCATTACATGATCTTTCCCATCACCTACCTTTTCTAATTCTTGTCTTATACATAGTGGGCGAAAAAAATAGATAACCTTTTCCTAGTAATGCATTTGTCGTTGTCCCTTTAGCTAGGTCAACTTGCACATTCCTTGCAATTATTTTGCATTATTTCATTTTTCTTTTGTATGATTGCAGGTGCGTATTGTGGTCCCCCATGTTGTTCTATTCAAGATGTATCTCTCTCTCTCTTTGAGACATTCCTCTAGTTGTATCTTCATTATTCTCTATGTCGTAGATCCTTTTTATTTATTTCTTCTTTCTCTTTTGTTTTTCCCTTTTGGGGATGATGCAAAGTGTCGAGGCATTCACATATCTTACATGTTGACCCAAAAGATTTTCCTTTACTTTCCTTTATCTTTCCTTTTGGGGATGACGTAAGGCATCGAGACATTCATGTCTCTTCCATGTTGACCCAAAATATTTTCCTTTACTTTTCCTTATCTTTTCTTTGTCTTGTGTTTTCCTTTTGGGGATGATGCAAGGAATTGATACATTCATGTCTCTTCCATGTTGATCAAAAAGATATTCCTTTACTTTTCTTTATCTTTTTTTTGTCTTGTGTTTTCCTTTTGGAGATGATGCAAGGTGTCGAGTCATTCATGTCTCTTCTATGTTGACCTGAAAGTAATTTCTTTTTTTTTTGCTCTCTTTGTGTCATTCTTCTAGGTCTATGAGTATTTAGGGAATGTGACAATTCTAAACCTCTCTAAAAACATGGTAGGAAGAACATACTGACCCAAAATCCATAGATCCCTTATGTGTTTGGATTTTCATTTTTGGGGGCAACCCTTCTCTTTTCCTTTTTGCATGACGTAGCTTTAATTGGAAACATATGACTTGGCACAAGGCTTACCAAGTTATCTCTCACGTCTTATTTATAGTTAACATTTATTATTTTCTACTTTAATGTAATTTCTCATAGCACGGTGTTTAGAAATTTCTTTAAAGTGGGGGCATACATTGGAATTATTCTTTTCCACTTTTCATAGTTCATGGTGTAGTATTACTTTATGCAATGTGTTTATCACTTTGTGGATGATATTGTATATGATTTCCTTCAAGAGTGCAATCTATCTTAGTGTATTACATTCCCCTTAGTGGCTTGATGTGACACACTACATCCCCTAAGTGGTGAATCTTCTATTCCTCAATTAGTCCTCTCTTAGGAACATTAGGAATAATGTTCCCTAAGTTAAGACCTCGTATGAACTAAGAAAGACTCTTTTGAATGTTCTACATTGTTGCATTTGCATTATTCAATAATATAGACACCTTTCATAATACACATTGCATACCTGTGGAGCCATCTTGTTTATTCATGATTTCCAAGCATACAAAGCTTTTCTTGCCTCATGAAGCCCGAAGTTCATTTTTGTGTGGTACCTTATTAAAGTTATCAAGAGGTATAACTTTGGTATGGTTTGACAAAAATCACAACCAAGGCATGAATTTCCCTTATCCACTTGTGTGTGTGTGTGAGGACATACTAGCATTAAGTGTAGGTGCCTCACCTTCTTTCATTTCTTACCCAACAAACAACCTAGAGTTTCATTGCCTCAGAGTCAACATGAACTTATCTCTCTCATTTCATTCTATCTCTCGCCCTATCTCTCTATCTCTAAGCACCTTTGTACCTCTCTCACATCTCTCTTTCCCCTATCTCTCTTTCTCCCTCTCTCTCACTCTCCATCTCCCTCTTAGGCATTTCTCTCTTTCTCCCTCTCCATCTTTGGTATCTCTCTCTCTCTCACTCTATCTCTCTCCATCTCCCTCTCTCTCTCTCTCTCTCCCTCTCTCTCTCCTAGGTCTCTCCCAATCCCTCTCTCCCTCTCTCTCTCTAAACCCTATACCATATTCCCTAAAACCTTAAACCATTAACCCTTAAACCCTTAATCCCTCAACCCTTAAATGGAACCAAATGGTTCATGTCAGGTTCACCAAAAATGTAAGAGAGGGTGACCAACCACATTCAAGGACCCAGGTCATGGAGGGCCAAGAGCGAAAGGCTTCCCTAACTTACCTTACTCTAAAGGGGTGTCTTGAAACTAGGGATGAGAATGATGATGACTTTAAGGTCATTCTATGACTATATAGACCCAAAGTCCAGAATGGGGCTAGGCAAGCTGATTTTTGGGTTCAACATTGTACCTCGAGTAGATCTCTATTCAAGGATGAAATCATGGTTCTAGGATGACAACACGGCTTGCTAGCATCTCTAAAGTGCACTGGAATCCATACGGTCATAGCACCAAAACCACAGTGAAAACTACCAGAAAACAAGCTAATAGACTAGCTAGTGATTTCTAAGGGAACAAAAAGAGACTATGAAGAGAAATAAAAATGAATGTGATAAAGCAGATATATTAATGCTAAGGTGACAAATATAATCTCACAAAAAGAGTTTGTTTGCCAGCTAGCTCCAAATACATGTCCACCTACACACAAGAAAGAGGGAAAATTGTTGAGGGCTATATAGGGGCCTGCCTCAGTCAAACCCTCATTTTTGTGTTTCCACCTCCATGGAAAGCCAAGATAGAAATGATAGAGAAATGTATGATAAAGGTAAAAATAAATTAGAGAAGACAATAAACACTACAAAATAGGGTATGTGCAGAATCATGATGGCCCAAAAAGTGGCAATATGATGGGTATGTGGCTGATGACTTTTTTTTACCCAAAATTAATGAAATGAAAAGGGTTTTTAAAGGAGATTCTCAGCTTTCCACCAAGATAAATTATGCTTTACTTTGAATTTAATAAGTAATTATTATTTATTTTCTAATCAAATTACGACTAAAGTTGTTATTGATAGGATGATTATAAAACATCTATAGCTTTCAAACAGTATCACATTTTTTGAATCCAAAACATATTTCACATTCTATGCTTCACATACTATAAGATTAAGAAAAGAAAAAATTAAATTTCATGAAGTTTTGACGAATTTAAGGTGGTTAGACATACAGTTTTTTATATTTTTTAAAATTTGTAATAAAAAATTTATAATTAATTATTTACTAGGAAAAAAGTTACAAAAAAATATGCATCACATCAAGACATGAGTCCTCTACTTATACCTAAAATCTTATAAAAAAATATTATCATTTTATTGTGGTTAGGGTGGCTAGACAGACACCTACTTCTTATTTTTTCCTTGAAATTTAAGTATTACTCCATTGAAATTTCAAATTTTCACCAAATATATATATATTTTTAAACAAAATTAATAGTTTAGAAACTACATTCAATTTTCTACATATTCTTTTCTTACATATTTTTGAAATGATATAGATAACTTATTCAAATTTTTATGTCAAGTTACCTAACTTTGATTTTTTTGAATTTTTTGCCACTTAAGGGCCTATTTTTTCCATGATGATCTTGGACATACCCAACAGTAAAGGGTATGTGCAAGATCATCATGGGCCAAAAAGTGGCAATATGATGGGTATGTGGCTGACGACTATTTTTTTACCCAAAATTGATGAAACGAAAAGGGTTTTAAAGGAGATTCTCAGCTTTCCACGATATAAATTATGCTTTACTTTGAATTTAATAATTAATTATTATTCATTTTCTATTCAAATTATGACTAAAGTCTGGATTGATAGGCTGATTGAAAAACATCTATAGCTTTCAAACGGTATCACATTTTTTGAATCCAAAACATGTGTCACATTATATGATTTGCATACTAAAGGATTAAAAAAAAAAATTGAATTTCATGAAGTTTTGACCAAGTTAAGGTTGGTCAGACATACGAGTTTTTATATTTTTTAAAAATTTAATAAAAAATTCATAATTAATTATTTACATGGAAAAAAAAATTACAAAAAATATGCATCCATCAAGGCATGAGTCCTCTACTTATATAAAATCTTATAAAAAATATTGTCATTTTATTGTGGTTGGGGGGCAGACACCTACTTCTTATTTTTCCCGAAATTTAATTCCCTTGCATTGAAATTTCAAATTTTCACCAAATAGATTTTTTGTTTTTAAACAAAACCTAGTAGTTTAGAAACTACATTCAATTTGCTACAGATTCTATTTTTACATATTTTTGAAATGATATAGATAAATTATTCAAATTTTAACGTCAAGTTTTCTAACTCTGATTTTTCTAAATTTTTTGCCACTTAAGGGCCAAGTTTTTCCATGATGATCATGCACATACCCTAAAGTGATACTCAACCAAATCATAGAGGAGAGGAGTGGAAATTCTTACCACCTACACCAAGAGCTCACTAGATAATAGAGAAGAAAAGAGGACTCAAGCCCCTACTGCAATGGCTAGTTCCACACTTTTCCTACGGAGTTGATGGAGTGTTGTTGCTACTTCTATGGAGTGCCAAATTGTTTCTTGAGAGTTCTTGGGAATGCGAAAAGAGATTGCTAGAATGTTTGAAGATTGTAGGAGAATGTGAAGAGATGAAATGAATAAAGAATGAATCCATTTGAAGGAAGAATGAGCAAGAATAAGGCATCTTTACGTCAATGGGTCGAAGAGGCACATTACAATTCATTCCCAATAGGAAGTGTATTGCCTCTGCCAACTTCAGATGTAGGAATCCATTAGGGAAATAAGTGCACCATGCAAATTTCTATGTGTTGTGTGGGCATCCCCAATAGTTATTCTTCTATCGACACAAAAAACAATTTCCAAGTGGAATGAAGGTAGTGGGATGATGTGGAATTTCACCTTCAGATTTGGTTTTCTAAGGTGAGGAAGTGGAAACAGGGAATTTGTGTAAGGGGTGAAAATTCATGCCTATAAATTTTTTCCCCACTTTAGTGATTGCGAATACTAATAGTGCTTCAGTAAAGTAGAGCAAAGAGTAAATAGGGTTAGAAATTTATACTTGAATCATTGAGGAAGTAGATTGCAATCTGGCGAACTCGAGAGCACAAGGTAAGTAAAGGACTTCATAGCTTCTTAGAACTATGAAGATGTAGAATGAAAGTGTATTACAGGCCTGTAGACCTACAAGGAGGAAACCCCCAAGATCTCTTGCATGAAGGAAGCCCCGAGAGGTAAGCACCTCCCAAGCCTGTGAACTTCCAAGGACGGTATCCTCCAAGATCTCTCATATGAAGGAAACCCAAAAGAGTGCCTTACAGATCCACAGACCTACATGGAGGCATTCCCAAAGATCTCTCACATTGAGGAAACCCAAAAAATCATCCTACATGCTTGCATACCTACAAGGAAGGTGTCCTTCAAGATCTCTCACATGAAGGAAACTGAGACATCTCCCTACAAACCTATAGACCTACACAAGAGCAACCCCCAAGATCTCTTGCATGGAGGAAGCTCAAAGGAAAGCACCCTACAAACCTACAAGTTTGGAGGGAGGTATCTCCCAAGATCTCTCACATGGAGGAAACCCCAAGAAAGAAGACTCCACAGAGTTAGAAAGCGGCTTCATAGGCGCACTCGTAAAGTGACATGTTTACCCAAAATTAGAACATGTCAGAAAGTATCCATGTAGGCAAGTAAGTGGACAGCCACACAGACCATTAATAGATTGGAAAGCTTTCAAAGGGATCCCTCAAGAACCCAGTGTGAAGAAAGGGTTCCACTCAAGGGACACGTTGTTCGAAAGTATGAAAGAGATATTTCTTTCTTGAATCGATTCATCATCAAGGAATCCTTTTGCAAGATGTTCACTTCATCAAGGAATATGAAAGGAAGAAAATCCCCCCACATGAGGGAAAGGTCAAAGTTGCTCCCACCTTGAAGGTAAGGTTTTCAAATTCTTTATTTGTGAACCCATGATGAAGGAAACATGTTCTGTTAGGGTTTCAAGTTGAGAATGTGATTCTTTGAAAAGGAGTTTGTGAAAATTCTTGAGAAAAGATCTGTTGGAAATGAACGCATTTTCTGAAAATAAAATTATTATAGAAGTGGTATTGTCACACATGAAAGGGACAACTCAATCAAAGAAGGGAGAAAGATAAGAAAATAGCAAAAGAGAAAAACATAAAGGGCATAGGGGTAGCCTAATATTTTAGGGTTAGAACTACTCATAAATATATAAGTATAATAACAGTATATAAAATAAACTATCATCAACCCCCTACTATATCAAACCATGTGAAGAATGCACGAGAAGACAAAGTAAATAAAAAAAATAAAAATGGGTCAACATGGAATGGAAACCTAAATGCCCCCAACACTTTGGATCATCCCAAATTTACTGAAAATCAATCACAAACATGGAAGAATGATGATACAAATATAAGAAGGTTTACGACACAAAAACCACACCTATATCCAAGCACCAACAAGGGTGAAAAGGGTCATCAAGGAACACATAGCACGATCATGGGGGTACGTATCACAACACATAGACATCTAATCTAAAGATAAAGAATGGGTCTCCCCCTAACACTAATCAACCAAGAGGTCATCTGCTTCCCACTCTAGATCATCATAGGGGGAAGGAGGACAAGCCTATAGTGGTGGAATGTTAAGAGGAGGAGTGTCTGATCCTCCCGCAACATGGGCTAAGGAAGAAGGCCCTGCAAGGTCTCCTTCACTAAGCTCTTGTGGAGCTAAGGTCAATCATTTCATGAAGATCACTGATAGGCTCAAAACTTCATCCAAAAAGTTAAAAATACACTTTATAGGAGTGCCATGTTTTACCTGAACAAACAGAGAAAGTTGTGTGCAAGATTCACCTCTAGGTTCATCGAGTGATTTGGGAGTGGTGATGAACTCAGGAGAAGTTGAAATTGGTTCCATCACTAGGATAGAAGAAATCAACGTAGGACTACTTTTTGGGGAATGTGAGCTCCTCTTACGTCCACCATTGCTGGAAGGACCACTCTCCACCTCCTACTCTGTTAGGGGATGTGAACTCCCCACAAACAAGGCAAGAGATGAGGAAGAAGAGGAGGAAGAGAATGTCATAGTAGATACCACCATAGTGTTTGTCATATCTATGAGTTTCAAGAAAGGTGGGACATCTAGAAGGGACATCAATAAAGGTGGCTCCATCGAAGGAGCGATGAACACCTACACCCTTTTGGGATCAGGTGTATTCATACTCATAGTGGAAACCAAAAGTGATACAGAGCTAAATTGGACTAAAGTAGAGGGGAGGAGAGAGGAGGATGTGGCAGGAGGACCTGATATAGGGATGGTCATATCCTCTTCCTTCCTCTGCAAGGAAGCTTGCTCGGTTGCAGGAGCCTTTTATCAACACTTGTACTCATGCACAAGGAAATTTCTATGACTCTTTGAACTAGAGGCCGAAGGCTACAAAGGAATAGAAGGCTCCTGCTGATCAATGGGAGTGTCCACTATAGCCATTTTTTATGGATGAATAGACTCCTAAATGGGAGCAAGAGGAGTAGGTTGGGAAACAATAGCGGGAGTTGGCTCAAGTGCCTTAGAAGTAGGCCTCTTCCCACTTACTACTTTGGGAATAGAAGTGGTAGGAGACTATGGAGGTTGAGACATAGAGGATTCCCCACTGGGACCTTTCTTCCTACTATATCGAACATGCCTAAGCTTTGTGGGAAAAACAACAAGCTCAAATGTGGGATGCTTGGGATTTTTCCTAGTGGCCACCATAGGATTCTCTCACAAACATGGAACAAAATTTGATGGCCCCACAATAGGGTGAGAGGAAGCATCAAGCTAAACAATGAAAGAGGAAGGAGGATCTCAGGACTGCTTCTCTTCTTCCCTTCTATGTTCCTTAGTGGCATCACTATTAGATTTTAAGCAAGCCTATGTGAAACAACATAAGGGAACAGAGGGTATCTCATCTTAGCATCAAGAACCCTCTCTTGTAATTCTGATAAGCTTGATACAAATGGTCCTTCCTTGGCGGAGGATGACTAACAGGTGCAATCCAAGAGTAATCCAAGGAGTAGCTACCACGAGCAATAGGTGGTTTATAACTGGTGTCATGAATCATGTGCACAAAAATATCATGGATAAATTTTAGAAATTTATGCACAACTAAAGGTACAACATTCATAGCTACTATGGACATTGATTTTGGATTCCCAAGGTTTCCTCTAACTCTTCTAGGTTTTTCACCTAAAATGAGAGGAATTGGGTTCAAAATGCTAATGTCTACACTCAATACTAATGTAAATAGGATGAAATGTATCTAATTATGATGTACTAATACAAAAAATTGAAAAAGAGACAATTTAATGATGTTAAAGCTAAGAGATGCAAAGTGCTAGAAAACACATTGGGATATGCAAAAGATGCGATACAAAAACTATGCACCTAGAAACTGATGAAGAGATGACTAGAGATTGCAAAGACCTCTGAAATTCTAGAAAATTTGACTTTTAAGCCAACTGGAACACTTATACCAAGTTGGGCAACTTATCCCAAATTAGGGAAATTGCCCAGAAAGCTATTTATGCCAAATGGGTATTTGAAATGGTAAAGATTCCTAAAAAAATAGTGTAGTGGGACTAAGTCGCCACTATGGGTGACTTAGTCAACTTTGGATTTTCAAGAAATTTGAAAGTGAAAATAGAAGCCCATAGCTTGTACTCTATTTTCTAACGGAAATCCAGATCTGAATCTTCAAAAAACCCTACAAAATAGATGATAATTTGATTTCTAATGGGAGGTTTTCCTTGATCAAACCCCTAGTTTTTATTTAAACTTTGTCAGAGATAAAATCTACATAAAACCATAGCCCTAAGTGTGTCTAAGAATAGGAAAATATGAAGTAAGACAAAACCCTATTCTAATGTGTTAGAATAAGAGAAGTAAATGAAACTTGAATGATATAAGACTTCAATCCAAGAAACCCTACAACATTTCAAATGATATGAAAACCTTAAATCTGAAGATAGAGAGAAAATGGAAGATGTAATTTCACTTTGAAAACAAGTCTTTAGGTGTGATTTGATGGCTAGTTGCATCTCGTCAACCTAGATTTCTCCATGATTCACCATAGGCATCCATAATCAACCCTTTGGAATGAGAGATCTTGAACAAAAAGTGAGATTGAAGACCTACAAAAAACCCTAGTTTGCTGCCCTAAAGCTTCAACCTTCTAGAAATACTAATGAAACTTCTGGTAAAAGATATTTTTCCCTTGACTCTTCATTTAGCTTTGTGAAAATGACTAGGAGATGTGAAAAATAACCTAAAAAATGTATTTATAGGCACTAACACCGAATTATTCATTATTTTGACTTCATAGGTTGACATTCCTCAAGAATTTGAATTAGGTCATGAATTTCCCTGCTCAAAAGTGGAAAATACCCCAAGAGGGTCCCACCATCAATTTTTGATGTAGGTTTCATGAAATTTGAGTGGTTTGAATGTTGCTTGTCAGGATTTGAGTGATTTGTGAGTGAAATAGGCCTTAAAGTCCAAACTCATGAGCATTAGGGGTCTATAAATGCAATTTTTAAGGGGTGATTGATGCAAGGGTGTCTAAAATAGGATCCAATTAATCACAAAATTTTCTGTCTTCAAGAGTATAATTTTTTTTTTCAACACAACTACTAAGTAGGGGATACCCAACTTTACTCTAAAGAGCTCGAATCTAGGGATTATGTCAAACAGAAGCTTCACAGATTTAGGTCCAACCAAAACCAACAAGACAATAGTACCGAAAAGGGGGATGAAAATTCCATCATGCGTGCAAATGGTGCTCATAGGTGCATCATACCCATCTTTGTGCAAAAATTTGATTAACATGATCTCCTCAGGTGCGCTGGATTTTATATGGCCAGAGGACCAAAACACAGTGAAAACTACTAGAAAACAAGTTGACAGCCTAGCTAGTGATTTCTAAGGGAACAAAATAGGATGATGAAGTAAGAGAAATACAAATGAATGTGATAAAGAAGATATATTAAAGCTAAGGTGACAAAGATAATCTCACAAAATTTAAGGGATGATTTGTTAAGGGTTTAAAAGGTTTAAAGGTGTATAGGCACAAATTTTCACCCTTAACCCCTCATCCCTTAAATGCTCAACCCTTAAACCCTTAGTCCCTCGACCCCTAAACACTCAAAACTTAAACCCTTAATCCCTCAACCCTCTAACCTATTTATTAAACTAGGTCAACCCCCGATTCTCAAACCTCTAGCCTATATATTGGACCCTCAACCCTATACTATCAAACCTTTACCCTCAACCCTTTACCCTCAACCCTTTATTCTCAACCTTATACCCTAAATTCTCAACCCTTAAACCCTCAAACCCTTAACCACTCAACCCTTTAACCTATGATATCAAACTAGGTCAACCCTCAGTACTAACACCTTTTCCCTATACATTGGACCCTAAACCATATACCTCAACCTTATACCCTCAATCCTTAAAAACTTAATCCCTCAACCCCTAAACCCTTAATCCCAAAACCCTTAAACCCTTAATACCTCAAACCTTAAAAACCCTAAATCTAATCCCTTAACCCTATACTATCAACCCCATTTCTTTGAGGAATTTTTTCATACAATGAACACTACCTTATTAATGTTTCCACATTGACACATTGACAAGGTAGTGATCATTGTATGAAAAAATACCTCAAAGAAATGGGGTCTTAGGGTGATGTACAACATCATGAGACCCCATTTCTTTGGGGATTTTTTTCATATAGTGAGCACTTCCTTGTCAATGGTACCATGTTGATGCATTCACAAGGTTGTGCTCATTGTATAAAAAAATTCCTCAAAGAAATGGGGTCTCACCACTCATAGCGATGTACATCATTGTGATCATTGTATGAAAAAATGCCTCAAAGAAATGGGGTATGACGGTGATGCACATCACCATCAAACCCCATTTCTTTGAGTAATTATTTTATACAATGAGCACTACCTTGTTAATGCTACCACATTGATGCATTGACAAGGTAGTGCTCATTGTAAGAAAAAAATTCTCAAATAAATTGGGTCTCACTGTGATGTACATCACCGTGAGACCCCATTTCTTTGAGGATTTTTTTCATACAATGACACTAATCTAACTAGCTTGTCAATGTGGCCACATTGACAAGGTAGTGAGCTTAGTACTCGTATAAAAAAATTCCTTTATAGAAATGGGGTCTAAAGAATGAGCACTAAGCTCACTACCATGTTAATGCATCGATGTGGTAACATTGGCAAGGTAGTGCTTGTTGTATGAAAAAATTCCTCAAAGAAATGGAGCCTCACATGATGTACATTATCGTGAGACCCCATTTCTTTGAGGCATCTTTTCATACAATGAAGGTTTAGGGTACAAGATTAAATATAGGGTTTATGGTTTATTCTTATGGTTAAGGGATAAATTCTAGTGTATAGGTTATAAGGTTGATGGTATAGGGATGAGGTTTGAGGGTGTAGGGTTTACGATATAGGGATTAGGATTTATGATATTCAATATAGGCTTTGGGAGATTAAGACAGAGGG
>VDFB02105785.1:80321473-80382448 GCA_007258455.2 Sequoia sempervirens | reverse complement strand
GTACAACCCCAATTTCCTATTACTAGGTTTACTTGTTGCACACATAACACAACCTTTAATATACTTATTTACTATTTCTTGCATACGAGGCCAATAACAGTATTTCTGCAATTGAGTCATTGTCTTGCTTACCCCAAAATGTCCCGCAATCAATGAGGTGTGTGCCTCTTTGATTACCTATGCTTGTTCATCTTTTGGAATGCATAACTTTCCCAATTGATACAATATTTTATCCTACACATAGTAATATTTATCTTCTACATGTTTCCCTACAATTAGAGCTAAATAGATTTATTTAAAGTCTTCATCATTAGCATACTGTTCCTGAAAAACTTTCATGTACCACTGAACTACCTTTAAAGATAATCAAAGAATTCATAACAAGAGGCCTAGATAGCATATCTACTACTTTGTTATGGGAACCTTTCTTGTACTTAATTACCAAATGAAACTATTGAAGAAAAAACATCCACCTAAAGTGCCTACTTTATTGCCATTCAGATTGTGAATGCAAATACTAAAGTGGCTGGTGATCAATCTAGATTATAGTTTATTTCCCCATTAAGTAGTGTTTCCATTTTTAACACTCTGAACTAATGCATAAAGTTCCTTATCATAAGTAGGATAGTTAATAACTGCACCTGAAAAGGTTTCAGAGTGATAGCAGATTGGTTTACCTCATTTCATTAGCACTGCTCCCATGGAAAATCCACTTGCATCTATCTCGATCTCAAATGGTTGGTGTAAATATGGTAAAGCTAGAACTAGTGTTGTGCTCAACTTTTCCTTCAAAGTGATGAAGGCCTTCTGTTGTGGACCTCCCCACTAAAAAATCTATCTTCGTACTAGTCAATGCATGCAATGGTGATGCAATATAAGAGAAATTTGCAATGAACTTTCTCAAGTACTAGACTACACCTAAGAAACTTCTGACTTCAGTGACTGTACTTGGCTTAGGCCATTTAAAAATAGCTTCAACCTTTGCAAGGTCTACATTCAATTGACCACCACCTATGGCATAGCCTATGTACACTAAGGATGTCTTAGAGAATTTTCATTTAGACATCTTTATAAAGAATTTTTCTTTTCTCAATATATCAAAAAAAATCTTTACATGAATTACATGATATTCCCAAGTTTGACTAAATACAAGAATATCATCCAAATAGACTATGAAAAAATCATCAATAGAAGGATGAAATACATCATTCATAACTCTCATAAAAGTAGTTGGTGCATTACAAAGCCCAAAGGGCATGACCAACCACTCGAATAGTTCCTATTTTGTCTTAAATGTAGTTTTCCAAATGTCATCTTCTACAATTCTTATTTGATGATATCCGCTACGCAAGTCTAACTCAGTGAAATAAACTACATGTTTTAACTAATCAAATAAATCATCAATTCAAGGAAGAGGATACCTATTCTTTACTGTTATCTTATTCAGGGCTCCATGGTCGATTCACATTCTCCAGGATCCATCTTTCTTTGGAACCAACACAATTGGAGAACCACAAGGAGATGTACTAGGACAGATGACTCCTATTTCCACCAATTCCTAAACTTTCTTTTTTATTTCTTCACTTTTCAAAACTAATAAGTGGTACATGTCAATTTTTGGAAGAGGCGCATCCTACTGTAACTAGATTTCATGTTGTATCTCTCTTAGGTGGCAACCCCTTTGGCTCCTGAAATAAGTCATTATAAGCATAAACTATTTTGACCATTTCAGCTTTATGCTCTGGATCACACCCCTTAAATTCTTCATCTTTTTCATCCTCTTTGGTTTTTAAAAGCATTAATAGAAACTTGTAACTAGAATTGACTAATCTTTTCATGTGACTAGCATTAACTAGTGCAAGATTAGTCTTAACTTTGTGTGTACGTACAATGTATTCTATCACATCCTTAAAGAGATGATACTTATTCTACCCCCTATAAAAGATTGCTTTTCTATCATATAGATAAGGACTCCCTAACAAAAGCCTACAAATATCCAAAGGTACAACATCTACTTCTACCTCATCAACAAAGTTTGCAGTGATAGCAATTTCAATTTACACTATTTTATTACCTATAGTTGAACATCATTGCAAACCCATCCTAGGAGATATGGCTTTGGATGAGGTTTTCTAGCTATATTGAGTTTCTTTACCACTTCTTTAGATATTAAGTTGACTTGAGAACCCATATCAAACAGTGTATCAATCTTAGTTTGCTTAGTTACAACTCGAATATGAAACAATTCATTTCATTGTTTATCGACTTTAGGAGGAGTAGATACTTTACTTGTACTTGCATTTGCATTAGAAATATTTGCATCAAAAGAGGGAATTATACCTTTCCCCTTACCTTGGACCCCAACAACAATAATTTGAGTTTCATCTCTAGAGTCAGATCCAAGATCTTGCTAAATCACTATAGTAGTCTTTTGCTTGCCTTTAATGCCTCTGTATCTTTTGGCCTTAATTCAGGATGCAACTTCCAACACTTTGAATCATCATGCCCCTCTTTCTTGCAATGGGATCATGTGGGATTATCACCCTTGTTAACTATAGTTGTCTTCTTCTCTTTGCCTTTATCTTTGTCTTTTTATTTACCCTTAGAATTCCCCTCAGACTTAGATGGTTTCTTTGAGAAATTATCACTGAAAGTGTTCTTACCCCTTGACTCTAAATGAGTAGCTTGGATTGACACTTCATCCAAATTACTAGGACTCAACATTAGAATAATGTCTTAGGTAAGAATGTAAACCACCTATATGTACTAAAGTAATGTATCATGAGTATACAATGGAACATTTAAATCAATAGCCCATTTTCTAAACTCATGGGTGTAATCTTGGACAGACTAATCTTGGTTAATTGTTGCATATACCCTAAAGGATAAAACTATTTTTTAAGGGAAGCAATAAATTCCATCCAAGTCATATTAACCTTACCATGGCAGGCAATTTCCTCCTGAGTCCTACTCTCCAATAAGGTGAAAGCTATACCTCCCAACCAGAAAGAGGCTAACTAGATCATAGAAGAATCTTCTATTAGGCCTTGAATCCTCCAATACACTTCTCCTTGCTAGATAAAATCATCTAAAATTTTGACATTTAACTCGCCATAGTACTTAGGAAATTCAAATTTTACATCCAATTTAATAATAGATTTAGACTTGCTCTTGAAATGATGAATAGTAGTAGAAGAGGAAGAAGAAGAAGGGGAAGATGGAGAAGAAGGGGAAGATGGAGGAGATGGAGCATCTAGAGCTTTCTCTTCTTTTTCCTTTTGATCTTCCTTCTTTTCTCACTTTGAAGAACTTCCCTTTTCACACTTCTTATTTTCTGCATATAGCTCTTCCACCATAGCCTTCATGTCAAGAGAGGCTCGCTGAAAAAACTTATCATCAAGCTCTTGCTCAGTACTTTTTCTACTTCAATTTTGTCCATCTTTGGAAAAGTCCTTCATTTGCCGATTTTAGGATTGTATTCTTCAAGTTCACCTTCACTTCATTGTTTTGTGGAACGTGTTAGCATCCAATTGTGCAATACTAGTCACACAAATATTTGATACCAAATTTGATCTGTTTTAGGATCTATGAAAATTTCTAATGAATGCTCTATGAATTACAATGATTGCTTAAATCTTACAAATGAAATTAACATATAAAAAAAATACTTAAGTAACATAACAAGGTGATAATAGAATGAAGGAGAGAAGAGATAGAAGACAAATCACAATTGATAACATAGTTCGTCTGATTGGACTACGTCTGTGGGTCCCTCTCCAACAGAGCGATGGATCCTATTATGCTCCAAGAATGAGATTACAATTGAAAAATAGAAACATTCCCTTCTAGCACTTTAGCGGCATAGCGTTCCTCTAACTTACAAGAATGGCTTCAAGTCTTCAATGTAGCTCTCTTAGCATCATCACTTGCTTGATTTCTGAATGCCCCCCCTCTCCCAATTTCACCACTTTTTATACAAAAAATTGGCCCAATTTGGTCTCCAACCAAATGATTTTCAAAATCTCCTAAAATCCCTTTAAATAGTAAAATATTTGAAAATCCTCCCATTTACAAATAAAAATCATAGTTAATCTTCTATATTTTATTTGATCCCTTCAAATTTCTCATTTCAAGCTTTTATTGTTGTAGGAGGTTTTTATTTTTAATCCTTAAAAGAATTTAGGAGATTGGATTATTTTGCATTTGGAGGAAAATGTGTAAATTAAGGCATTCGGTTTCAATACTTCACCAAAACAAAATGACACACATTATGGTTATAAAATTGCACTGTGGTGCATCATTGGCTTAATCCTGTTGTATGTGGGTAGTTAGGAGGTCGAGCTCCTCTGCCATCCATTTTTGAATTGAAATCAATTTTCATAAAGAACAAAACAAACACTTGCTAGTATAAAGTAAAAGGAACCTTGTGAGCGCAATGACCAAGCCTGTGGTTGTTGTGGGAGAGGTTAGGGGGTCAAACCCCCCAACCTATTGTTCATCATTTTTTGAATGCTTCAACCTGACCTGTGCCAGAGGAGGAAGGAGAGATGGGTTGCCACATGGAAAACCTTCATTTGATGGTCAAAGTCTTTGCTGATGATGTGTCTATTAACTGGTTGATGACATGTCTGCTGACTCGCTAATGACGTGGTGTTGGCTGGGCTAATGATGTGGTGCTGAATGGGCTTCCATGTGTTTGAATGTGATTAGTATGTACAGATGTTTCAACTATCACATGTCATGCTAGGGTTGGTCCATGTCATCATCTGTGCCATATAGATTGACAAGTTAGCATGTTGATGTCAGTATCCCTATGGTCAAAAGTCAACCTTATCTGCAAACTTTGACTTGCTCTAACTTGTGAAAATGAACTCTTTGCGATGACACCAACTTCAACCACTTTTGGTGATGTCAAATATTGACCCTTTTTTTCTAACCTGAGCCCTAAGTTGACCAAGGTTTGACCAGGCATATCTTGGGCTCCGTAGCTCCATTTAACTCCATTTGAGTTGCGTTGGAGTCAAAATTTTAGACTCTTTCTAATGATGCCGATTCTAGAGAAAATTGAGAAACTTAAAATTTTGACAAAGATCCTCTGAATCAATTATTAAGCTTGCTTACGTTATATTAGAATGGCTAGGATGAGAACATGTGGCATAAATCCATCATTCACATGTGTCACTCACACCCACCTTTGAGTAGTTGAGTCTCACACCCTCTTTTGGATTCTTATGTCACCTCTCATAACAATTTTTTTTTCCTTACTTGAGTAGGCATAACCATGTAATTTGGCATTTACCAAGTAGGTAAGACTCCCATCTATTATTTGCACTTGGGAGTTTTTAACCCTCTTGGAATTATCTACCATTATTTTTCTATATAAACAACACTCACCCCTCCCCTTGGCTAATAATATGATGGACTGATAGTTAAGTGCTAAGGGAGTGTTGAGTTTATTTGTGGACAATTATTTTAGTTACCCAAGGGTTCCTCTAACTCTTTTAGGTTTTTCACCTAAAAGGAGAGGAATTGGGGCCAAAATGTAAATGTCTACACTCAAGATTAATGTGAAAATGATGTAGTGTATCTAATTATGATTTAGTAATGCAATAAACTAAAAAAGGAATGATTTATTGATGCTAACCCTAAGAAATGCAAAGTGCTGAAAAACACACTATGATATGCAAACATGTGATAAATGAGCTAAAAATGCAAACAAAACTAGATAGAAAACTATGAAATAGAATGTGTACACCTGGGGGTTGAAAAGGGATGGCATGAAGGTCTAAAATCCTAACAAAATAATTATAGAAGTTGACTGGGGCACTTGTGCCAATTTGGGCGACTTAGTCCCAGTTCTAGAAAAACTGCTCAGAAACCCGTTTTGGCCAAATGGGTATCCAAATCTATAAAAACCTCAGAAAAATAGGTTCAAGTGGACTAAATTTCCACTATTGGTGACTTATTCCACTTTTAAATTTTTGAAAATTCGAAAGTGGAAACAAAAGCCCTCAGTTTGCAATCTGGTTCTTGATAGGTGTCCACTTTGGAAACTCTGATTTTTGGGCTAGAAAGTGACTTTTGATGGATATTTTGACTTAGTCAACAAGGAGATTCCTTCAATAAGTCTTCAACCTAGTCATCAATGATCTTCAAACCCTCAAAGTGTTTAAATCTGCAAACACATAATGAAAGAGAAAGAAATGGTGAATGTTAAGGCATGGGGGTTTGCCTTGGTCAAACCCCTTTTTAGGTAAATAAACCAAATGAAGAAAGAATGTAATTAAACATGCAAAAATGGAGTTAATACCTTTCCATGATGTTTGATCTTGAATTTATGTAGCAAAACATGAAGAATCTTCCCTTGAATGTCCTTGGAAGCTATCTTGATGACTTGCAATGATAAAACCCTAGCTTGCTTGACTTGAGAACACGATGAATGATGGATGAATGATGATGAGTTGTGATTTAGGTTAAATGAGAGGGAAAACTCTATATTTATACATAATTATGCCCTAATTTATGAAAATACATCATCGTAAGCTGACCATAGGTCTTAAGGAATAAAAACCCAAAAGAAATTTTGTTTTACTTTGATTTTTGAGCCAAATGGGACTAAGTTGCCACCAATGGAAACTTATTCCACTTGGGAATTTTTAAGTGGATGTTGTGAATTGTGATAATTTAAATAATTTTTATCAGGTTCTTCTTCAACAAGACACTTAAGTAAGGCTCATCAATGTATAAAGGGGCCATTTAAAGCATAAGAAAGGTGTAAATATTTATGACAAGCCTAGGAAAGTGTGAAAGTTTCTTACAAGACTTTACAACACTTTAAGATAGGCCTTGGTAAGGCTATTTAGGAGAATTATGATATTATGGTCTTATAAAAGTGTGAAGATGTGTTACAACACTTTACAACACCTTTACAAGACATCAAGAAATGTATTTTATTCAATTTACAAGGGCCCAAGACCTAATGTGTATGTGTAAAACACCTCAAAACACCAAATCAAGGCCTCATTAAGTCCAATTTGTCATAAAATATTCCCAAATCAAGCAAGCAAAAAGGGATACCTTTTTCATGTCCACATTATCCATTTCTTTTCTTGCTTTCCTTCAATCATTCTAATCTTGGGTGGTTTCACAACCAAATTTAACATGGTATCAGAGTTGGTTGTGAGTTGTGGGTTAGCAATTTCTTCAATCCATTCTTGAAAGCAAAGTATGCTCTTCTCTTCCATTCGATGATGACCCGGAGAATAAAAAATGTTTGATAGAGAACTTAGTTTCTTGGGGGGGCTTCTTTTCTATTGCATTTTATTGCAGATATTTTGGAGCTTCCTAGAGATTTTCTGAGCTCGCCATTGAGTTCAAAGAAACCAAAAAAGTTAGAATTGGCTTTTATTTCATCCAAATCAAATAACAAGTGCAAGATCTATGAACAATTGAAGACAAACATTTTTTGTGAGGTTCTAGAAAGTAGCTATCAAATCGGTGCATTTTTTGGAACAAACGAACCTTTCCATCACACTAAAAAGGTTTCAAAACCTAAGGATTGACTACCAATTCATTGATTTTGGAGAAAGTCAAATTTGATGAATTTTTTTTACAATCTCGAGTTGTATGACCCCTTCCATACAAACAGTACAATTTTTTAAAAAAATGCTTTTCCATGAAAAAAATATTGAAAAAGTTTTTGTTGAAAAATTTGAAAAAAATAAAATAAAAAATAAAAAGCCAAAAATTCATTAAAAAAAGTCAAAGAAAGTATGATCAAGCAAGGTACACAGGTACCTGCACTGATGCAGGTCCTAGTACCATCATACCTGTAGGGAGGGTATGTGGCCCCTTCATTGAATGTGGCAATTTATTTTATTTAAAATTAAAAAAATCAAGTTTTTAATTAAGAATTTCAAAACAATTCAAATTTTCAAACTTAAAAATTGGCATCAATCTTTTAATAAAAAATTCATTAAAAATATGCATCATTCATACTTCAACCTCTAACAAATTTGTACCTTGTACCTGCACTATATGTCCCTGGGCTTACGTGAAGTCTTGCCAGATTTAGTGGCTATTTGGTGGTCCCTCTATCTTTAGCAATTTATTTGCTTTCTTTAATGTTGGTAAAGGTTTAATTCTAGCAGTATTCTAAACTTAGTTGAAGATTTCCTACTTGGGGAAGTGATTCCAAATTTAGCAGGGTTTTGCTTAATTTGGTAGATATGATTTTTTTAAAAATAGAGACCCCTCACCATTGAAGTTTTCAATTTTGCACCTAAACAATGCTTCCGTGCTCCAACCAAGACACCTGTAATGAAATACAAGATATCTTCTAACTCAGACAACAATTCCCGCCATCCACCATAGGAAAAGGAATGAGCCAAGGTGCATATGCACTAGTCTCAAGAATATAAGCATCAGATTCTACAAATGACAAGGGCACCAACACTACCACCACTCCATTGTGCTCACAAGCTATACAAAAGCAATGCAACATAAATTTCAAAGCCCTCAACACGAACACAACCATGAATCCATCCTCTAGAAAACAAGATAGAACATCAGGTAGAACAACAACTAGAAAAATTGTTGCTACCATCTAACTGATCAATAGATAGGACTAAAAATAGAACCCACAACATGTGATAATCTATCCAATCACTCATACCTCCAAGGTATTGACATCAAAAAACTCATGCCACTTACAAAGCCAACCCATCAACATCAAATACAAGATCCAAGTGCCAACCAGTTGAAGAAGACCAAACACATCTAGGAACTCCCACTACATGGGTAATGCCAAATTTGAAAAGATCAAGGCATGTCGAGTCTACCAACATCACATAGAGAGTGTAAACATGTAGTTACAAGGAACTATCCACAATGATATGCACATCATGTAACTGAAGAAAATCCTCCTACATATACTTTTAAATGCCAACTTTGTCACCTCATTCTCCATGTATCCATGAGCACCTGCAATTGATCATCTCATGCTAAACTCCAAGTGCATTAATACACCATCTTTAAGTTCTTAAGCATATGACCAATGCACCCAATACACAAGGAATCACCAGACCATTGTCAAAGCTCCAATCATCTGAACAAGGAACTTTTGATGATATCATGATCTATACATCCCCCTTAGGAGATCCATGCTCCAAGTGAACATACCATGGTCTCAAGAGCAATGTATCATGCCAAAACTCTAAACCAACATCACCTATCAAGCACCACCAAAACCTCAACCAAAGAATCCAAGAATCCTCCATGGCCACGAGATGTTGCACATCTTCAAATAGTGTCCATGCAAATGCAAAAGAACCCTTCTACATCAATAGAATCTAAGAGACCCTTCTAGTAACATCTACAACACTAAAGAAGACCATTCACCAACAAGTGATGAATCCACAATCACTGCCAAAGCTCCCACTAAAATGTGACACCAAGCTCTCCAAGCATCATAACCAAACATCTGCTAAACTAAAAATCCTCCAAGTCTACAACAACATGTCCATCTAACAACAATGCCAAGCAACACCAAGATCTCCAAACCAAGCAAACAGAACCATCACTAACAAAAGCTTACACAGGGCAATGTATCCAAGCTATCCATGACATCATGATACATGTGCTATAGGTCCCTGTAATTGACTATTCAGGTACTCATTACAATCCATCCTCTCATCTCAAAGAAACCTAGCCAATGCACAAGTGACCATAAACTAGGCCAACTAACAAGTCTGTACCAACACTGAATCAACCTTGTGGATATAGATAATCCACTTCTGAGTTATCTTACTACAACCAATGAGTAGCTAATCCACCAACCACATAACTTGAAGATCATTCACAACAAACATGCAAACCCATCATTGCACCAGAAACAACAACACTGAGATCTCAAGGAGATAACACATACACAACTTGAATCAAACACTAGATCAAGATAAAATTCAATTTTCTAATCTTGTCCACAACATGCACCATAGTCAAGGGAATCCATTAAGCAGCACCACAAAAAACCATAAGTTTTTCTTGACCGTGTAAAACCTACAAAATCATTGTGTTTATAAAACACCCATGCACACCCATATCCACTGCACATCTAGACGATTCCAATGTCAACCTACAACCACCATGGTTAACTAGAATAATGGAATAAAATTAATATGTGGGTATGTGCAGGATCATCATGGAAAAAACAAGCCCTTAAGTGGCAAAACATTCAAAAAAATTAGAGTTAGGCAACTTGACATAAAAATTTGAATACGTTATCTATATTATTTTAAAAATGTGTAAAAATAGAATCTATAGAAAAGTGAATGTAGTTTTTAAACTACTAGGTATGTTTTAAAAAAAAAATCTATTTGGTGAAAATTTGAAATTTCAATGCAATGGTACTTAAATTTCAGGGAAAAAATAAAAAGTAGGTGTTTGTCTGACCACCCTAACCACAATAAAATGATAATATTTTTTTATAAGATTTTAGATATAAGTAGAGGACTCATGCCCCGATGTGATGCATATTTTTTTGTAATTTTTCCCAAGTAAATAATTAATTATGAATTTTTTATTACAATTTTTTAAAAAATATAAAAACTTGCAAGTTTGACCACCTTAACTTGGTCAAAACTTTATGAAATTCAATTTTTGTTTTTTTAATCCTATAGTATATGAAGCATAGAATGTGACGCATATTTTGGATTCAAAAAATGTGATACCGTTTGAAAGTTATAGATGTTTTTCAATCAACCTATCAATCAGGACTTTAGACGTAATTTGAATAGAAAATGAATAATAATTACTTATTAAATTCAAAGTAAATAATAATTTATATCGGTGAAAATTTGATAATTTCCTTTAAAGACCCTTTTCATTTCATCAATTTTGGGTGAAAAAATAGTCGTCAGCCATATACCTATCATATTGCCACTTTTTGGCCCATCATGATCTTGCACATACCCATGCATCACCATAGATTCTTTAAATATAAATCTATAAATCCCCTTCAAATCTATAGAACATGAAACCGAGCCATCCAAGTACCAGGTATCTAAAAGGAACAACTATTACAGGAATTCTAGGCCCGTTCTAGACCAATTCCAAAACCATTAGCATGCACATGCATACGAGAGAGAAAGGCTATTCAGAAGCTTTTAGATCACCCAAAGATCAACTTCATAGCCTACAGGAAATGAGGGTAATAGAGAATAACACCTTTAATACCAAGGTCAAAACACCCAACTCAAGCACAATACTCCATGGTTGAAAAACAACCTAAGCATCTCCATACCATCAGGGAGCCTCGCACATAGAAACCTAGTATGAACCACACTCTGTTGCAACACAACCATAAGCATAAACTCAGACTCCTTGTATCAGGATCATTTTTTTCCAACTAGGAGTCTCAAACCACATCATTACAATATGATCAACTCCAATTTCTCCATCTTCAATGTCTTTAACGCTACGTGTTGTCTCTTAAAAAGATCAAGGACTTTTACTCACCAAAGAATCAATTATCAACCAACTCCTTCAGATCTCCTCAAGCTTTTCATGCTAAGGAATCTTCACAAAAGGAATACCCAAAACCAACATCTCCAAGGAGGAACAAAATCCAGAAGATGGCTCTAATACCACTTGTTGGGAAAAATGGGTCATCTCGGATAGAAATATCTAAGAATAGTAGTGCCTTTGGAGATTTTAATTCCTTCACATTTCCTCAAATACACAACTACTATGCCATAAAGTGGAAATAGGTAGAGTTGATTTTCCACATTAACCCTTCTGAGAAAAGCACATGTAGAATTAACAAGATTCAACACTATGTACAAATTCAAAATTGCAGAATCAACCAACATGAAAGACAAACATAAATGGACACACAGATTTATGTAGGGAAAACCCTTATGGTAAAAAATGCCACTCCAAAAGATCTAGCCATTATATTATTCAACAACAAAAGAGTGTTAATACAATTAAAGCTTACATCATTTACAAGAGTTTACATCTTGTCCATCTGGAGAATTCAAACAACAACCATGCAGAATCCTCACACTATTACAATACCATCACACAACATACACTGTAGATTCATCTCCTCAAAAAAATCCACTCTCTCCTAGCCAGCCTCTCAGCCAGTCCAACCCTTTAGCTTCTCAAGTTCACATTCTTCGCATGGCTACCCAGTCTCTTGGCCAATACAACAACACCCACATCCAGCGTCTCGCCCTACATCCAGCATCTCGACTTGATAACCACTTGACTTCTCAGCCTCTTGGTCTGCACCTAGCATCTCGACCTTCACTGCCCAATCTCAGGACATGCACCCATGTTCTTAGCCAATCTATTCCCAATACCACGCACCCAGTTTGACAACAGTTGACCTCTCTACTAGGTCGACACCCACATGGTCTCGCTACCTACATCCAACATCTTGGCCTTCTGGCTTGTCCACACCCTCCATTACTGCCACTTTTCTCCAAGAGAATATCATTCTCTATCACCAATGGACCGTTCAACTACTGCACCCTTTTAGGGTTTCACTTTGAGCCACATGCCATCATCTAGTATTCAATATTGGCCATTAGATAAGCAGTCGAACAAATCCCCACTATCAAACTTAGGTTCTCCTTGACCCACTGAGTAAATCATCAATCACATGGGCCCACATTCCATCTATCCTCCATGTCATCACCACCTATCGACCTACATCACAATCCACCAAACTTATTAGGTCTCGAGTGGTCTCCACATCCATCAGAATCAAAGTCACTCTATGGCTAGAGAAACGAACTTCTAAACCTCCTGATGAAAGTTATGAAGTTCCCAAAACTCATGACTTGCCGATAAATGGATCGCCCTATCACCCAAAACTTAAACTTCCAAACTCATGATGGAGGTTACAAAGTTCCTAAAACCTATGGCATGCTGACAAAGGGATTGCTCCATTGCTCAAAACCTTAACTTCAAAACCTTATGTCGGAGGTTACAGAGGTCTCTAAACCCATGACACACTAACAAAGGGATCTCTCTGTCACTCAAAACCTTAACTTCTAAACCTCATGTCAGACGTTAAGAAATTCCTGAAACCTACGATAAGCCAACAACAAAGGTAGTAGCCTTTCCTTCACCGTCGTTAAGTCGGGAGGTTAAGAAACTTCAGAACCATGTGACTTCAGCTAGATAAACTTGAAAACTAGTGACTTAACTCAAGTTGATGATGGAGGAAAAAAAAATTATCTAGGAAGTTGATCAAGCCAGTAAATTTGAGTCACATTTCTCAACAAAACACACTGATTTATAAAGTGCCAAATCATTTTTTGTTGGGACGGATTCTTGATTGAGTGGAAAGGGGGGGTCTCTCTTTGTGTGTGTGTTTTTGATCTATTCACTTGTGCTCTTATTTTCCTTCACACATGGATCATTCTAAGGCTCTTTTTCTAACACCTTATAATTATGCAACATGGCATCAACATGTATGGAATTCCTTAATGCAACTTGGGTATACTCCATATGTTGAAAAGAAGGTAGTTGAACCTACAGATGACAAGGGAAAGTTAAAATGGATGCTTGAACATAAAAAATCTCTTGGATTTCTTCGTTGTTTTGTTTCCCTTGATCTTATGTTTTAGATTGAAGCATGTACAGATTCACATGATGCTTGGAAAAATTTAAAATCTTTGTATGTTACAACAAATGAAGTCAAAGGCTATCTAATTGATAATCAATTGATGAGACTTGAGCCTTGATATAAAGAACTTTAGGAACATCCAAGATTATATTAATAAAGTCAATGATCTGAGAGCATAATGTAAAGCATGTGGAATTGATAAAAAGGACATTCAGTTAATATATAATGTACTAAATAAACTTGGTCTTGAATTTGCAGCTTTTGTTTCTAGCTTTCATACCCACTGACTGACTATGAGATCTACATATACTATTCCTTCATTTGCATCTTTTTTTGAGATGTTAATGCATGAAAAACAAAATATTCTTTCTATTGGTCTCACAAATCCACCACACAATCAAGTTTTGTTGGCTAGTCCACCTAAGGGACAAAAAGAGTCAAGAAAATCTGATAAGAAACAAAAGAAATATAAGAAAATTCAACACACTAATCATGAATAGAAAAATCCTCTTCAAGGGAGGATTCATCTAAGAAGGATAATCCTACTTGTTCATATTTCAAGAATACTAGACATGAAGAACATTCTTTTTATAAGGATATTGATGAACTGAAACATCTTCTTAAGAACAATATTGATCTACCTTCTAGAATGTCAAGTCTACTTCTTCTTCACATTCTAAACAATCAAGATCTAGCAAGGATAAAGGTCATGCAAGATTTTCTACTGATTCAAAGAAAAATAAAGGTAAATCTCTTTGTGCTTCTACAAGTCATGAATCACGGAAGTGGCTACTAGATCTTGGAGCTTCTCATCATATGGCTTCTACATAGTCTATGTTCTCTTCTTTTGAGACTTGTGTTATGCCACCTATTCTGATGGGAAACAATACATACATGGATGTAATTGGGAAAGGATCTATTGATATTGGGGATGGCACTTTCAATGATGTTTTGTGTACACCTCATCTTTCAAACAATCTTCTTTCCATCTATTAGATCACTTATGGTGGAATAGTGAAGACTATGTAATTCACACCTAATTCAGTTATCATCAGAGACTTGGAGAGTAGAGAGATAATTTCTATTGGGATAGTTGATCATGTATCTCAATTATACACATTTTCATACTTTGCACATGATGATGGTTTTGATCCTTTGATTGTTGATCACACTTCTAGTGTGAGCCTTGATTTTGAGAACTTTGCCTACTTGAACTTGGGTATTTTCACAAGTGATCCAGTTACTAAGCCTTGCATTTCTTCTCCTCCATCTATTGTTGCTACATTCATGGCTACTTGTGATTCAATGTAGTAGGATACACATCGTCTTCCATAAATAACTACTTCAATTGACTACTTGGTAGACATTGTAGGTTTGAATATGGAGTCTCATTTTTTAGATTTGGGAGACACTATTCATGACATTCATCTTCTCTTTAATGAAGTTGATTCTTCTTCAGTTGTTATGGAGGAACCTTTGGATCCTCTTCTTCATTCTCCACATGATCATGTTAATCACAATTTGACATGACTGTGGATACTTTTGAGCATTATTTGGGAGAGGCATCTTCTCCTTTAGAGAATGTAGTTGATTCTTTGGATCTTATTCTACATACATCTCTACTAGATTCTAGATTATCATCTTCATCAGTGTGGCCTAGAATGCCTAATATGGTGGTGGCAGCTTTCGGCATTGACATGGAGACAGATGAGTAGTTTTCGTAGGCTTCTTACATTTTGAGCTTTCTTCGCTTATATTCCTTTCAAGACTAGGAAGACATTCTTCATGCACCTTTGGTTTTGTTTCTTCCTAAGGGGAGGAATGTTATTCGCTGATCATGGGCCATCTTCTACATCTAGTTTCAAGCATCAAATATTGGTATAGTTGACTACTTGAGGGAAGGCTACATAGTCTTTCTTGTCCTTTCTATTTTGGAGGGGACTTCTTCCTTGCATGGGATTTTGTCATGTGTTGGGAATTTTTTTTTCTTTTCTCTCCTTTTGGGAGGAGTTTTGTCCCATTTGGTTTTCTCCTTTTCTATGGTTGTGAAGGATTGGTTTGTACATGGCTACCTAACATGGCCTAGTAGCTAAGACCCATCCTTGCGTATTTTCACCCACCTAAGCTATGCTTAACAGGGGTATTTGTATAGGTTTTTCATTTTCCTTATGTTAGGGAATATTTATTTTTCCTACACACATTATTAAACTTATTTAGATTATATTAGAATGGTTAGGATGAGGAAATGTGGCATAAATCCATCATTCACATGTGTCACTCAAACCTACCTTTGGGTAGTTGAGTCTCACACGCTCTTTTGGATTCTTATGCCACCTCTCATAACCATTTGTTTTTCCTTACCTAAGTAGGCATAACTATGTAATCCGGTATTTACCAAGTAGGTAAAAGTCCTACGTATTATGGGCACTTGGGAGGTATTACCCCTCTTAGAATTATTTGCCATTATTTTGCTATATAAACAACACTCACCCCTCCACTTGGCTAGTAGTATGATGGACTGCTAGTTCAGTGCTAAGGGATTGTTGAGTTTATCCATCTCTTTTCTTGCTTTCCTTCAATCATTCTGATCTTTGGTGGTTTCACAACCGAATCTAACAAGAAGCACCTTTAGCTTCACAAACACAGTAATGAGCCTTAGGTCAAACATACTTCACCATTTTTTCCAACATGTCCTTTCTCATCATGGTTTCCTAAATTAAAAGAACATCTACTTTGATATCACAAATATAAGATTTGAGAATATGTTGTTTAAGAGTACTGGGTATGTGCAGGATCATGATGGGCCAAAAAGTGGCAATATGATGGGTATTTGTAGGGTATGTGGCTAACGATTTTTTTTACACAAAATTGATGAAATGAAAAGGGTTTCTAAAGGATATTCTCAAATTTCAACCAATATAAATTATGCTTTACTTTGAATTTAATAAATAATTATTATTCATTTTCTATTCGACTTATGACTAAAGTGTTGATTGATGGGCTGATTGAAAAACATCTATAGATTTCAAACAGTATCACATTTTTTGAATCCAAAACATGCATCTCATTCTATGCTTTGCATACTATAGGATTAAAAAAAAAAATGAATTTCTTGAAGTTTTGACCAAGTTAAGGTGGTTAGACATACGAGTTTTTATATTTTTTAAAATTTGTAATAAAAAAATCATAATTAATTATTTACTTAGAAAAAAATTACAAAAAAATATGCATCACATCTGGACATGATTCCTCTACTTATGTATTAAATCTTATAAAAAAATATTATCATTTTATTGTGGTTAGTGTCGTCAGACAGACACCTACTTCCTATTTTTTCCCTAAAATTTAAGTACTATTGCATTCAAATTTCAAATTTTCACCAAATAGATTTTTTTAAAAAAAATAAGCCTAGTATTTTAGAAACTAAATTCAATTTTCTATGGATTCTATTCTTTCATATTTTTTAAATAATATAGATAAATTATTCAAATTTTTACATCAAGTTTCCTAACTCTGATTTTTCTGAATTTTTTGCCACTTAAGGGCCTATTTTTTCCATGATGATCTTGCACATACCCTACTATTAAGTTCTCTAATATTCCATGAAAGAAACTTCATTATAGAAAAAACAAGGGACCAACAAATCCTTTCCCTAGTCCAAGGGGACAAAACTCCCCAATTAATTTTTCACTTTAAATCCATTAGAGAGCACTTCTAGGGTCCTTTATTTCCAAGATGCTATGTCTCTTGCTTCTTCTTTGAGTCTAACCTCCTTATGATTCGCTCTCCCCACTTTAGATTCATTCCCTACATTCATTTTCTTTTTCTTAGATTTTTTGTGCACTTGGTTCTAGGAGTCTTCATTCATCTGTAATATTGTAACATTCCCCCCTTAAAAATTTTCCTACAAATATATCATCAAAACCTCAAACTTCACTACACCAAGGGACCCTCCCTTAAGGCTTACATAAAAAACTTGTTAATTAAAAAATAGATATACATTCTAGAGGAGATCTTACTTTGAAAAAAAAAATATTGAAAACTCATAAATCATTGATTCCATAATTATTTGACCATAATCCACATTGAGCTCTACAAACGTAGGGCTCCATCAAGTTGTTTGATGAACCTTGAAAGGGTATAGTTCTCAACCATAGTCTTGTAAACTTGTTCAATAACAATATATATTGAGTTCAACACCAAATCCCTTATCTGCCTCCAAAAAAACAAACTTCACAATATATGCATTCTCGAAATCCATCAACATTAATAGAAGAAATAGGAAAAAATATCAGAAATACTTATATCATGCAAGGAACAATCTCAAAATGAGAAGATAACTTTAGATGATGAAAATTCCTCCATCCTTCGATGCCACCAACCTCTAATTAAAAACCATCTTTATATTGTACGGATGTTCAATTCATATGGCTCTAGAATTGGTTGGTTAACCAATTCATGTGTACTTGCATCTTCTAAGTATGGAAAAATATACTCGAGCATGTAATGATGAGTGATATCAAGGTGATTCTCATATATATACTAATATATTTCACAAATTTTCTTAATATCATTCAAAGATTTCAACCAAATCCAATCTTCTTTAAAGAGTACAATATTTTGTGGATGTAATGCTATAGTGAAGTTACGATTAGGATAAAAATATTTAAACCATGTCATTTCTTGTGGGATAAAAACAGTTTCATGTTTAAACATGACCAAGATCAAGTTTTCAAGTCTACTAAGTGCTTCTTATATACACAATTTCTATGATTGGGTGACTTATTATTAATCTTTGAGAGAAGGATGCAACCTTTTATGTATTCAAATCACCTTGCATATGCTTTAATAGGTACATGAGGCCTTCTAATATACCATCCCTAAAATATTTTTAAACATTTTTGTATTCCATGTCTCGCAAATTCTTTACCCAACTTGCCTTATTATAAAATGCTTATACTTTGCAAAGTACTTATTCTCTTCTTCCACAAAAGCAATAAAATTAGGCATAAAAATGAACAATACAAACCTAAAAATCCCATTTCCTTCAATTCTTCACCACACTATGTACTTCATTAAATCAAACCAAAGTGGAATCAAGTTTGAAAAATATATAAATAAATTAGATTAAAAGCTCCTAGAAAACACCTTATTTTTGTCTCTCGACCACAGATAGAAAATTAAATCTCTAATGAAGCAAGGCTGGGCTTAACCATAACACACTAAGCTTTGACCATGTAGGTGGATGGTGTGGGGGCCCATGCAGTCTGTTAGTTTCAAAAACTCTTTTTCCATTCTCCCAAAAGAGTCTCATAAACTATAGCAATCAATAGATAGCTATGTGATTCTCGTGCATAAGCCAAGCTACAAAACCAAATTTAAATCACCGTTTGGTGCTCAAGAAGTTTGAATGGATAAAAGAAATAGATTGCCTTGTGTTGAGTATGGTTATAGTAGAAAATGGAAGGACAAGGCATGTGAACTGTTGGCTCGAGTCCCTGAAAGAAATATGGTCTAATGGAATACAGAATCTACACAAAGTGGATTTGTTGAAAAGGCTTTAGGAAATTTCAAGCAAATGCAATTGGTAGGTGTAAATCCAAAATTCACTACCATTTTCAATAGCCTCCATGCCTATGCCAAAATGGGATTTTGTTAACAGGGTATGGAATCCCTCAAAGGAGGATGGCATTCATCGGATGTTGTTACAATTACCCTGGTAGTCATGTATGCAAAATGTTGAAACACAGAAAAGAGGCGTGAACTATTTGATAGAATACTTCAAAGAAATGTAATCTAATGGATTGTCATGATTGTAGGATATGCAAAATGTGGAACCATAGACAAGGCACATCAACTATTTAACATAATGCCTCAAAGAAACATGTTCACACAGAATGCCCTAATTGGAGATTTATTAAAAAAATGATTTCTTATAAAAACTTTAAGAACTTTCACGCAAATGCAATTGGAATATTTAAAGCTAGATTCTACAACCTTTGTCAACATCCTCTTAGCCTGTTCCAAAATGGGAGTTTTCAAACAGGGTATGGACATCGATCAAAGCATAAAAGATAGAGAAATTTTGTCAGATGTTGTAGTTGCAACTGCTCTAGTAGAGAGATTTTTGCAGAATGTGGAAGCATAGATAAGGGGCATGAACTATTTTGAATTCTAAATCATTGTTTTATTTTTCATTTATTCTATTTTGAATTCTACATCTCATTTTATTTTTCATTTCTGCATATTTTAGCATACTTAATTTTTTAAGTTTTTTCTAAAAACTTGCATGTAATAATGGCATGGTTACAACATTCTTTAGTGTCCCAAAATTCTTATATTAAAATTGGACTCTCTTTCTCCTACTCACAATGAGTGTTTTTTTTTTAGTTGGACCCTCCTATTATTTTCTACCAAGTAATAATTACTCTTCTCTTTATCATTTCTAAAATATTTCTAACCCCTCTTTATCATAAATTGTATCTTTCCCTTCTAAATAATATGCAACCTTACACCTATACATCTTCCATGATTTATTTACACTCATTTAATTTGAAAAAAAGTAGAGAGGGGAGGGAGGCCATTCCATAAATGAGCCCAAAAATTTGCATTTCACTTGTAAACTTGGACCACCTCCCTTAAACCAAGAATTTTGGATGGATACATTTTTAAAAATTAGGATGGATTTTCGCACCAACCCTAACTAAAGTATGATAAGCATGTGTGAAAAAAGATAAATCCAAACCTTAGAAAATTTGAAAGAAAATGATGAAATTAAAATTCTATCCATCTTATAAACCTTAAAAGAATGAAGGTATCATCCCAAGATGCAAGTATAGATGAGTTCATTAATAATGAAAATAAAATGTCTTACATGAATTAATCTAAGGCTAAATAAATGAATGAAACAACTAAAACAAAATTAACTTAAATTCATAAAATTTGGGAATTAATAAATTAAAACATTCTTATTGGATATTAAATTGTGAGAGAATTAGGGTACTTAGCTCTTGGAACGACAATGAAGAATAATGCTAATACATGTGGCATAATCAATTTGGCAATGTGCTCATTGTTTCAAAATTGTAACCAACTCAAGAAAATTATGGGTTGATTATAAATGGCTCAATATTGATCTCAAGTAGCACAAAACTAACCTTTAAGGTGCATATATATCCTAGTAATTTGTGGGATCAATCGAACTACAAATTATGTCACCTCTATTTTTGGTATCTAGGGGTACACAAGGACAAACAATATTTACAAATAGCTTAGGGAAGCTATTGAATTGCAAGAGTCAAGTTCTCTTTAATTAACTCCCTCACTAGATAAAACTTATGACCTCAATCAATGGTTAAATACAACTTGAACTCAAGGATGTAGTGGGCCATATGCAAATATTGATGTACATGAATTAGTTTTATTACTCTAATTTAAAGTTGTCCTGAGATGAATACTCTTATAATGTGAACATTTTAATATTCTTTCTTATTCCTAAATATCATTTAAATGCATAAATGAATGTCTTTGTGCATTCAATTCTAAGACATTACAAATCTCACACAAATGGGCACCAAGTTAACTCTCAATAATTAATGAAAAGGGTCAACATTTGACAAATTTTAAAATTTAGGGGTGAATCCCGCACAACTTGAGATTGATCCTGAGCACTATATGATTAGAAAAAAACAAGAAGCCACAAATAGATCTATATGGGGAATGAATGTATTAATATGAGTGTTCAATGATAAGTGCAACAAATGATTAATAATAAAAAAATACAAAAATAAAATAAGGTCAATATATAGAAATATGTACAAAAAATCCCTGGAGTGGACGTTGGCTGAGCTCTATGGAAGCTGAATGGTCACCTACCATTGCCGCTTCTTGGAGCTTTGCCTTTGCTATTACAACTCTCAGATTGTCACTCTGTCATCCTTCGATCTCTTCAGAATCTTCTTCCTTCTTGGCACTGGTTTGGTTGCTATTTTTAATTTTTTGTGTAGCCTTCTGTTAAATTGTCCTTGTTTTGTTTGGCCTTCTTGACTTCAAATTTGTTTTTTAAGTGCCAAACCGATCGGGTACTGGGATCTTGTTATGAGGTTTCATGTTGTATTTTGTTGGATTCAACATTTAATAGACTCCTCTCCATAGCTAATTGATCCCTCCCTGAGCCTTTCAATTCATGGGTGATGTCAACCCTGAGCCAAGATACAAACAAACATTAAATGAAAATAAATTTCCCTTAGTGTCGGAGTGTAAAGATGGAAATATATCCTCTGCTGGTGCTATAATATCATATAAGGATGCTCTAAATTTAGATATACTGATGATTGGGTGCCCTCCGTCTGCAACTTTCATGGTTGAGTATGGATGATTCCAATCCAGTGACTCACTATCAATGGGAGCAGAAGGACTATTGGGACCCGCAACCAATGGAGTGGGAGATGGAGGAGTCCTCGAAGGAGGAAACAATCGACCAGGAGAAGAGGGTAAGAAGTCCCCTTCCCCTAAAATTCTCACCATTTATCTGAATGAAGATACGGTTAAGGCCCTCAAGGCTGCAGAGTCTAGGCTCAGAAATATTACAATATTTTTGGTTTACTTGGATAACGATTTTCTTTCTCCTCATAAATTCTTTGATGACTGGGTGGCTTTTGTTTGGGGAAAGAAGATGGGAATTCATGTGTCATTTTGTAGAATGATCCAAAAGGGCCTTTTTGTTGTTTTCTTTCACAATCATGGCATGTAAGAAAGAGTGGTTAGAAAGGAATTTTGGAATATTAGACAATCTATGTTTCGTGCTCTCCCATGGTCTCCTAAAGGAAATTTTGAGGAGGTGGTGGCTAGCTATGCCCCAAACTAGTTGGAAGTTCAAAATTTCCCCCCTCTATTCTAGAAATTTTTACCAAATATTTTAAAGATAATTGGTAATGTTCTTCAAATTGAAGAGTCCAGAGTTATTCTTATGCATTTAAATGCTAGGATTCTAATTTCATTGAATCCGAAAGTTGATATACCTGAAATTCTCTCTATCAAATTTGATATTAAAAAAGTATCATGTGAAATTGAGGTTTTGGGTTCTTTGAATGCTTGTTTTTTCTGTAAAAGAAATGGTCATTTAAAGAAGGATTGTCTATTGGTGAAAACCAAACCCACAGGGGTCTTTAAGCCAACCCAAACTAATGAAGCTCAAAATAATTCTTCTATTGATAAGGATGGTGATACTATTCTTGCCTCTAATAAGGGTCCTACTAGAGAAACTTAAATTAAAGATCCTTCTCCTATTGTGGAGACCATTGTTGACCATGAGATGGACTAGGAGTTGGTGGTTTCCTTGACCAACCCCCTTTTTCAAGATGATCTTGAGGTTATTAGGGCTCTTGACCCTGTGGTCCCTAGAACCTCTTCAAATGTCCCCCAGAAGTCCAAAGGTTATCCCCCTAAGATGCCGAAGAATGCACAATAGATTGCTTTGGAGTTTATTCAGAAATAAGTTGACTTGATAAGACAAGTTGCCAAGTCCAAGCCTCCACAAGTGATGAATGTTGGTCAACTCTTTGATCTTAATCCCAATAGGGGAGAAGTGTCTCATGGGAAGGAACTAGTGGTTGCACATGAAAGCCCCTGTTTTCTAGGTCCTTTTTTGAGCTTATCCCTTTTAGCCCCCAGGCCACACTAACTAAGGAGGAGTCTAAAAAGAGGAAATTGAATAAGAGTTTTTGTTCTAATGAGAAAATAATTTCTAAGAAAGGAAAGGATGATAAAGTTCCCAAACTCTTTGATAGGATTTATAAGAATCAAAAAAATATTACTCCTCCTAATCCTTAATGATTCTCATTATCTTTAGCTAAAATGTTAGGGGGTTGGAGTCACATGATAGAAAATATGTGGTCAAGGCTTTCTATCAAAATAAACCTCATATGGACCTTCTTTGTTTACAAGAAATAAAAGTTCATGGGTATCAAGTAGAGCATGTCCTTAAATTCATTTGGCATGATGCAAAACTCTTGTCCACAGTACACGGCAAAGGTAAAGGAGGAGTTGCAACTCTTGTTCACCCTAAATGGGCTAATAATATTTCCTCCTAGGGTACTTCTCCCTGCAGTAGAGTTGTTTGGATGGTTCTTACTCATAGGTAGAATTCTTGGGGAATTTGTGCCCTCTATTCCCCTGAGGATTATAGAGAAAGATCTGAATTGTGGAAATGGATGCCATCCTACCTTCCCAAGGTGTCATAGTTTTGTGTGGGGGATTTCAATATGATTGAGAAAAAAATTGATAAAAAAAGGGGTATTAACTCTCTATGGAAAGGTAATGAACTCTTTTTTTGGGCTAAGATGAAAAGGATCTTGAATATTGTGGATCCTCTTGAGAGGGGTAGAAGAACCTCTAGCTCCATTTGGTACACATAGTGTAATAATCAGGCCCTAAACAAAAGGATTTACTATAGGTTGGATCAATTTTGTGGTAATAAGGAATTCATCTCTTTCCCTCATAATTTTGATGGTACTATGGTGTCTATTCTTCTAGCCTCTATGTCATATCACTCTCCTATTGAAGCCAAAGTTTTCTTTGGAGACCCTAAGGGTAATCCACCCTTGAGAAAAATTTCAGCCTTTAAACTAAATGACTCCCTTCTTCAAGACCAGGATTGTATGGCTGGTATTAAAATTGTTACCCTAATCTCTAAGGCCTTGAATAGGGGGTTGAACCCTATACAAAGATGGGAGATGCTTCTCTTCGTAGAGAAAACCTTTTAGCATTTTTGGTAAGAAAATGTCCTTAGACAAGAATAAATTGGATAATCTACTTTAGGAGAAACTATTGTGTCTTGAAGGGAAACTTTAAGATTCTTCACCTAACACTCCTGCAGAAGCTATGATGATCAGAACGAAGTATATGCTGAGGAAATTACAAAATCATAGGTTCCAAGGCCAGAGAGTTAGAACCAAAATGAATTGTCTCAAAGAGGGTGATAGAGGATCTAAATATTTTTCAACTTGGTTAAGTAGAAAAAAATTAGAGATGCTATTGGACCTATAGAGGATAATTGGGTAATCTCTGACAACTTGAATTTTATGAGACATGTTTTTTTTTTTTCCTTCTATCAAAACCTCTTCTCTTCTGAAGTAGATGATAAGGCTAAGGAGGCTAGGGAATTTTCCTCTAAGATTGTCCCAAAATTAGTTAGTAGAGAAGAGGCTTATGCTCTTAACCAAGATATTTCAAAGGAAGAAATTGAGAACACTATCAGATCACTAGCTAATGGGAAATCTCCCAGGGGGGATGGCCTAACTGCAAAATTCTACTAAGAAAATATTGACTATATTGCTTCTAAATTGTTAGATGTGTACAAATTTTCCTTCTGGAATATGTCTTTGGGTGTCAATATGAATAGGGGAATAATTAAGCTAATTCCTAAGGAGGGTGAAAAATCTTAGTTAAAAATTGGAGACCAATAACACTGCTAAATGTGTCTTATAAGATTCTAGCCAAAACACTTGCTAAAAGACTTGTGGGAGTATTAAACAAAAACATTTCTCCATCCCAAACTGGGTTTATTCTGGGTAGGTATATATTAGAAAATATGATCACCAGTTGGTAAGGGATGAACTAGGTAAAGGTTGACAATCAAAATGTTGCAATGGTTCTATTGGAATTTCAGAAATCCAATGAAAGAATAGAATGGTTGTTTGTTTTACAGATGTTAAAGGCTTTTGGGTTTCCAGAAAACTTCTGCAGGTGGATCAAGATTTTATTCGATGATGCTTCTACCCAATTGGATATTAATGGAGAACCTACTGAGCCCATCTTTCTTCATAGGTCCATCCATCAGGGATGTCTTATTGCCCTTGCCCTATTTGTTATTGTTGTTGATGCCATTCATTATATCCTCATAACTAATTTGATTTCTCATCACATTCATGGAATCAATCTTCCTAATGGTGACCCTCTTCTAAATGCCTAGTTTCTTGATGACACTGCCCTTTTCCTTGAACTTTTTGAGGCTAATTTTGCCAAAAATCTCAAAAGACTTGAAATTTTTTGTATTGCACCTAGATCCAAGATCTCTCCTCATAAATATTATGTCATTTGGTGGACCCTCAACCCTCCAATTTGGTTGACTACTAAAAATTAACAATGGGTTGGACCTCATAAGATTGTCAAATATCTAGGTATTCCCTTCTTTGTCTCTCTTTCCCTTAAAAATATGTGTTAGGAATTGTATGCAAAAAATATCAATTAAATGAAAATAAAGATTAAATAGAGGAATGAAAAACACAATAATAATAACAACGAGAGAGATAATATTTAACGTTGTTCACCCAAACCCAGGCTACATCCACCAACAAAGAGTCCAATATTATTATCCAGTAAATAGAACTGATTATAGCTAGTAATCCTTGCAACTCAATACCGTTGCAATTGCTAAAATACAATGCCAACGTAAACCCTAACCTTTAGCCTTTTATCAAGACTTATGTTGGTTACAAAATAGGGTTTTTTTATGTCAACCGATAGAAAAATTAATTCTTGACGCCTTTATAAAATAATAAAAAATGTGAGAGGTTTCAAGGGCACTGCCCCTTGACCCTACCTTGTATCATGACAGGGAGCGCACCAGGGGTGCTACAACCAAACCCCCATTAAAATAATTTGGGAGGAAACCATGCCAATAAAAGTGGGAAAAATTTAACCTCTGAGTCTAATTAGGCTCCATATACCAACAATATGTGGGAATGGTTGTTTATGAAAATTGAATAAATTCATACTAAATGGAAAACCCACTTGTTGTCCATTGCTACCTAGAATGAAAATTTCTCAAAAAGTTCTTGCATCTCATGCTTTATACCATTTCTCAGCCTAGTTATTTGCTAACTTTCAATTCAATAAACTGTAGAAAATTTTAAGAGACTATCTTTGGTCTGATGGTAAGAGTTCCAAAAAATGACATAATGTGATTTGTGAATCGTGTTTCCTTCCCAAAGAAATGGGAAGCTTAGGGCTTAAACATTTGAGATTGTAAGGCCTAGCATTGGTAGCCAAGTGGATTCTTCAATCTATTATAGGCAATGAGCCATGGAAAGTTCTGATAAGAAATAATTTAAGTATCTCTAAGCCAAAAAAGGTAAGTGGTCCAATTTGAATTTGAAGGATCTCTTTTCTCCAATTGAGATGAAATTCTTTAGGTCCCCGATATTTCCTACTTTGTGGAAGGAATGGGTTGAAGTGAGGAAGTTAATTGTGAATGGGGAAGCCTTTGGGTCTGCTCCAAAATTTTGTGTGGGAAGTAGATCTATCTGGTGGAATATTAAGTGTAATGGGAAGCCTTTAGCTTTAACATACGGTTGTTCAATTAAAATTTGGCATCAGATGGGGGTGGATTCTTTCTAGGACATTTTGAAGGATGAAAAATTGAAAACTTGGGATTAGTTGGTTTTGGAATTGGGGTTCCCTCCCTCTTAAAGGAAAACATGATCAATGATTTTTAATGGTCTCGAATATAGTGGTGGTGTAGTGGTGGAACCTTTTTATTGCTCTAAGATGGATTTCTCATTGTAGAAATCTTCTTTCTTCTTTTTTGTAATTTGGCAATGAGACATTGGTTGTGAGCCCTTTTTTTTCAATGGGTAGTGAGCCCTCCAATAGTGAGCCTATTGTATTCAATGTTGTAATCAATTTATATTGTGAGAAAATCTTCACTATAGGTGGTTTTTCCCTTCTTATGTTTTCCACATAAATCTGGTGTTCTACTA
Organism: Sequoia sempervirens; assembly: GCA_007258455.2. Lineage (NCBI taxonomy): Eukaryota > Viridiplantae > Streptophyta > Pinopsida > Cupressales > Cupressaceae > Sequoia > Sequoia sempervirens. The sequence continues at coordinate 80,355,046 of VDFB02105785.1, read as the reverse complement.
TGTATGTTGTTATTTTTTCAATTTCTATTATTTGCTTACATGTTAAATCATTCTAATGGATTAAAGTCTAATAAGGTTAATGTGGATCTGAATGTTAAAGAGGGTTTGGTATTTTAATGAACAACTGATTCACCCCCCTCTTAGTTGTCTTTTGCATTCAACAATTGGTATAAGTGTTGGTTCCTTGGAAGAAAGCTTAACCGCTTGAGATCTAGGATGGTGCACAAGGAGGCTCCTCTATTTGATGGATTAGATTATGCATTTTGGAAGACTAGATGGAAGGTTTTCTTGTTTCTCTAGGGTTTGGAGTTTGGAAGTTAGTTGAGTCTAGATATAATATTCCTACAAAATGGTTTGAGCATTGATGATGAGATCAAGGCCTATGAAAACAATGGGAAAGCAAGGTATTCTCTTTTGAGTGGTCTTTCTAATACTAAATTTGTGAAAGTTATGAGTCTCAAATCTACTAGTAAGATCTAGAAGTTTAGCTAGAAAGTGTTTATGAAGGAGATGAAAAAGTCAAGCAAGCTAAGATGCAGAATCTAAAGGTCAAGTTTGAAACCTTGCAAATGTTAGAGGATGAAGATATTACAAGCTTTGCACGAAAAAAATGGATGAAGTTGTCAATTCCATCAAAGGCCTTGGTGGAAAACTTGAAGAAGATGAAGTCATAAAGAAGGTGCTAAGAGCTTTTCCTAAATCCTATAGTCATAAAGTTTCTCCTATTGAAGAAGCTCAAAATTTAGATCAGTATTCTAGATATTAGTTGCTTGGTACTTTAATTGTTTTTTTATTAAGAGAATTTGGCCCAAGTGATTTAAAAATTGAAATTTCTTTTAAAGTTGGCAAAGCTGAAAAAAATGAGGAATGAGATATGAATGATGTTGATGATATAAAAGAAAATTTTGTCAGGAGATTGAAAAAGGGCACTGGAAAATACAGAGGTAAGTTACCTTTCAAATATTTCAATTGTGGAAAGACTGGTCATTATGCTTCAAGATGCCCTATCAAAGCTTCAAAAAGATAAATATAAGGAGAACAAAGGTAAATCAATTAAGAGAAGTTATTATTTTAAAGAAGATGCTAGTATATCTGATGATGAATTTGATTACTCTAGTGATGAGGATAATGAATGCTTGTTCATGGATCTAAATGATGGAACTAATTCTACTAACCTAAGAAATGTATGAAGGAAAGTGCTTTAGAAATAGGTCATAATATTCAAGGAGCAATAGTGAGTGATTTTCATGCTAGAGAAGAGAAGAATAACTAAGATGCTAATATATTTGATGATGAATTTGATTACCTTGATGATGAGGATAATGAATGCTTGTTCATGGATATAAATGATGGAACTAATTTTTCTAACCTTGAGAAATTTATGAAGGAAAGTGCTTTACAAACAGGTCATAATATTCAAGGAGCAATAGTGAGTGATTTTCATGCCAGAGAAGAGAAGAATAACTAGATCATTGAAAGTGGATGCTCAAATCATATGACTAGTGATAAGAGTAAGTTTGTTAAACTTGAGAAATTTGAAGGAGATCTTGTTAAGTTTGGTGATGATCTACATCTGCCAAGATATATGGAAAATGTTTAATCAATTTTGATGGTAAGCATAATACAGATGATGTTCTTTATGTTAAGGGTCTCTAACATAACCTTCTAAGTGTAGGAAAAATGTGTAGAAAAGGATATAACCTTTTATTTTAGGATGATGGTCGTGAGATAAAAAAAGGCTTTGGAACTATGGTTGTTATAGGAAGAAGGATTGATGGAAATGTTTATCAACTTAAAGGTGCTAATGGTATGTTTTTTGTGACTCGAATAAATGAAAGTTGGCTATGGCATAGAAGAATGTGTCACATAAATTTTGATAACCTAGTGAGGATCAATTCAATTCAAGTTGTGATAGATCTACCAAAGATTACAAAGCATATAAAAATTGTTTGTAAGGAATGTCAAATTGGGAACCAAGCTACAAAGAGTTTCAAATTCAAAGAAAAACATACTACTAGTCCTTTGGAGTTAGTGCATATAGATCTTTGTGGACCTACCAAAATAAAAAAAAATCAACATTATAGGTATTCCATGCTATTAATTGATGATTATTCTAGAATGACTTGGGTTCATGGAGGATGAATGTGTTATGTGTGTGAGATGTGAATTGTGATGCGAAGTATGAAAGTGTGAAGTACAGTGCAAGCTTAAATGAGTAAGACTATTGGAAGCAGTGAGTAGAAGGTGTTTACATTCTTTAGAGAGAGTGAATATATTGGTGGTGCATTGGTGGACCCTTTCTATTGTTCTGAGATGGATTTCTCATTGCAACAATCTTCTTTCTCCCATTTCTTTGACTAAGATACTATTATGGTGATCAATTCTACTAGATCCTTATATGAAGAAATGTTATCATCTACTATTGTTATATAATGTGAGGGGTTAAGCCTAAAATAAACTACTTAATTTACTTCTCTTATGTCAAGGTTTCTTCTAGTTTTATAACCACACTTTTGAATCATTGTTCATAATATTTTACTAATTCCTCCTTAGCTTTTGTCATATTCGATATTTTATTTATGTTTTTTATTGAAACATTAGTTGAATGGAAATTTTTCAAAAATAAGTCACTCAATTATTTCCATGTTTTATCATGCTTAGGGAAAGATTTTATACACCATCTTAGTGTCTCATCATTAAGGGTCTCTAAAAAATCATATAATTGGGTTTATTCATCATTAATTCTAGAACCCCACTCCAATGAAAGTTTAAGGTAAAGAGATGTGGTGTATTTACCAATATTAGGAAGCTTAATCATATGGGAATCTATATTTGGAGGAGGTCAATATGTTCTTAATTTAAGTTTTGTATGCTTAGGGATTATCCTTTCTCCTAATCTATTCTCTACTATTGGATCTCTCTCTCTCTCTCTTTTTATCATGGCTTCTTTGTCTAGTTTCACTTCGTTTATACTTGAAAAAATTCCTTTCTCTACCATTATCTCTTGCTAATTGAACACCTGATAAATCTCTTCCTAATATTTATCACAAATTTTATAACTATTGCTTCTTAATTTTTCTTTCTCTAACCCAATTAAGGATTCACTACTTATATGGAGTCCTTAGAAGTTGTTCTTGATTTTAACAACATGGGAGGTGACTCTTAGTCCATGATGTCCATCTCCTCATATTGTCTTTTTAGCTTGGGGAATGTGTTGGTTAATAACAAATGATTGGTAATTGATTTATCTTCAATTTTCTTTGAGTTATTTTCTTCCTCAACCTTGGAATTTCTATCATGATCTATCATGTCCAAACTTTCCTTGAAAAAATCTAAATTTTTGGTGACTTATTTTATTCTATAACTAAATATTATCTCATGTTTGTCACCAATTAACAACTTCTTTACTTCCTCCCTTATGTACTTCCTCTTCTTTTACATAGAAACCACATCTATAGTATCCCTACAAATAAGGTCAAACTTCTCTAAGTTCAATGTTGCCTTAAATATTATTTCAACTTCCTTATCATTTTAGTTATATTTTACTGTATAGTTCTAATTTAGACCATAAACCACTCTATTTATTTAATATTCATGAATTCCATCTTCACTAAGGATCCACCTATCTCAATACTAGGGTTTTTATTAGCTGCATCCCTCTTGATACACTCTCTTGATGATTCTCACATTTTTTCTAACCTTTTCCATTATCTTTCCTCTCAATCTTAGGATTCTTCTTCCTCCTTCTTTTCTATCATGATCTTAAATCCTCTTCAAAACCTATCTTGATCTCACCAATAAATTGATTTAATGTATACATCTTAACTCATTTTTTTAAATACCTTAGTTTACTAGGGGGTTGTACAAGACACCAAATACTACCACAATTTGATTTTTAACACTTACAATTATCTCTATCTTATTTTATATTCTAGCAAGGTAATTTTACAAGGCTTACCTTCTAGTACACTTATGGGTTTTCATCATTAGTATCCATCAAGTTGCTCTTTTTATTTTTCAACTTAATAGGAATAGATACAACCACCCTTTAGATTTATTTAGAAAGGCATTGATAGGGACATTAGGACTTGGTCTAAAAGCCTTTTTCAAGGGCTAATGTGTTGCATAAGACTAAGGACATGAACCAATTTATCGATAGCAATCTAGATCATTAATTAGGGTGGTCCCTACACTCGAAAATCTCTAAAAATTGAGGGTATCTATCCCCTATCTATCTATGACTTACCCTAAATCTATTTATGTTGTTTGGGTGTGAAAGGTGATATAGTTTTCTTGGATATGGATAGTGGTTGTGTGGATAAGCATAGAGGTTGCTTGGATATGGAAGCACCTCAGAAATTTTAAGAAAATAAAATAGTAGCACCTCACATTGATTAGGCTCATATTAATTTACGATTTTATTTTTCTTGTCTAAAATCTTTAAAAAATTGTTTTATATTATCTTAATTACCATATTTACGATTAATATTTTAAGCTATTTTTTACGTTATAGTAGAATAAAACCATGCTTTTAGCTAAATGAAATGGTTTGAATCAAAAAAAAATATATCTAGTCATTTAGTTCAATTGCATAATCTATAGAAGCAACAATGCATTACATGGGTCCAATATTTTGTAGAGATTAAAACCTCTAGATTTTCAATCTAAATCATGCTCAGATCAAATTCTTTTTAAAATTAAGATAAGGATAAAGGGATTTCCTAGAACACGCATATTTCTCTCTTTTTTCAATCTCCTATGATATCAATTTAACAACTTGATAAAATTATCAAAAACAATAATCATTCATTAAAGATGCCTATGATGTATATATATATATATATATATATATATATATATATATATATATATATATATATATATATATATTAATGATCTTATGGTTCAATGTAATGACTAATAAAGGTTTATTTCTAAACATTCTCAATGTGCATTGCATGTTTACTATTTTTTTAACAAATTAGCGGTTGACCTTCAGTAAAGCATTGGAGAGTGTATTTTGAATGTTGTAGACATCACGTCAAATCATGATAGCTAAGTATTATTATTGAAGCCTAAATTCTAAGATTTGACATTGGATATATATAGGTTCACTTTGTAAATTATGTAATTATTGTAGGAAAATTTCATTATTTATAGATCTACACAAACATAATAAATGTATAAACTAAAGATTGATTTTTGAAATTGAAAGTATAGTTATAATTGAGCTATAATCAATTTATTTTTCAAGTTCTTCATAAGATACATCATTTTTCAAATCCAATCATTGTATTAGGGATAGATAAATTATTAAAATGAACCAAAATAGATAAGAAAAGAGAATTTGAATTTATGGAATGGCCTCCTTCCCCTCTCTATTTTTTTTCAAATTAAATGAATGTAAATAAATAATGGAAGATGTATGGGTGTAAGATTGCATATTATTTAGAAGGGAAAGATACAATATATGATAAAGAGGGGTTGGAAATATTTTAGAAATGATAAAGAGAAGAGTAATTATTAGTTGGTAGAAAATAATAGGAGGGTCCAACTGAAAAAAACTCTCATTGTGAATAGGAGAAACAGAGTCCAATTTTAATATAAGAATTTTGGGACACTGAAGAATGCAACCATCCCATTATTACATTATTTTTTTAGAAAAAACATTAAAAATTAAGTGTGCTAAAATATGAAGAAATGAAAAATAAACTTCCACATTCTACAAACGTCTCTCTACTAGAGCAGTTGCAACTACAACATCTGACAAAATTTCTCTATCTTTTATGCTTTGATGGATGTCCATACCCTGTTCGAAAGCTCCCATTATGGCGCAGGCTAAGAGGATGTTGACAAAGTTTGCAGAATCTGGTTTTAAATCTTCCATTTGCATTTGCGTGAAAGTTCCTAAATTTTTTATAAGAAATCATTTTTGTGATAAATCTCCAATGAGGGCATTCCACGAGAACATGTTTCTTCAAGGCATTCTATTAAACAGTTGACGTGCCTTGTCTATGGTTCCATATTCTGCATATCATGCAATCATGACAATCCATTAAATTACATTTCTTTGAAGTATTTTGTCAAACAGTTCACGCCCCTTTTTTGTGTTTCAACATTTTGCATACATGTCTACTAGGTTAGTTGCAACAACATCCGAGAATGCCATCCTCCTTTGAGGGATTCCATACCCTGTTAACAAAATCCCATTTTGGCATAGGCATGGAGGCTGCTGAAAATGGTAGCGAAATTTGGCTTTACACCTGCCAATTGCATTTGCTTGAAAGTTCCTACAGCCTTTTCAACAAATCCACTTTGCGTATATTTTGCATTCCATTAGACCAGATTTCTTTCAGGCACTCGGGCCAACAGCTCACATGCCTTGTCCTTCCGTTTTCTGCTATAACCATAGTCAACAAGAGGCAATTTGTTTCTTTTATCCATTCAAACTTCTTGAGCGCCAAACAATGATTTGAATTAGGTTTTGCAGGGCTTATGAGCAGGAATCGCACGGCTGCCTGCTAACTACTACGGTTTATGGGACTGTTTTGGGAGAATGGAAAAAGAGTTTGTGAAACTAACGGACTTCATGGGCCCCACACCATCCACCTGAGCGGTCAAAGCTTAGTGTGTGATAGGAACTTCGACATCTTGAAGAGGAAAATGAAGAACAGGTACCTTCTTGCAAGCAATTCTAGGAATACAACACTTGAATGCATGTATACAACATTGGAAGATCTTGAAAAAGAAATGTTAAAGTGAGAAAGAGTTGATCAGAAGTATCAATCTTTTATCTGCCCTAGTTTGTGCACTTTTGGTCAAAGATAAGAAAGAAAAATAAAAAGTGATCAATCAAATCAACGATTTAAACCTTTTTGCAGCATTTTGCGCGCCAGATATTTCTAACTATGGATGGTAATGGCAAAGGCGAGGGTAAATGCATTAAGGACACCTAGAGGATGTTATTTAAGTGAAATCCAACATTCAATCCAATAATGAGAGATAATTGTTGCTCTCGCCCCCTGTTAAATATGAAACGCCAATATTCTTTTTCCCTCCAATTCCTTGTGGCTGTTCAGCTTATTTTCTTGAATACAAAGTGTTGTATGGGATTGGATATAATTATTTGTTGTTGCATATTATTGATGTAACTTGAATTGAGTTTAATAAAAGGATTCCCTTACTTAGAAAGTGGACATAGCCATTAAGGTGAACCACTATAGTTTTTGGTGTTTGTGTCTTTGTTCTTCTTTCGCTCTGTTTTTCTGTAATTTGTTTTATTCGTCTTTTCATAACCAAACAATTGGTATCAGAGCTTGGTAACCAGAGCTATTTGGAAATCAGAAAGGAATTTCCAGAATTATGGAAGAGTTGGATAAATGGAAGATCAAGAAATTCGCAGGGCACAATTTCGATCTTTGGAAAGTGCAGATGGAGTCACTACTGATCAATCAAGATCTCGCTTTAGCGTTAGAAGGAAAAGCCAAAAAACCAGCAACTATGAACGATGAAGATTGGGAAAAAATCGATAAAAAGGCAAGAGCTACTATCTTTTTATCGTTGTCTAGTAATGTGTTGTTTAATGTTTCATCGCAACCGACTTTGAAAGATTTATGGGATAAGCTTTCTTCTACATATGAAATGGCTTCAGCATCTAACAAGGTATTTATTATGAAAAAATTATACAATTTGAAGATGAAGAAAGGCGGAGTTATGTCAAACCATTTAAATGAATTTAATACCTTGATAAACCAATTGATCTCAGTAGGCATCAATCTAGATGATGAGATTAAAGCCATATTGTTACTTTGTTCATTACCTAACAGTTGGGAAAGTGTTCTAATGGCTGTCAGCACCTTAGTAGCTGCCAAAAGCAAGTTGCAATTTGATGATATTGTAGGTACCCTTCTTAGCGAAGACATGCGAAGGAAAAATTAGGAATCTTTTGGTGATGCTTTAACGACAGTGAGTAGAGGAAGGTTTCTAGATAGAAGCAATGATCATGGCAAAAGGAGGTCTAAATCAGCAAAGAGATCGAAGTCAAGAGGACGAAATGGTGATTGCTGGTTTTGTGGCAAGGTTGGCCACATAAAGAAGAATTGTCGGTCTTAAAGAAGGGGACAAGAGATAGTGAGGGACAACGAAGCTAATACAATTTATAACAGTGATGATGGTGTTTTAATCCTTTCTACTAATGACACCACCTTTGATTCTTTGGTACTTGACTCTAGAGCCTCTTTTCATGTCTCTTCATGCATGGAGGCTTTCACAAACTATGAGAAAGGTTAGTTTGGCAAAGTATATTTAGGTGATAATAAAGCATGTGATATAATTGGGAAAGGTGATATTTTGTTACAGCTGGAAGATGGAAGCAAATGGCTTTTAAAGGATGTCTGTCATGTTCCTAAACTCAAGAGGAACTTAATATCTGTAAGTCAGCTCTTCGCTCAAGGTTGCCATGTTTTCTTTAATATCGATTTTTGGAAAGTTACTAGAGGGGCTTTGGTAGTAGCAAAGGGAAATAAAGTGGGAAATTTATATGTTTTTGAAAATAATAATCAAGTGGGAGCTGCCATGACTATTGAGGATAGCGGTACCGAGCTTTGGCACAAAAGGCTCGATCACATGAGAAAAAAAGGACTTTCGATTATGCTCAAAAGAGAACAACTACCCGGTTTGAAATTTGTTGAGTTGGATTTTTGCCAACATTGTCTCTATGGCAAACAAAAGTGGGTCAGCTTCTTGAGAACCTGTCATGAGAAGAAGAGCCAACCCTTGGCGCTGGTCTATTCAGATGTCTTTGGACCCACTGAGGTAACCTCTATTGGAGGAGCTAACTATTTTGTCACATTTCTTGATGATTGTACAAGGAAAGTTTGGATTTATATGCTCTCAAAAAAATCAGAGGTGTTTACTAAATTCAAATTATTTAAAGCCTATGTCGAAAACCAAATTGGGCACAAGATCCAGTGCTTGCAAACAGATAATGGAGGAGAGTATTGCTCCTCGGAATTTGAAACTTTTTGTACAGAAAATGGTATTCGTCGGATCAAAATTGTTCCCTTTACTCCTCAAGAGAACGGTGCAGCTGAAAGGCTCAATCGAACAATTTTGGAGAGAGCTCGTTGTATGCTTTTGAATGCTGGGTTTGGCAAAGAGTTTTGGGCAGAGGCCTACAACACCGCAGTATATTTTATCAACCGAGCACCGTCCACTCGATTACATTTTGATATTTCGGAAGAGACTTGGTTGGGTAAGCGAATTTCTTACAGTTATTTAGGAGTTTTTGGTTGTGAAGATTTTGCTCTCATTCCCAAGGAAAAGTGGTCTAAACTTGATCCTAAATCAAAGCGTTGTATTTTTGTTGGTTATGGTGAGGACAATTACGGTTTCAGGTTATGGGATCCGCTTGAACAAAAGATAATTCGGACAAGTGTGATGTGGTGTTCAATGAACACACCTTTCCAGCCTTGCAAATCCAATCTGTGGATTCTAAGGAATATGTTCCTCTGTCTTCTTTTGAGAACAATACTTTTACAGGGGTCGTCTGCATCTTTGCCTTCTACAACGGTTCCTTCACCCACTTCTGTTTTACAACATGGTCCCCTTGATTCTTCTCAGTATGATGGAGAGATTTCACAAACTGGTGAGCAGCTTGAGTCTCATTCAAACGCCTCACAAAGAGGCATCGATTCCTCCCCTAAGGAAATTCGTTCCTCCTGGAACCCTGTGCGGACCTCTCCACAGCAATATTCAGGTCCTTTTGACAATACAGAGCACTTCAAAATAGGGGACCGCGCTCCTTTGTCCACACCACGTCCTTCCCAGTTGGACACGTAGGACTTCGGTATGCATCTGCGGCAACCAGAAGTTAGAGAATTTGACTCCAATGACAATCTGTTTCCTGCGCACTTTCCCATTAAATCCCACGGCATCCAGGAACAAGGGTGTCTTAATTTTCAACAGAAATTGTGGATTCTGACTCCCATGTCATTCCTTCTCCTGCGCATGATTATTTTCGTCCATCCTCGTTGACTCAAAACGATTCGATTTCTTTGGATGGCGTCAGACATATGGTGCCAGAAAGCAATAGACAGGATGGGATTAATACTCAGTCAGCCTGATATGCTGACAAGGAACAACCTATTTACAAAACAGGGACCTCTACTCATGCGTCTGGAAAGGATACTGATGTTGTTTCTCCAAGTGAGTCATCCGGGAATTTGCGGAGGTCTACCCGACAAAGGAAAATCCCTGGTAAATTTCATGATTTTGAACTATTGATGGTTGATCATCTGAAGCTTTTGTTCTCTGATCACTCTGAGCCAGTCACTTTTAAACAAGCTTGGAATGATTATAATAGTCAGAAATGGATGGAGGCAATGCAGGAAGAAATGGATTCGTTGAATGCAAATCTCACTTGGGATTTGGTGAAACTTCCACCTCATAAGCGGGCCTTAAAAAATTGATGGATCTATCGGTTGAAAGGAGGAGGTAAGAAGCGCTACAAAGCCAGGTTGGTTGTCAAAGGCTATGATCAGAAGAAGGGAATCGATTTCAACGAAATTTTCTCTCCAGTTGTGAGAATGACTTCCATTTGTGCAGTCTTGGGTCTGGTAGCTGCATGTGATCTTGAGCTTGAACAGCTTGATGTTAAAACCGCTTTCCTTCATGGAGACATTGATGAAGAACTTTACATGGAACAGCCTGAAGGCTTTGTCAAAAAAAGGATAAGAACACTTATATTGCAAACTGAAACGAAGCTTATATGGGCTCAAGCAAGCCCCAAGACAGTGGTATCGCAAATTTGATCAGTTTATGACTGAGCATCACTTCATCCATTGTGGGGCTGACCCATGTGTCTATTACAAGAAACTTGATACTGGTGAGTTTGTTTTGTTTTTACTTTATGTTGATGACATGCTAGTCACCGGTTCTAGCATGAAAGTAGTCTGTGACTTGAAGCAACTTTTAGCTCAACATTTTGCCATGAAAGACTTAGGGGCAGCAAAACGAATACGTGGCATGAGTATAATCCGTGATAGGCAAAAGAAGGAAATCAGATTGTCTCAAGAAAAGTATGTTGCTCAAGTTTTGGACAGGTTTGGAATGAAGGATGCTAAGCTCATTGTCACTCCTCTAGCTGATCACTTTCGTTTGTTCTCTAATATGTGTCCCAAGACACAAGAAGAACAAGACCTCATGAAACATATTCCCTATTCTTCCACGGTTGGCAGTCTAATGTATGCCATGATTTGTACACGACCTGATATCTCTCATGATGTGGGAGTAGTTAGTAGATTTATGAGCAATCCCAACAAGGATCATTGGGAAGCTGTTAAGTGGATTTTGAGGTACTTGAAAGGTACTTCTAGTTATGCTTTATGGTTTCACAGAGAGGGACTTCAATTACAGGGATATGTTGATTCCGATTTGGGCGGTGATTTGGACAAGTGAAGATTTACATCTGCCTACGCCTTTACATTTGCTGGGGCAGCAATTAGTTGGGTTTCTAGATTGCAACAATCAATTGCTCTTTCTTCTATCGAGGCTGAATAGATGGCTCTTTCTGAAGGGGCCAAAGAGATGATTTGGTTATAGCAGTTGTTGAGTGAGTTGGGATGTAAACTGAAAGAATTTGTTCTTTTTTTTGACAGTAGGAGTGCCATTTTTATGGCAAATAATCATACATCTCATCGTTGCTCCAAGCACATTGATTTGTGCCATCATTTTATTCGCCATGTGGTTGAAGAAGGCAAGTTACAGGTGGCCCAGATTGCTACAAATGTGAATCCTGCTAATGCTCTGACCAAGATTGTGATGCAAGAGAAGTTCGAATTTTGTAGGACTCCTCTCGGTCTGGTTAAACTCTAACCAGCCGGGCTAAAGTGGGGGAATACCTGAATGTGTGCTGTAGTGATTGGGTTTCAAGTGGGAGATTGTTAAATATGAAACGCCAATATTCTTTTTCCCTCCAATTCCTTGTGGCTGTTCAGCTTCTTTGCTTGAATCCAAAGTATTGTATGGGATTAGATATAAGTATTTGTTGTTGCATATTATTGATGTAACTTGAACTGAGTTTAATAAAAGGATTCCCCTACTTAAAAAGTGGACGTAGCCATTAAGGTGAACCACTATAATTTTTGGTGTTTGTGTCTTTGTTCTTCTTTCGCTCTGTTTTTCTGTAATTTGTTTTATTCGTCTTTTCATAATCAAACACCTCCTCCATCGATCGGAACAATTACTCATTCTATCGACTCCTCGACTCTTCTTTCAAAACTCCCCGCCTCATTCCATAGAGGAGGCTCCTCTGCTTTTTCAGAAAACTCCACTCCTTAAATACGGCGCAGCCACTCCTTTCGTGCAAACCCAAACGCCATCACACAGGTTGTTGTCATTGTTAGGCCAGGTTTTTATGCCATACTTTTTCTTTCTCCGGGATTCAAATACACAGGCACAAGGATTGCTCGGAGCTTTGATACCATATGAAGACAATAAAGTTCGATATATCTTATTTGATGATCACTACTGCATTTATACGAAGGAAGGAGGAAGCGATTGAAACAATTTAACTCTATACAGTTGCCGCTAGTTATACAATGTAATATGTTAAGAAAAAGGCTATGCCCTTGTGTGATTACACCATGGTGCCACATATCATAGGAAATTTCCTCTCAAATTGGATGATATCTTTCACGGGGTTAATTATGAAACGAGTTACTATTTTTTTAACCAAACCTAGGTATATATCTTTTTAAAACCATCAATAGTTGGTGCTATGATTTTATTCACTAATGGTATAATTATTTTCTTCTAATTTTCTAGTTACTCCCTTACCTCTTCTATATTGGAATAAATTTTTCTTAAAGAGATTTAAATATATGTTAAAAATTATGGAGATCTTGAAATCTTTGGTATTCTCCTAATATTCTTCAAGCAATCTATCAAGTTCTTATGTAGAAGAATTTTAAGATCTATCATGTCTTCTCTCTATAAGAGCACGGGTCTAAATGGTTTTGGAATGGAACTAACTATTGTTCAATTACTTATAATTAAACTTTCCCTTTTTTTGTAATATTCTGGTGTGACCTTGCTTTTACAAAGGGATAGTTGTCATATAGTTGATTAAGCTAATCAAATGCAAACATAATTCATGCAATTATCAAGATAAAATGATCAACTAAATGTCATACTCAATGAAATTAGCCTACAACAATAAGAAAGATTCAATTTCAAAGCATTAAACATCAAATTCAAAGCAATGAACCTAAAGTAATGGTGCAAACCCGCAATACTATTGTGGATTTGTAGTGCCCCTCTACACTTTTCCCTAGTTGTTGTTGTTGTCATTTGTCTTCCATTTCGCATGTAGTCAGGTACTGTTGGGTATTTTGGTTATTTGAGTTATCGGCTTGATTGATTTCATATTAAATAAAAGGTTACTAATGTTGACAGATATTTGGTTTTTAATTAAATATTTTAATATATTTGCAGTTTGATAAATAAATAATTACTAATATTTTTAATCAGTTTAAATAAATTAAATTATGAATTAACAAAGAAATATTAAAATAAATGTATTAATTATGTTGTGGTGCAATAGAGTTAAAAGGTAAGTTAGGACTAATAAATTAAATATCCTAAAAGGGATTTTATAAGAATAATAAAATAAAGATATTTTAAAAGAGGGGTAGTTGGCATTTGTCAGGATTAAAACAAATGAATGCTAAAATAAAAGTGGTATGCTGGAATGGATGGGGGAAAAGTAATTAAATCAATTAGAGTTAACTGAAGAGGGACAATAGGATTATTTTTCTCCAGGGAAGAAAAAAAAACTAATTCTAGAAATTTTGGCCGTGAACATTCTTTTGGGGTTCTTGAATAAACTTTTCTTGGAAATAGAAAGCTTTGAATTTTGGGAGGGGAGTGGGAGGAAGAGGTGGTTTATAGAGGTTGTGGAATTTCGAGTGATTGGAGATGCAAATTTGTAAATTGAAGTTTGGTAGAAACTGGAGCTGCAACTTGGGTTTTGAATCCAACAACAATTTCCTACTCGATTGCATGAATCATTCTAGGTTCCACCATTTCTTCTTAAATTTGGGACGGGGCGGGAGGAAAAGGTGGTTTATAGAGGCTGTGGAATTTCGAGTGATTGGAGATGCAAATTTGTAAATTGAAGTTTGGTAGAAACTGGAGCTGCAACTTGGGTTTTGAATCCAACAACAATTTCCTACTCGATTGCATGAATCATTCTAGGTTCCACCATTTCTCCCTAAATTTAATGTTTGCTCAAAGAATGTTCTTGCAGGGTTGTGTTGTTGAAGTAAATAATTACTGCTTAAAATTCCTGAGTGTGTAATTATTTAATAAGAGCATGGTTTTGATAATTGTAGTTCTTTCTGGAAACCAATTTGAGCTTGCTCTGCATTTCCCTTAATTTGACTGCAATATGTCTGAGCAACTCAACTGTAATATATGATAACTCTTTTTATTTCCTTAATTGTTGAAATCCTCTATTTTTTCCTTGCCTGGGTTTGGAGGTTTGCCTCTAGATGTATATAGTTTTCATTGCTACCCTTCATTGTCCTTTATTAGCTGTAATTTGTAGTTCGAGTTTGTTCCTCTTATAGCCGTATGGCACCGTTGGCACCTTGAACCGTAGCCGCATCAGTAAATATAACTATACATTCATTCTTGTTAAGATACTGTGTTATTACTGTGTATATTGGACCGCCACTTACCCAGTGAAATATTCATATTAACCTGCAAGTGGTAATTGTGTTGGACGCATGGTTATATCATTTGTGGTCATCGATTGTATCTATCGACATTCATTTTAATTCTTTTATTTTTGCCACTCATTGGAACGGATGGTTCCTGTAGATTACCATTATTTCAACTATGTCTTGATTCGATGCCTATCCATATTGCTTTTTGCTATCGTCGCTTGCCAATAGATCTTTATTTACCTATCGTATCTTGTAAGATGAAAATACTATGGCTTCATCGTGCATTGAGGTGTATTCGCGGCCTGTGTGAGCCAATATGATAGGGTTTACTATTGTTTGCTTGCAGTTATATTTTATAGTTTGTATGTTATTCGGCGTTTCAAACTGAAGTTCTCCTAAGTCACTAGTGTAGCTTCCTTTGTCATTTTGGACTCTTTCCTTGCTACAGATCCCCCATGGGATTAAATCTTTTGTATCGCGGGGTGGTTGTGCTTAAATCCTTGGATTTAAAGAAAATTCCCTTAACACAGATATTATTATGAAGTTTCAAGGCTGGCTTGGAGTCGTCATTAAAGCTGAAACCTAGAACAATGAAAATTTTCCGTATATAAAAATTCCCTCCAGCTCACTGGCTTGTATTACTCTTGATGGCTTCTACATGTAATGGAACCATGATGTCCTATATGGGAACCAGAATGGTATCATCTTGTGTATCCACCTGAATCATGTGCTCTCTAGAAATGGGGATATCAACCACATTTTTGTCGGAAACCATCTTAGTGGATGGCGCGAAGGAGCCATGTCCATCTCTTGTACCAATGCCCGCAACGAATCTTGGGTTATGATTCACTTCGTCATCTTCATCATTGATGTTAATTGAGTTTGCAACATCAGCGTATACTTTGGAGCTAACCCTAGTTGCATTTTCGGCCATTTATCCTTAACAACCTCTGTGTTAGCAGGGAGCAATGAATAATTTTGTATAAATATTTAGGTTGAATATTTGATATTAGATTCTTTTGTGGGGGACAGATATACATTGAGGATGGAATCCATAACCTGATTAGACTGTATAGTATCGTTCCTCTGCCATTTGACAGCTTAGACTCAAATTCAGTAATAGCTTGGCGCAGCGTAATAGCTGAACGCCATAAACTCTAATTCCTTGAGTACGATTTTTAACTCCTTCAGTATTGGTCCATAACATCTTATTGCATGGGGTTTGACTATGTGTAAACTGTGTCAAAACCAGTAGCTTTGTTATTGTCTTCTATCAAACTGCGAACTCCAAAAATGTTATTCAGTTGCTGTGTATTTGATTATCTTAAATCTGTTGAATACATGGCATTATATATATATATGGGTGATCCCATAATAGTGGTTTACAATTTTTGGCCAACTGGACACTGAAATTATTATTTTTAACTAAATCTTCACATTCGGGCACCTATAGCAGCTAAACTGTGAGGAATTTGAAGATGGTGCAAACTAGAGTCTCATCAAATTTTGTCTGTAGATTCTAAAAATATTTTTTCAAAATTTTTGGAATCAAATTGCACTTCTTTTTCCATCTCCCATGAAAATAGATTTTTTCGAAAACAACATTTTAAAAAAGTGACGCACACCGTATAAGCATAACTTTTTTCCATGAAGGACAAAATTCTAATTCTTTCAAATTTAGATTTGTAACTCCTGATATCTAGTGCTTCCACTTGGTTAGATAGTTTTTTATTGAATATTTTTCCTTAATCAAGTTTCAAAGTCAAACGAATTACAATTATACAAGCCGGTATAACGCGTAACTTTTTGTATATGTCAAAATTTTTTTTTTGTTGGATCAACTTCAATATCTGCACTCATATTTTTAATTTTATTTCTTTGATAATCTTCTATTTTTCCACATGTGAAGAACAAAGAAATTCATTTTTGATGAAAAACCTATGTTTAATAAAACTTAAAAACAAATACATAACAAAACCAAAACATATTAAAATTATATTCATTGGATAGCTTGTTCTGAGGAATACCATAATCATTTGAAATAAATTTTAAATGAATTCATTTGATCCCCCTAAATCAAAAGTGATTTTTATCATTTTGATAGGTGTAAAGGAGACACATTTATAGGTATGGTTTAAAACTAGTGAGGTTCTATCCAAGGGGTTTGATCTAAGGTGATTTGATCAAACCCTCTTCAATTGGAATCCTTAAAATGGAACTTTTAAAGGCTTAAATCATTATATTTTCTAAAAATATGTGATTTCAGCTAAAATTCGTTCCTCTCAGGAATTGTAAACCACTATTATGACAGCACCTATATATATATATATATCTGAGGGAAAAGTATACTCAAATTGAATTAGTCGTTGCATGTGTAAACTCAATCCTATACTTTAATCGCTGTCTTGGGATTTAATCAAACCACTGAGAAATTTGAAGTGGAACTGTCGATAATGAATGTATTTGTGACTGAGCCTTAATCATACAAGAATCAGCCTCTGTATGGTTGGTAGATCGATTTTATATATATATATATAGGTATGTTGGTATATATAAGTTGATATTCATTTGACAATAATATTCGATTGTAAATTGTTATTTAATTAAATACAATGCACATTTATATATATAAATTGACAGTTTTAAGATTCAAATTTGTCTTTTGTATTGATAGCTTTAATGATATATAAATAAATATGCCTTTGTATATGATTAAGCTTAGGTAATGTAGGTATGGGAGGACATGTTTATATTTTAAATTTAATATTGTTGTTTTATTGGTTTATAATGATATAAAAAAAGTATATATATATATATATTAGACTTAGGATAATCGAGAAACTGTAAATTAAATAGATGGAAGGTTATTCCTTAAAGGAGTAAATTATTCTTGGTTAAGAGGGAAATTTAGTAAATGTATTAGTTGAACTATTAATTTTACTTACATCCTTGTTAAGTGCTTTAATGGAGTTTTAGATGAGTTAAATCGGTAAGTAGTAAAGTGGCGAATATTTGGTACTTGATGTGGTTGAATTGTGAAATTATTGTGTCCCTTGTGTTATATTATGGATTCAAATTGTGTGTGAAGTAAGTGTTTGGGTGTGGATTTGGGAGTAATTTTGAGTTATTGTGGAAACTTTTAGTTATTTTGGGAAATGAATTATGGGAGTCTTCCATGGGGTTTTTTTGTTACTCAGAACATTCTATTTGATCCTTGATGTGAGTAATACTATGATAGTGATGTGAGAATGAGGGTCTTGGCCATGCACCATTCATGTGTTATTAATGTTGTGTATTGAGAGCTAGATGGTCCATGCCTTGCTCGGAATGCATACTTTTGTGGTTTCATTTTATGTGCATTGTGGCTTTCCCTGTTGATTCTTTTAGTCTCCTAGTTGTCAGAAGGGGAGTGGCTCTCAATGGGGGTCTGACACACAAAGAGGTGCTAGGGTGACTTATTGAGAGTTTAATCAAGTGATAATCTAATTAATTAATTAGGGGGTTTGGGTAGTATCTCACATGAATTCAAATAGTGTAGCCTCACTCTCGTTTAGGCTTGGGATGAGTGGGAAGGCTAGGAATGGCAAGATCAACTGCTCGGTTTGACTAGAAGGTATGTTGATCCCACATAGCGTGCATGGGGATCTGGTGGCTGGTAGAGGTGGCCAGGTAGTCCAGTAGCCTAGGAAGGTTAGGCTAGGGTAACCCATCACAACCTATGTGATGACACTCCTATGAAAAACTAGTATTTCCTTGTCTTTTGTTTCCCTTGGTGTTGTGTACCTCTGGAAGTGGAGTTACTGTCATGTGTTGTTGTACCATGTTTGTACATTGGAGTTATGTTAGTCTTTGTGTCATCATCTACCTCTTGGATTTTGTGGTGGGACCTTAATGCTATCTCCTAGCACAGGGGGTGGACCTTAAGGTTCCACATGGCTGGGTGGAATTTGCTATACACTCCATTGGGTTCCCTCACTTGTTCATGTTCATGGTGATTTCTCTTGGATTTCAAGACTTTTGCATTGTCCTAGTTCATGTGGAGTATCTTCATGTAATTGTATTGTACTGTAGTTCAATAGTATCATGTATTATTCTCCTGTTGTACTCTCCTCACTTGTTTATGAGGAGGCATTGTCGTTCTTATGTATAAAAGTAGTGATGTAGTTATTGTAACTATATGAAAACTCTTTGTTGTAATGGTGAATGTAATGAATGTTGTTGACAATTTTATGGTCCTTGATGTTATTATATTATTGATCATGTAATGGTTTGTAATGCCCCGCCATGTGAACCCCAGAGGACAACAAAATACTGCACACATTTTATTTTTTTCTTCTTTATTTACATACATTACATGAAAAGCAACTATGCGTTGACAACATCATCTATGTCCTCTAGGGTACATGGGTTGGCATTACAAAAAAATAAACTTTTACCCAAAATGAAAGCGAATGAAATCCAAGATTACATAATGATAACATACAATCATCCATGATCAAAAGAGAGGAAAATGATACATCATTTTACTACAATTCAATTCATAGTTCCATGATACAACTATGGAGCATATTTCCACAGATACAACACATCAAGATACAATAATACATTACATAATGCTTCCCTTATATCAATGGGAAGAGTACATCAAGTACAAGAATAATACATTAAAGGAGAATAAGGTAAAAAGGTGAGGACCAATCTTCAACCAAGTGAAACTCTGAAGGCTCTGGATCCATTTCTACACTGCAAACACAACCTGGGAACCCAATGGGGTGCATAGCACATTCCACCCGACCATGTGGACCTGAAGGTCCACCCCCCGTGCTAGGAGATGACAAGAAAGGATCCACATCCAAACAAGATCAAGCAAATAAGGCTAACTCAACACTAACATAAAACAACATCAAACAAGTACAACATCACTTGTTTAGGAAACTCTTCAAAACCATTCCACAACAACACTCACAACAACAAGGGTGTACCAAGCATACAAGCCACGAAATGAATACAGGGGCAAGGCATGAACCATCTTGCTCATAATCATAACCAAAGGCAAGGAAAGTAATCGAACAAGGTACACCCATGAGAGCTCAAGAAGCAAAATATGATTAATAGATCACACAGGTCTAATCATGAGAAAATGCAACACCCAACAGGTTTCCCATTTCCTTTGAAAGCTTAATAATGTACACCCATAACTTATCAAAAGGGGAGTGACTTAAACATTTACGGATTCCCAACTCATCCAAAACATGACTATTCACAAAATTAACTCAATAGCAAAATAACCAAGAGGATGACATAATTAGCATGGAATCAGTAGCATGCATAATACCAAAGAGTATTCAAAATAAATAGTTAACTAACAAAGACATGTGGAAGATAAAATATAAATGTCCATTCATATAAACGTAAACTTAATCCATTCTTACAAAGGATAATGTAAAGAATAATTAAATAGTCAACTATAATTAAATGCATTTCCTTCATAATATCTTATAAATAGAAGAGATCTATGAAACCTATAGTATGCAAACATATCAAATTTCTTTTGATTTAAAAAAATTTCCTAGCCTATACTTTTGTTTACTCCAGATTAATCAAGGTTTAAATTATAACCTATAATAAATATAATTCACATGTAACATGTTTATCTACTTCAATAAAATCTAATCTGTCATGCCCATATTTTTATGCTAGAAAACCAAAGGTATAAAAAAAACAATCAATAAACAATAATGTACTTTATATATCTTTACTTACATGTTCCACATCTAAACCTTATTAATAACATCTTGATTATTAGCTCCTTAATTTATAACCACACCACATCCCACATGTATTTGTTTTCCCAAATATCATCTCTCTCCTTGAAGAATTTCAAGGTATATCAAATAAATATGGGATTGGTATTATTTTAACAATACCCAGACACCATCAAATTCTCTTTATTATTCTTTATTTCTCCATTACACAATATCTTGAACTTCTCTATTATTTATTTATTTGTTTATTTATCCTCTAGCGAATATAAAGAAAAATACATATCTTCTAAATGTATTTAGAGGGTAATTTAAAATTATAATGATGATAATTATCTCTTACAACCTAATATATTATTATATATATCAATTCATCTATAATTAACTAATTTTTAATTTAGTTGTTTATTTGTTCTTATATAATTTACTCTAAAAAATAATTTTAAAGAGGATTATTAATATATTATATATATCAATTCATCTATAATTAACTAATTTTTAATTTAGTTGTTTATTTGTTCTTATATAATTTACTCTAAAAAATAATTTTAAAGAGGATTATAAGAATAAAGAGAATCATATACAAATAATTATACTATTCCTATTTATATTCATATTATTTACTTTTCTCTTTGTAAAAAAAATAAAGTAAAAACATAATTGTAAAGAAATCTTAGGGATTGTAGACACATGAAATTAGCATTATGCATATTCATCCACTCATTCATAAATCAAATGCAACAAATCCATTCACCAGGTAAATCAGGTCTTTAGTCCTAAGGTTATTCATTTAAATAAATCAAAGGCTCACATTATCCTTTAATTAAATAAATCAAACTTTATTTAATTAAAATCTCAAAAGTAATTTCTCATCCTTTTTGATTTAAATAAATCAAAGTATTTAAATCAAATAAGTCAAAGCATCCTAATCATCATCCTAGCTAATTAATCCTGATTAAATCTAATCTAATGCATGTCACATCCTCTAGATAATCCCACTTGCACCAATAAATCAATTTATTGATTTATATTCATCATTTTCACTCAACATAGCATCTTTGGGAAATATTTCCTCAAGTTTGAATTAAAAAACAAGTGGACATGTACATCCAACAAGTCATTTATAAGCTCTTACATGGCTCTTACATGTCCCTTGCACAAGTCAAACTCAACATTTACTCTCAAATTCAAATTTGAATTTCCCCCCTCTTGGGCACATTTCCCAAATCTTGCTCATACATCAACCACTCATAAGTTGACAAGTGGCCTCTTTTCATTGGCTTGTTTTTGATCCCACAATCTCCACAACTTGATCTCCACAATCTCATACAAAGCTACTCTCTTCAATTGAGAGCTAATCTTGCCCATCTTATCATCATCTTCATAGCATCTTAACATCAAGCGTAAATAAGGATTGGGAAAGGGCTATTTTCTACAATAGCACCAATCCACTATGGGATAGATAGATTTCATGTTTTTCTTTGTATGCTTTTATTTGTCTTGTTTTTTGATAGCATTTTAAAACATGTTAGATATCTCATATGGATGTTAAAATCTTGCTTTGTTTTAACATTAACCATGCTTGTGTATGTTAGTTATTTAACCATTTGTAGATTTTAAGGTCTACAGTGATAATAATTCTAGTTTAAAGTAACCTTCTTGAGTATATGGGAATATATTCCCTTTACTTTATTTAAGAGTTTACTAATCTTAAAACTTCCACATTGATTCTTTTTCTTTTATTTACTTTAAAAGATAGTGAAAGTATAAACTTAATTCCTTTATTTAAGGAATCCTTAAACATAGGAGTACGTGGGGTCTCCTAAAATGTAGGGTTAGGGACTAAGAATAAAGGTAGGGAAAATTATCTTCTTGCTTTTCGTTTTTCTTTAAAAAAAATACTCTTCAACACAGTGAGCCGATTTCATTCTTATTATAAAACACTATAATATTTATTAAGCAGATTATTATTTTCGTTACAATTTCTCCTTAACCGTTCACTATTCGGATTTGCACTGCAACTAGCATTATTACTTCCAATTAATATTCAAATCAATACTGACTTACATGATAGTATCACAACTAAAATATCCTAATCATGTTTAATTTAAAGAATTAAAATAAAATAACAATAAGATACATGTCTTTTACGGAAGTTACAGTAAAGCTTTCTATCTTTTAAGACCACGCATACAGTTATATTTAATTTTGAATATCTTAAAATACTTGACAACATTAGATCACCCATACGTGATAATATGATCATTACTACTAACTTGATGCTTATTATTTAACATTATACTTTAAGAATAATATTTACTGTGTTATCGATACTGATGATTTTTACTAACACTTATGTAACTATTATAAATATTAAAAGCACTATTGCTTCACACTATTAATAATTAACATCAATGTAAACGAGTGGGTGGAGTGAGGAGTTTGCAGAGATGGGAAATACAATAAAGTCACAGGTATAATACACGCTTTTGTCGTATCACAGTAAAAGACGAAATATTCATGCATTGAGACAATGTGATGCCAGCACATATTACTGCATTCATGTATTTAGATTTTCCCTGGAAGATCTATGATGTATTGCAAGATATTAATCTTAGGGTAAATGACAGATGGGAATATTTATGAGGGGCACAACGGATGAGGAGGAAATAATTAATGGTACTCTGATTTTTATTTAGGATTGAAGCAATCAATGGATGGAGATGAAGTGAACGAGCTCTTTAGTTCAAAAATACACAGATGGATTGAATGGGTATGCCATCATAGAGGCACATGCCACGCCACACATTTTTCCACCTATTGATCACCTACCACAAATCTTGTCACACAATTAAGATTATGGAAAAAATTGTAATTAGTTGGCAGAGGGAGATGTGCGAAAAGAATTACTTATGTTTGTTTCCATTAAAAGTTGTGAGAAGATTACGCTCTACCAGACAAAGACGTAAACTTGACCCAAATTGATAAGACTCTTAGGTGGGCTACGGTCACCCATCCATGTGAATTATTTCTCAACTTAAATGTGGTGACCCAACTTAGAACACCCGCGCATATTGCAGGTAGTTTTATTTTTTTTATTTTTTTTACTGTACTCAAGAAATGACGGATGCTTGACCAGACATAGAAGATACTTTTGATTTAACATGATAAGGCTGCCCCAAATTTTGTACTTTTTGAAGGTAGAGGTAAATGCATTTGGATGATTATATATTTAATTACTCAGGATTTAGGTACTGAAGGCAGTATGATTTACCTAAAGAATGTCTAAGGCAACATCCCAAAACAATGACGATGTACAAGCAAGGTCATATACTGGGTGCACATACATTTCCCTTAAAAATATGCAAATAGACCTGCAGATATGCAAATGAGGGCTACACACTACTTCTCACATTAGTCACCACTATTGCAAACACATATACCTTAGTCATAGGGCGAGCATGGTTGACCTTCGTGCCTGAGCTGCCTATCTTGGTGACACCCTGAAACATTCAACACTACACCTTCGAATATGCAGTGAACATCCAGAATTAGGGAAGCAAACGAATACATGACTCATGAATATACGCCTCAAAAAAGAAGATGTGGTCTCTGGGGATGCCATGATTGCAAGGATATACACCACATAGATTAAAAAAAAAAACTTTGAAACTTTCAAGCAAAGCATTTTACAGGTGTAAAGCCAAATTCCATAACCTTACCAACGTCTACTGCCTGTGCCAGAAAGGGAACAACGAGGGAGAGTTGGAGAAGCGACGCCTCTGGGAGAAGTGAAAAGTCAATACCAGAAAAGAAAAGCCTGAAGTAGCGAGCCTTCTCAATGATGTTACCCCCCCAAGGAAATGTGCTCTACTAGAGTATGAACATAATCCTCCGCCCGAACAAGGACTGTGGTCTCTTGACAACACCTCCCATTTTCCAAAAATTGTCGATGCCTTCCAAGGAAGAACATGCAGAAGCAGAACGACTTTGAAAGACACGTGAACTGCTTGACATAACGAGGATGCTAAGACAAGACACGAGGAACCTAGAGGAAATGCCTTGAAGCCAGGTGTGGGATACATGCAAAGGGTAGGTGCAGATCTAAAAGAGAATTTTATATGTTTTATCTATTCTATCAATTATATATATATATATATATATTTTAAATTGTTTCTCATCAAAATTGAGTAATAGAGTTCAAGATTAATAATAAAATAAATAAATATAATTCATTAAAATTGATTAATGATATAATTAATAATCTAAAGACAATTATCATAACCATTGATTCATTTACATCTTACAACTAATTTAAACAATAAATGTTAGCACCTTACTGTCCTACTATTTTATTTTTATTTTTGCTAATAATTTATTAGCTTTAATAAGGTAATTATTAATAATCTTTATATAATAGTACTATCAATTTCTCCAATTTTAGCATAATACTAATATCACTACTCACCTATTATGGTGTTACTACCTGAGTGTATGTTCTATTATTATTAATATCATTAATGAATATGATAATGATGATGGTGTATCGATATTTATTTTAATATTTATAATGTTTATGCCCCTAAATCACAAATAGTTGATCTCATTTTGGTGTTATAGAACAATTCTTTTAAAGATAGTAACTTTATTCTTAAAGAAAATGAAAGGGTAATATATTGTAATAAAGATGTAACAAATGGATAACGACTTTATTTAAATAATACTTAGAAAGATGGCCTGTATCGCTAAATGTAAATGTATATTAAAATCTCAATATTTGGTTATATAAGAATAACATTAATCGAAAAAACAATAGGGCATCAAAGTCACAAATAAAACACTTACTCAAGATCCAAAGATCGTCGAAATGGAGGGACGCTACATGGTTACCTCATGGTAATTGATCTTTTAAATGTGATGCTTAAACATACTTTCTTATTGAAGATGGAATCTAATTAATGTGATGTATTTTAGTTCTTGCTCATTTAGCTTATGGGAATTAAGTAGCATATTCATAGACCTTAGAGGACTTAGGGTAAATTTGTGTTAACGTTTCATTTGCAATTGTATGGATATACCACTTAAAAAAAATTGTCTCATTCTAGGTGTGTTTTGTGTTGTTCTCTAAGGTTTTGTGGTAGGGCATTACACATGTGACAACAACAATGAAAACCAGGGAAAAGTGCAGAGGGGCACTATAGGATTGAGTGCAAATGGAGTAATATTGGATATAGGTTGCTCTATTTGCCTAATCCATTGTTGAGTTGATGTAAAAGCTTGATGAATTGATGGATGGGAGTGATTCACAAATGCTCAAAAGCTCAAAGGCTAGGTAATGCATAGGGTATAGTAAGTTTACTTTAACAGTTACAAATCCCATTTCATGTAAAATGAGAAGTATTTATAGATTTTTGGAATGAATCAATGGTGAGGATTAAAAATGTTAATCAATGGAGGAAATTGGATTGAAGATGAAGGAATGGATCAAGAAATGGATCAATGGTCCATAATTCATGAAGGCATGGATAAAGGATTTTAATAAGGTTCTATAATTCTTAAGAGATTAACAAATCCCTAAATTTTAGGAAAGATGTTGGAGATATTTCATGTGGAGGGAAGAATTTGAATTTGAAAAGGGAATATTCCATGAGAATATTCTTTGAATTGGAAGAGTATTAGTCAATTAAACAATTTTAAGAATCATTTAATTGTGCAAGTTGATGAATTATGAACTTTAATTAAACAATTTAGAATTGTTTAATCAAAGAGGGATAATGACATTTGATTAAATAATTTGACATTATGTAATCAAAAGGGAAGAAAATTAGTATGAAGGTGATGAATAAATCAAATAAAATTAATTATTCAATCAATAGAAGAAAAGGGTGAATTTAACTAAATAATTGGACATTATTTACTTAAATAGATGAAATAGGTGAATTATGAAAGAAATGGTGTTAATCAGTGAAATCAAGATATTTGATATACTTGGGACATTTTCAAGTGTCCACAATGGAAATGTATGTATTCATATAGATTTGTAACATTCATGCCCATAATTTACTGATTCTTCCTTATCTTTTTGACATTCTTTCATTATCTTGATGGATTTTGATTGAAATATCACAAAATAAATCCACCTTTCATCATCTATCGATTTATTCTTTCTTCTTCACTCATCTACCATATCTTATTCTAAATTTTGTGCTTGATCAAGGGGTTATTGCAACTTCCTTTATTCTTTTATTTGATATCTAATCTTTCTTTTGCTAAGAAGCACCAAATTTTTTTTTTACCAATAAGCTAACAAGATCAAAGCTTTGATCTAACTATAATTACCTAAATAAAAAATTAAAAATGTTGAAAATACACCTATAAAATTATGATGAAAATGGATAACACAAATAAATAATGTGTACATAGGGGAGATGTCCCAGTTACCACCACCCATTCAATTACCGCTCACTACATGCTCACTCCACCTCCCAAAAAAAATCACTTTGATCAATTAAAAAACTTTATTTTATCAAATAAAAAATTGCAAAAACACCAATGGTTTCTCATAACACAATGGGTATGTGCAGGACCATGATAGGCCAAAAAGTTGTGATATGATGGGTATGTGTAGGGTATGTGGCTGATGACTTTTTTTAACCCAAAATTGATTAAACAAAAAGGGTTTTTAAAGGAGATTCTCATCTTTCCACCATTATAAATTATTCTATACTTTGAGTTTAATGAATAATTATTATTCATTTTCTATTTGAATTACAACTAAAGTCCTCAATGATATAGGATAATTGAAAAACATTTATAGCTTTCAAATGGTATCACATTTTTTGAATCCAAAACATGCTTCACATTCTATGCTTCACATAATATAATATTAAAACAAAACAAAAAATCATTATGTTTTGACCATGTTAAGGTGCTCAGACATATGAGTTTTTATATTTTTTAAAATTTGTAATAAAAATTTCATAATTAATTATTTACTTGGAAAAAAATTATAAAAAAATTGCATCATATTGAGACATGAGTCCTCTACTTATATCTAAAATCTTATAAAAAAATTTATCATTTTATTGTGGTTAGGGTGATCAGACAGACACTTCTTTTTTTTCCCTGAAATTTAAGTACTACTGCATTGAAATTTTGAATTTTCACCAGATAGATTTTATTTATTTGTAAGTAAACCTAGTAGTTTAGAAACTACATTCAATTTCTATAGATTTTATTCTTACATATTTTTGAAATAATATAGATAACTTATTCAAATTTTTAGGTCAAGTTGCCTAACTCTTATTTTTTTGAATTTTTGCCACTTAAGGGCCTATTTTTCCATGATGATCCTCCACATACTCCAATGAATAACCGATCTATATAGATAGTCAACTACACATGCATTTTTATTTATAATTCAAGTGAGCTTGCACAAAAAAAGGCTCATTTACAATTAATTTAAGACTTTTATTGTTACAAATACCTCACTTGCAAAAGGTGCCACCCTCATTACATATTATTTTAACAAATGCTCATGCACTCTTAATGGTGCTTTACATAATATAATCACAATCTCCTATCAACTCTATGGGATTTGAAATGCATAGTCTTCCACACTCTCCTTGGCAGCTACATTTATTAACTTCATTTCCTATAGATACCTGCACAATTAAATACTGGTGTAAGGCTCCCCAAATAAACATCAAATCCAAATATAATGTAGGATTCAGTCATATCATCTTTAAAAACCTACATAACTAGTAGCTACAAATTCAAATGCTCAAACAAATTCAAATTTGAAATACAATAACCAAATTTAATGCATTGAATTGTCAAATTTAAGTTCCTAAATAAGAGGAGGAAAGCAGCCAGTGACATTCGCAATTGATATTTGTGAAGAATTATTCTCTACAAAATTCAAAGCATCGACAGGCATCCTCTGCACATTCCTCCAATATCCCAAGTTTAAGGTTGGTACTTTTTACATTATCGGTATGTGTAGGATCATCATGGAAAAAATAGGCCCTTAAGAGGCAAAAAAATTAGAAAAATTAGAGTTAGGAAACTTGATGTAAAAATTTGAATAAATTATATATATTATTTCAAAAATATGTAAGAATAGAATCTGTAAAATTTTTAATGTAGTTTATAAAATACTAGGTTTGTTTAAAAAAAAAAATCTATTTGGTGAAAATTTGAAATTTCAATGTAGTAGTACTTAAATTTTAGGTAAAAAATAAGAAGTAGGTGTTTGTCTGACCTCCCTAACCACAATAAAATGATAATATTTTAGATATAAGTGGAGGACTCATGTCCCGATGTGATACATATTTTTTTGAAATTTTTAAAAAATAAAAAACTCGTATGTCTAACCACCTTAACTTGGTCAAACTTTCATGAAATTCAAATTTTCTTTTTTTAATCCTATATTATGTGAATTATAGAATGTGACACATGTTTTGGATTCAAAAAATGTGATATCGTTTGAAAGCTATAGATGATTTTCAATCAGTCTATCAATCAGGACTTTAGTCGTAATTTGAATAGAAAATGAATAATAATTGCTTATTAAATTCAAAGTAAGAAAAATTTATATTGGTGGAAAGCTGAGAATCTCCTTTAAAAACCCTTTTCGTTTCATCAATTGTGGGTAAAAAAAAATACGTCAACCACATACCCATCATACAACCACTTTTTGGCCCATCATGATCCTACACATACCCTTCTACTTATAGTTATTTTCATGAACTCTACATTTCACATTTATATTTACGCAATATCTTTTTACTTTACTTTATACGTAAATGAAAAGTCTTTTTTGGTGACGAGTTTTTCTTACAAACCCCATTTACAAATTCAATACTCTGTGTGTCTAGTTACTATTTTTGGTCATTTCTTAGGGTTTATATTTGTCATTTATTTCATAAAAGGTTTCTTTACATTTTGTGTCTCACATTCTTTCTACAAATCAATAAAGGCATGTTGAATCATATGTTAGACTCATTTATATTCAAAATAAGTGTACACATTAGCTTGCATTTTCACTATATATGTATATACATGTATATATGAGTGTGTCTATATATATAAATATATATATAAAGTATTTGTTCATTTATTATTTTCATTTATATGGTTTATATTTCTCATTTATATTATTTGTCTCTTCTTCATTCAACTAATCGATATAAGCATGTTTAATAATTTTTTAGACTCCTTTATATTCAATAAAACTGTACAAATCAGCTAGCATTTTCATAAGATAAGTATATGTGTGTTTGTGTGTCTATATTTATATACATGTGTATATATATATATATATATATTTGTATCTATATATAAATATATATATATATAGATACAAATATATATATGTGTGTGTGTGTGTGTGTGTGTGTGCCTATATAAATTTATATTACTATATGTGTATATGTGTATTATGTATTTTAAAACATATACACAGATATATATATATATATATATATATATATATATATATATATACATATACATATGTATAGATACATACATATAAATACATATATACATACATATATATACAAATATACATACACACACACACACATCTATATACATATATAACTTTGTTTTTGTTTTACCTCTATTTAAATATGTATCATTTGGTTGTCTAATACAACAAACTAGCATTTGTTTATTGTAAAATGTGTTACTATTTTTCTACTTTCCATTGCACATAGTAACAGACCACCATACATATATTTGTCATTTATTTCATAAAAGGCTCCTTTATATTTTGTGTCTCTTGTTCATTTAGAAAATCGATATATATATGTGTGTGTGTGTGTGTGTGTGTGTGTGTGTGTGTGTATCCTTTGTGTATCCTTTCAAAATGCAAACAATGGTATTGGCTTATCATTTTCTTATGCATCTTTCAGAACCCGTGAAGGGTTTATTCACTGATTGAAAAATTATTACTACTTGTGTATGAAATAAATAATTCCTCTCCAATGCCTTTTCGAGTCATGGTGGTGGTTTTTTCTCATGATTTTTTTGGAGTTAAATGAATATTTATTTCTCTCCATTTATGATATGACATATATGTGAAAACCCTTGCTTGGTTTTTTTCCAAATACGTGTGCATAAGGAATTAATCCCATGAAACCCTTGCCTAGTTTATTCGACATCTATATGAAAATGCACTTTTGCATTCTTGTGACTAAGGAATTATTGTCATGAAACCCCTAGTAACTTTTTTGTGCATATTTATGAAAACCCAAGTATGTAATCGATCTAACTCTATTGAAATTTCTATCATATTGTTGTTGAATACAACACAACTTATTTCATTTATTGTAAAATGTTTTATTAATTATTGTTAAATGTTTTACCTATGTTGAAATCTCAATACTTTGTATCATATATTCTTTACTTCACAACTTGTGTTTTCATTGTAGTCTTATATGTTCACGAATACATATATATTTTTACATATATGGTGCAAGGGCACAAAGGTAATTTTGCAAATTTGGTCTTTGATAGGTTGGTTTAAGGTGTTGATTCTTTTTTTTAATCCAATAAGGTCATAATAGACCATTTGTAATGTCATTTGAGTCATTTGGTCAGTTTAGTGGTCATATTGTTATATTTACAAATATTGTTAAAGGTTGTTATGTAAAAGTGCATAAAAATGCAATTTATTGAAGTCCAATGGTTAGGAGGTTTGACTGGTCATTTGAGTTAGTTGAAATAGTTTATTTTTGGGATGTTAGAGTTTAAAAGACCTCACATAATTCAAGGCAGAAGGTTGGAGATTGTTGTGAAGGAAAATCAATAAGAATTTCCTATTTTATTTAAAATTTCTATGTTTTTTCATTAAAACTCTATTGTTATAGTCCATTGTATGTAGCCGTACAGAAGCATATTGACAAGAGGGTTGTTTAAATAGATGGAGTAATGAATTAAGAAGGATTTTTATTTTGAATGATCT
Organism: Sequoia sempervirens; assembly: GCA_007258455.2. Classification (NCBI taxonomy): domain Eukaryota; kingdom Viridiplantae; phylum Streptophyta; class Pinopsida; order Cupressales; family Cupressaceae; genus Sequoia; species Sequoia sempervirens. Next base: position 80,323,583 of record VDFB02105785.1, on the reverse strand, counting down.
GATTTCATAAGGTAACAAAGAAATTATTGAGTTTTTTTGTAGGCGAATTTGTAATTTAGGGTTTTGTGGTTTGAGAGTGTAAAATGAGTATTTAAGCCATTCCATTGGGTTAAATGAGAAAAATATTGGTGGAATAGCATGAGTAGAAGTAGTATGATGTCATTTATGGTTTTTTGAGAGTAGGGGATGTGATTTAATGGATTTAGAGTGTTTCCATAGTTGTGGCTTCTTGTATTTTGGCTTGAAAATGGTGGTTATATGAAGGGTTTTGGTAAAATTGCAATGAGTATGGTTGGGAGATGTTTGATTTAGCATATTCATACATATATTGAAGTTTTTGAAGCATTATAAGAGTTATTAGAGGTTTGTAGGGTTGATTTTCAATAAACCCCCTTAATAATGGCTTAAAATGAGGGTTTTGTAATTAGATGTGATTTTGGTGCTTCCAGTTGAGGAAAGTTGTGGAATATGAGCTTATGTGGTCTTACAAGGCTATGTAAAATGAGTTTTAGGCTTGGAAGAGGGTCTAGATAGGCGATGTTTTGTAAAAGTGGCCTAATTGGCCTATTGGAGCAGCATAGGAGCATTGTTTTGATGATTTTGGTCCAAAGTGACCTAATGGGTTTTTGTGATATGTTTTTGAAGGCCTTAAAGGGTATCTGAAAAGGTGAATTACTTGTGAGTTGGAAGATATTTTTGCAAGATAAGTTCAAGAACTTAGGTCTATAGACCTACAAGTGAAATCATGAAGTTTTGTGAGGAATCACCCTAGTTAGGGTTTTGGTGAATGAAGTTTTGTTGAAATTAGTTGTAGTTATAACTAGTAGTTGATTGCCTCCCTACTCTGCATCAGTTGGTATCAAAGCATGGGTATCCAGTTCTTTGAAGGTGAAAGGTTGTAGTTTGAAGTAGTGAAGAGTTATAGATTGAAAGGTGAAAATTACTCCTAAAGGTAGTGGATTTAATGCAAGGGAGATAAAGATGTTAAAAGAGTCACAAGAAGCCATTTTAACTAGGTTTTCAATAATGGAGAAAGAGCAAAGGAGAGGAAAGGCCAGTGATGAGGAAAGTGACCGAGAAGAAGAGGAAGAGGGAGAGCAAGAAAACCCTCCAAGTGGAAGAACCCAAGATGTTGATTGGGATCCTAATGAAAGAAGAATGATAAAGATGGTCAAGGCCATAAAATTTGATGCTTCTAATATGAAAGTAGATGTGCTAATGTATAATGGCAAAGTGGATGCTAAAGAGGTGTTAGACTGGATAGATGCATTAGATAACTTTTTTCAATTCAAGGAGGTTGTTGATGACTAGAAAGTGAAGTATGATAAGACAAAGCTAAAAGGACTTGCATTGACATGGTGGAATTATATCCAAGAGGAAAGAGTGAAGAAAGGAAAGACAAAGATTAATTCATGGGATAGAATGGTAGGAAAGGTGAAAGCACATTTTTTTGTCAAGTGATCATTTAATTCAGACATTCAAGAAGTTGCAGAGTTTAAAAAAAAGGACAAGGATGTTATGACGTATATTGAATATTTTCAAAAGTTGAGTATAAGGTTTGGTCACATTGAAGATGAGAATGAAAGGATTGCAAGGTATGTGTGTGGGTTGAGGTATCAAATTCAAGATGAGTTGAGTTTAGCTACACCAAGAATAGTAGAAGAATATTTTTAGTTGGCTACTAAGGAAGAGGAAAAACTGAAAAAGAAGACAAGAAAGGCAAGGAAGAGGAAGAGGAAACACCAATAGAGGAAGAGGATCAAGATAATTGCTTGAAGATCAAGAAGAAACAAGAAAAGGCAAGGAACAAGTGGCTGATCCAAGAGGTGGATTTGGAGGTTTCAGAGGAACATTTGGTTGAGGTAGAAGTTCAAACTCATTTTCAAGTAGGTTCTATCATTGTAATCAGTTTAGACATCCAACATTCAAGTGTCCTAAAAAACAAGGTTCTACATCAAGTGGTGGAGACAAAAGAGTGCAATTGGTACAATAAGATGATTGTGAAAGCATTCATGCTCCTAATCAACTTGTTGCTCCTAAAGTTGGGGAGTCATTGATGGTTATAAGAACATTTCTTCAAGAACCCAAGAAGAAGGGGACAAATTAAAGA
>VDFB02105785.1:79858492-80321373 GCA_007258455.2 Sequoia sempervirens | reverse complement strand
TTCCACAATCTAACCAATTTCATTTATGGCTAGGCCTCCCTTGGCTTTGCTCAATGAAATAGGTCCCAATAGTAGTTCATAAGTGTTTGAAGTTTCCACATGACAATGAGATAGTTACCATACACCATAGTGGATTTAATCCTTTATCTTCCAAAGGTATCTTCTCATTAGAATCCTTTTGGCCTGAACCTATGGAACCTATCACCCCTCACAAGGACTTCTTTTTCATAGCTTATGAAAAGTTTAAAGCCAAAAAGATAGCTGAATTATCTCTTCATAACTCATCCCCATCCACTTTCGCACCTCCTATCATAGATGAAACCATGCTTCAACCTAAGTCTAACATTGGGCACACCATCAAACCTCCTAAACAATCACCCCAAGACATTTCCTCACCATCATTTAAATGACCAAGGGAACATGAAACAAACCCTGCTCAGCCTCCTCACCTTAAACAATTGTATTATAAATCCAAAGAGAAATTGGTCGATCCATCCTCTTCAATTTCTTTTGTTCTCCCCCCTTCTAAAGTAGAAGAACCTATAATGACTCAATATGCTCTTACACCTCTGCAACTCCAAAACAAAATTAAACGGAACCACAGTGCTTGGGAATGTAAGTGTCTTCGTTGTCTCCTTGCTCGTCAATCTCACATAGAAGATAAAGAAAATCAACCTTCACCTTTGATAGAAGTCATAGATGACCACCCTCCTTCTCCTGACCTACCACAAGATAGTCATGTGCAACAATCACAACAAATTGAACCAATCCAACAACCTCAGCTTTTGATACATCCATGTTTAGAAATCACCCTTCGTCCTCCTATTGTCATTAATATTGATGATGATGATGATGGTGATGATGATGTGGAGATTGCCAAAATAGATGAAGAAGTGCATAATGATTTAAATTCTTTATTTTCATCTACAATGAGCTTAAATGATACATCCTCTCCACCAAATGAAGAACTTGGCATGACTCTTTGTTCGATGCTTGCAATTATTCCTTTGGACAGTCAACCACCCTCACATTACCCTGAACATGATTGGGAGGTAGATGACCTATTAGATGGTTGACTTGCATTCGCCTAACTAGCCTTTTTGCTTTTCTCTTTTTATTTTCCTTTTTATGTGTGTATCGTGTTCCCATGTATCATGCGTTTAATGTTATCTCTCTTTGTATACTTATTCTATTTATACCTCCATTCTTCCATTCATCGTCCATTGTCTTTTTCCTCTTTTTGTTTTGTGTTCTCCTTTTGGGGATGATGCAAAGCATAGAGATGCCCTATGTCTCTTCCATGTTGACCCAAAAAGGTCCTTGTCTTTTTTCTCTTTTTGTTTTGTGTTCTCCTTTTGGGGATGACTCAAAGCATAGAGACACCCTATGCCTCTTCCATGTTGACCCACAAGGTCTTTGTCTTTTTCTCTTTTTTGTGTTTTCCTTTTAGGATGACGTAAGGCATTGAGACCAAAATGTCTCCTTCATGTTCACCCAAAAGCTTTTTCATTTTCTTTCACCTTTTTGTTTTCTTTCTTTTTTCTTGTGTTTTCCTTTTGGGGATGATGCAAGGCATTGAGACCACAATGTTTCTTCCACGTTGACCTAAAACAAACTTTATTTTCCCGTTTTTGCTCTCTTTGTGTCATTCTTCCAGTTCTATGTGCTTTGGGAATGATGAAGTTTGAGCTCTTTCATAAAAAATTGCAGCAATGAACATATTGACCCAAAATCCATAGATCCCTTATGTGTTTGGTTTGCTTTCTTTTCTGGGGGAAACCTCCTTTTCTTTTTTTCATATTTCTTGACATGATGCAGCCTAACTTTGAAACATATGAATAGGGCATTCCAAGTTGGCTCTCATGTCTTGTTTTCTTGTTGCATTTCTTTTCTTCTCTACTTTAAAGTAATTTCTCATAGAACAATGTCTATCAATTCCTTTAAAGTGGGGGGCATACATTACCATTAATTATTTGTAGTCTTGGTTCCTAGTGTAGCCTTGTCATTTATATGATGTGTTTGTCACTTTGTGAATGACATTGGGTGTAATGTCCTTCATAATTGTGATCTATCTTCGCATATTACATTACTCTTGGTGGCTTGATGCGACACATTGCATCCCCTATGTTGTGAATATAATATTCTTTGATTGGTCCTCCTTTGGAGAAATTAGATACATTGTTCCCTAAGAGATTGACCTTGCATAAATTGAACAAGACTCCTTCGAACATCTTTTTACGTTTTACATTTTTGCATTTTTACATTTTTCATTCCTTTTTCCACCTTGCATAACACAACTTACATGCCTGTGGTTCCATCTTGTTTTTTCATGAGTTCTAAGCATATGAAGCTTTGCTTGTCTCATGAAGCTTGAATTGATACCCATTCCTTTTGCTTTGTGGCACCTTGTTAAAGTTATCGACGAGTATAAATTTGACACATGTGGTTGAGCGGGAAGCCCACCTAGCAGCATGACTTTTCCCCATAGCCACTTTTGTGTTTGTGAGTGCATACCAACTAGTGTATGTATCCTACCTGTTTGGGCTTTCTCACCCTATGGACAACTAGTTTTGAGGTCCTAGAGTGAGTATACAGTTGGGATTTCTCACCTCGCGGATACCCTAAAGTTATATGGCCCTCAAGTGAGTACACATTCTCTTTTACAAACAATTAGCCTAGATCTCTTTTCACAACTAGTTGGATTGATGATCAAAGATTCATCTAATTATTTTCAACATTTTTGTGTTCCTTTGTTCTTATGCTTATTTTGCCATGGGATCTTCATCTTGGGAGCTTGATCATCCCTCTTGATTGTTGTCATTCCATGTTGCTAACATAAGTACATTTGAACCCTCCCCTTGATGGTCATGGCTACTTTAGTGTGAGTTTGAAACAGGCTCATCCTCTCACTAAAGTGGTGGCTAAATGTGCCATAGAAAAATGGCCCCTTATCATTTTCATACCCTTTTAGGTATTATTTCATGGTTTTGGAACTATTTTGCTCTGAATTTATGTTGTAATATGGCTTGAACATTCTTATTACTTAGGTACTAAAACTCAAAGAACGACGTCTTGTGAAAGTGTTCTAAAGTGTTGCAAGACATTTCTACATTCTTCAGGACTCTATTTAATGTAATTCACTTAAAAATAACCTTTTCACTTTCGTCAAAACACTTGATGTCAGCCTATGATGAGGTATGAACAGATACTAATGGACAAGAACTATATACATAAGTTATTTTCACCTCATTTTACACCCCCTACAATCCTCCAACATTCACATATCATATTCAAGCAATCTAAAGAATTCAAGCACTATTTAAGCACTTTGAAGCATCCATTAACATTACTTTAGACTCATATTATCAAGGGTTAGGTAAGTTGATAGCACTTGCATGTTATTAGTTTATCTTTATCTTTTATTTCATTATCTTTTCAAGGGTTTAATTAGTAAAAGTGGGGTTTGACCAAGGAAAACCCCTATTGACTAACCCTCAATCATTTTTCCGCTATTGCATGTTTGTTTATAGCTCTTTGTATGTAGATTTGATAGGTTATTAGGTGTTGAAGATTTATTTCCAAGTCAACTAGGTGCTTCAAGTCAACTTGACTCAAATTCAAGCTTGGAGAGAGTTATTTGTCTGTTTTATGTAGAACTGACTTTGATAACCTAACAAGTAGACTTTTCTAGATCTAGTGTTGTAGAGCTGTCTCTTGATTTTTTAGAAATTTGGGAGAGGATTGATTCAACACCTATGGAAAATGAGTCCCACCTTAGGACTAAAAATTTAAATTTTTTCAGATTCTAGATCTTGACAGATAAAAACTAGGTCCCGACACTTTTTCACCAGGAGGAGGACTAATTCACCACCCTAGGCAAATGAGTTCCACTGTAAAAATTCAGTAATTTCCATCATCATTCAAAACACTCTAGAATCATCACAATTCATTCAGGTGCACTCGTATTCATTTTTGTACTTTCTTTTTTGCTTTATTTCTTCATTTACATAGTTGTTTGCATATCACAATGTGTTTTCAAACATATGTGTAATTGGACTTTTGAATTCATTATCAGTCATTCAGATTAGTTAGTTTCCTTTAGTTAAGTTCATTTGCATTAAACAACATTGCATACATTCTAATTTGAGTGATACATTAGTATTTTTTGCCCTATCTCTTTCCTTTTAGGTGAAAACCCTAGAAGTGTAAAAGTAGTCCATAGGGTCCCAAAAAACTATGTTTAAATTTATAGATCTTATGTTTCACTCAATTCATTGCATCTAGTTCAAATTCATTCATCTTGTGCATTGCTTAAATTCACAATCACATCTAGAGTATTTCATTTCACATTGTTGCATAGTTTAGAATCTAAAATTTGCATCATGGATATGTGCTTTGGTAAGCTTTGGATGTCCTTAAAGTCCTTAGTGGATGTGTCAAGTTGTGCTTTTGAAAATGACCGTAATAAAATTGAACTTACTCATGCTCACTCAACTCCTAATGCATGTCCTCTTCATGATGTTGACATCATTGGAGAAGATGATGACAACATGAATAAGTTCCTAAATGATCAGTCTTAATAACCTTGAAGCTAATGCATCCTTTTACCCATCCATGAAACAACCAAACCCTCATGCAATACCACCTATTGAGATGTTTGGTTACTTACATCCTAAAACTAAAATAGAATTTGAACCTAAGTTCCCTACAATAGGTGAACCTATTTCTCCTAAGTAAGCAAATAATCAACCATTTTATGTTAACAAAGTGATAGACACTCCCATCAATCTAGAAGAAACATATGAAAAAGGATTTACAATCTCGAATAAACAAGGATGTGATACAACAAGTGAACATGAGGTCCATCAACTCCTAGAGAAAATACCAATTGATATAAATGTCCTCCTTCCTAAAGACCAACCCATACCTCCTAAGGATAAGGATAACAAAGACAAGATCATCTCAGGACCTCCTACCCTAATCCCATCTAGAGAATTTGGTGAATTTAGCAAGAGAAAAAAGATTCCAAAGTTCAAAGACTTACCATTCCTACAAAATCTAACACAAATTGAATGAAAACTAGAAGAACTTGTTAACAAAGGTTGGATTGCCATGCTACCTCCCACTAGAATCAAAATCCTAAAAAAAAATATATTGTGCATATTATAGGACTCTTGGGCATCTCAATGATGAGTATCATTCCTTACAACATATACTTAAAAGACTTGACATGTTAGAAATAGTCCCTTAAATTGGGACCCCTCTTTCTACCCCTTATCATGTAGTAGTTGTAGAATCTTCTATTCTAGATCACTATTACATGATCTTTCCCATCACCTACCTTGACTCATTCTTGTCTTGCACTTAGTAGGGGAAATAAGTACATAGCCTTGTCCTAGTAATGCATTTTTTGTTGTCCCTTAAGTTTGTTGTCTGCCTTCTTCTTATATAGACTGAGATTGGGAGGTGGATGACTTGCTTTAGGTTGACTTTCCTATGCCTTATTAGTCTTTTGCATATTTCCTTTTCTTTTGTGTGATTTCATGTGTGTGATGTGATCCATCACGATGTTATATTTGATGTTCTCTCTCTCTTTTTGATATTCCTCTATTTGTACTTTCATTCTTCTCTACATGTCGTACATCTTTTCGCTTTTCCATTTTCTTTATCTTTTCTTTGTATTTTGTTTTCCTTTTGGGGATGATGCAATGCATTGAGACATTCATGTCTCTTCCATGTTGACCCTAAATATTTTATTTTCCTTTATCTTTTCTTTATGTTGTTTTTTCCTTTTGGGGATGATGCAAGGTGTCGAGACATTCATGTCTCTTCCATGTTAACGTGAAAGGTTTTTCTTTATTTTCGCTCTCTTTGTGTCATTCTTCCTATTTTATGTTTATTTAAGGAATGGTGATAGTTCTAATCTCTCTTAAAAACATTGCAGCAAGAACATACCAACCCCAAATCCATAGATCCCTTATGTGTTTGGTGTTTTCATTTTTGGGGCAACCCCTATCTTTTCATTTTCTTTTACATGGTGTAACTTTACTGGGAAACATATGACTTGGCATAGGAATTTCTAGGTTAGCTCTCATGTCTTCTTCATTGTTAGCATTTATCATTTTCTACTTTAAAGTAATTACTCACAGTATGGTGTTTAGCAATTCCTTTAAAGTGGGGAAATACATTAGCATTATCCTTTTGCATTTTTATTTCCATGGTTCATAGTGTAGTCTTTTAACTTTATATGATGTGTTTTTCTCTTTTTAGATGACATTGGGTGTGATGTCCCTCAAAATCATGATCTCTCTTAGCATATTAAATTCCTCTTAGTGGCTTGATACAACACACTACATCCCCTAAGTTGTGAATCTTTTATTCTTTGATTGGTCCTCTCTTAGAGAAATTAGGCACAATGTTCCCTAAGTTAAGAACTCACATGAACTAAGAAAGACTTCTTTGAATGTTCTCTACATTTTTCATTTTTCATTTATAACTTTATGGCCACCTTGCATAACACAACTTGCATGCCTATAGAGCCATCTTGTTTGTTCATGAGCTCTAAGCATATGAAGTTTTGCTTGCCTCATGAAGCTCAAAAATAATTTTTGCATGACACCTTATCAATGTTATCAAGAGGTATAACTTTGGTATGGTTTGAGTAGGAAGCTGAATGAGGGCATCAATTTCCTCATAGCCACTCATGTGTGTGTGTGTGTGCACATACCAACCATGAGTGTATGTCTCTCACCTTCTTGGACTTCTCATTGAATGGACAACCTAAAGTTCTGTTGCCCTAGAGTGAGCATGTATCTTTTAAACAAACAACCTAGATCTAATCCACATCATGATGGAAAGATGATCAAAGCTTGATACAAATCTTTTAACTTTTAAATTTTCCTTTCATCATTGATAGTGCATGCTTGTGCTTTGTTGCTACTCTTATATCACTCTCATGTGTTTTCTATTGTTCCTATGTTGGTTCACCATGGGATCTTGATCCTCGGGCTTGATCAACCCTCTTGATCATTGTCATCCTATATTACCGACATTGGCATACTTGGACCCCTATTGATGTGTGTTTGTCTACTTTAGTATGAGTTTAAAGCAAGTTCATCCTCTCACTAAAGTGAGGGCTAAATGTGGCAATGGAAAAAGTATCCCTTATACTTTTCCTTGCTTGTTTGGGTACTCCTTGTGAATTAAGCTTAGTGTTGCCTTGATTTAGTGTTGCAATGTGTTTTACATATTCGCATTAAGTCTCGGGCCCTTGTGAACTACTTAATTTAAATGGTACCTTCCTAAAGTGTCGTGAAGTGTTGTAACACACTTTCACATTTTTCTAAGGTTTTTCAAATAAATAAACCTAATTAAAGCTTAATATTTCCTTATTTCAAAGTTTTGTAACACACTTTGACATTTTTCTAGGCTTTTCATTAATAATTAGGGACTTCTTATGCTTTAATTGGTCCTATTTTACATCCACAAGCCTCATTTATTGCATCTTTTCAAGGATAATCCAGACACAAATCATTAGCCAATCATAATTCAGGTGTTTCAAGTTTGAACAGCCTAGATTTAGTGATTTGCGACTCATTTTCCACCTTGGGCGAATGAGTCCCACCTATATTTTTTGGTTGGCTATGTGCAAAATCATCATTGAAAAAATAGGCCTTTAAGTGGCAAAAAACTTAGAAAAATCAGAGTTAGGCAACTTGACATAAAAATTTGAATAAGTTATCTATATTATTTCAAAAATATGTAAGAATAGAATCTATAGAAAATTGAATGTAGTTTCTAAACTACTAGGTTTTTTTTAAAAAGTCTATTTGGTGAAAATTTGAAATTTCAATGCAGTGGTACTTAAATTTGAAGGAAAAAATAAGAAGTAGGTGTCTATCGACCACACTAACCACAATAAAATGATAATATTTTTTATAATATTTTAGATATAAGTAGAGGACTCATGCCCCAATGTGATGCATATTTTTTTATAATTTTTTTCCAAGTAAATAATTAATTTTTGATTTTTTATTACAACCTTTTAAAAATATAAAAACTGATGCGACCACCTTAACTTGGTCAAAACTTCATGAAATTAAATTTTTCCTTTTTAATCCTATAGTATGCAAAGCACAAAATGTGAAAAAATTTTGGATTCAAAAAATGTGATACGTTTTAAAGCTAGAGATGTTTTCAATCACCTATCAATTAGGGCTTTAGTCATAATTTTAATAGAAAATGAATAATAATTACTTATTAAATTCAAAATAAAGCATAATTTATATTTGTGGAAAGCTGAGAATCTCCTTAAAAACCCTTTTCATTTCATCAATTTTTGGTAAAAAGATAGTCGTTAGCCACATAACCATCATATTGCCATTTTTTGGCCCATCATGATCCTGCACATACCCAGTCCCGAACTTGATTTCACACATTTCTAAGAATTTTTAAAAATAGTCCCAAAAAATTAAGCCTGGTGCAACTCATTCGTCACCTTGGGTGAATGAGTCCCACGGGGTCCAAAATCAAAATTAATTTAAATTTTTGGCAGGATTTTATTCTCCTAGATCTGATATCGGCTTGTAGTGTTGTAATTTTAGGAATTCTTACATAATTGCTATAAATACAAGTTTATTTCACTCATTTACACCTAACAAGCAATCAAGTGATCCCAAGCATTCAAGCATTCACAAGAGAATTCAAGAGAATTCAAGGGAATATTATCAAGTATTTTAGAGTAGAATTTAAGCATCAATCATCATGTCAAGGAATTCATGCATCATGTTTTTTTTTGAGGTAACAATTGTGATGTAGGATTTTATGATTCATGAAAGCATTTCATTCAAGATCTGTCACCTTCAAGAAAGAGTCAAGATCTACATCGATTGGAGCCATATCATACATAATTTCAACCTTTCATTGCTAGGGCTTGGTGAGTTTCAACATCACATTTTGTTAATTCATCGTTCTCCATTCATATTTCATTCTATTTCAAGGTTTAATTACCAACAAGGGATTTGACCAAGGCAAAACCTATCCACTAACCCAACAAAATTTTTCTCTCTCCTTTGTGTGTGATTTGTAGGTCTAGGTTGCATATTTTCTAAGGAGAAATATTGGAGAAAAGTTTTCAAATCATTCAAAGTTTTCAAAGTTGTCATCAAGCCTTGGAGAACCTTAGAGAATACCTACAAGTTGCAAATCAGGGTTTTAGATATGGAAACCTAAAGAAGCTGATAAAGTACACATAGAAGAGCAAGATCAAACTTTGAAGCTTTAGAAAACCCTAACTAGATTTATTCACCACTTATGGAAAATGAGTCCTAGTTCCAATCAAAATTTAGATTTTTGCATATTCGGATACCCATTTGGTAGATTCTTGTTCCCACACAAAAACCTAGTTTTTGGACTGATTCACCCAACTTGGTGAATGAGTCCCACTTAGCATTAAAGGAAAAATTTCTAGAATTTCAAAGCTCCTTCTAATCATTTCCATATTTCTAGGTGCACAGAATTCATCTTACAACTTTTTGTTATGTTTCATTTACTTTTCTAGGTCATTTTATAGGTCATTGCTTTCAATTAGGGTTTAGTGTTTCATCTTGCATTTCATTATCATTTCCAAGTCTAAACTTGGTGGTGAGCCCCTTATTAGTTTAAATTCAGCCCCTAGGAGAACCCTATTGTAGGATCTCTTTCTCTTTTGCATTGAGATCTTTAGGGTTATCCTTGAATGGAATAGTCTTAAAGTCGGTGTGCTCTATGTCCTAAACCATACGATAGCACTTAATAAACACTCATTTTAATTGGTTCCACTATGCCATGGTATGATAACATCATAAAGAATCTTAGTTGGCCTCACATGTTGTCACCTCTCTATGAAATTATCCTTGAATGAGGTACACTTAATAAAAATAAGAATATGCTATCAAAATTATAATATCATTAGATTCACTGGTTGTAGTGTTAATTTTGACACTATGTGTTCTCACATATTGAATTATCATGCACTCTTTGGACTGATTTATTTTTAGATATTATGAGACCCAATTTTCTCTACATTCCTATATGATCCTATATAGATAGTATTCTTTCTCTTTGACGATTGTGATAACCTATCATATGATAAAAATACATGAATACCTTGATTATTTAGTAGGTCCAGATAGTTGTGATGATATTGAGGATTCACCTATTGCTCCTCCTACTATAGATAGATCCATTCATTTTTTGTCTTCTATAAATCCTAATCCAATTTTAAAGGCTCCATCTTCCTACCTTTGAGTAACTATCCTAATGTTGAGAATTCTTGCATTCTAGCATTAAATATTCATTGATAGGTGTTCATATTTAGACATTTTATATGAACACATCATCATGGTATGACCAATATAATTAGATAACAAACATATTTAGATCACATCTCAATTTTTTCTTTGATATATTCTTGGTGATAGGTACATCATAGTCTTTCAAATTTGGCATAGTGGGTATAGATTACATATATGATTTTTTTTTATACCCATCTTGTATATTTGACATACACATTCGAGGAAATCCATATCCTATTTTATGATATTCCTATCATCACTATTATCACATAATATTTTTCTTTGGATCTTCTTCTTCATTTCTTTGAATAGGTTCCTAGGTCACCACTTTCTTTGATTAGGGTTTTACTTTATTTGATTGTGGCATCCCCTCATACAAACATGGTGGCACTTGAGTAGAGTTCAAAGACATAAAAATATTAAATATTATCAAAGTTCTTGTATCTATACTTGGTTTTGTTTCTTACTAAGTGGAGTGTTGTTCAGTGCTCATGGATCTTCATTGTCATTCTTTTTTAAACATATACCATCATCATAGGGAATCACACATTAGAGAGGACCACATAATATCTCTATTTATCTCCCTTATATGGAGAACATTGATTATACTTTGGTGATAGAAATAATCTATGAGGGCTACTATTGAGTCCTTTTCTTTTTCCACTAGTACATGTTTGTTTACATCATTTACAGTTTGGAGAGGGGTTTTTACTACAATTTTTCTCCTTTACTCTGCTTTTGAGATTTATTTTTTCATCCATGGTACCTTAAATGGCCTTGTATTTGGGACCCATCTATTAATTTCCAAAATCACAATTCACATTCCTAGAGGAATCAATTCACTCTGAGGCTATGAAAATGTCATCTAGGAGTGGAAAAAATCATCCTCATCAATATAACTTGAGTTTTTTAGGCTAATTTTTGAGAAAGGGTATTCACTCCTTCATTTCAATACTAGCTAGACCTAGGAGGGTGTTCCCAAATGTATCTTTAACATGATTGATCATAATTAAAGATAAATAATATGTAAATATTATAGTAGTACCCAATGTAAAATTAGTTCAAAAGGTTATCCAAAAACCAAAGACTAACCTACTACACATCAAAACTCTATTAAATTGATATGAACATCATTGTACAAATACAAGATCTCTAGGTATGTAAAACATGAGTACTAAATAAAAGAAAAATTATGAATCACTAAAGATGCTTACCTATTTGAATCATAAAATCATAAATTAATAATAACTAATAGCCTACTCTTAACCTATAAGTGTAAGATTTTTTCATTTTGAGTGCATTTCCAATCATTACTTACAAAACTAGTGGCTACTCAATTAGGTTATAATCGATTTAATAAAGTACTAGTTGTACATATACATTCTATATCTAATATCAAAAAATATTATACTTAATAATCTATCCTCAAACCAAAAAAATCATGTGCAATAAAAAGAGGTCATTACAATGATTGCAATGAATTAGTATGCTATTGACATTCATCAAATCTCTATTAAAGCAATATTAGCAAGTGTGGCAAGAGGAAAGCCAAAGCTAGAATTCTATTGAAGAAATATAAATGGAGATGTGGAGAAATTATTTTATAGGAACCATTTACAATAAAATGAACTCCTTTCAAATTATTTATAATTTTTTTTCTTTCATAGGTGCCTTAACCTAAAGGATTTGAAACTCTAGACAATCCTTAACGTTGTGGTCATTTGAAAATATAAATATTATCAAAATTTATTATAGAAAATTAACTATTATATATAGAACATTATTTTGACACTAAGTAAATTTGAGAATTCAATAGAGAATAAGAATCATAATTTTGGAATGCAAGATTAGTGAAATTCCATGAAATCTATGAGATGGATGATTGGCCAAAATGGGGCATTTTTTATTTTTTACATTCTTTTATTTGTAACATGGGAATTTTTTATCCTAACCTAAGCTAGATGAGGACACAAATAGAGGACTTGATCCTCACCATGGGTGCACAAAACTAACATGCATTCAAAACCTATGAGCTTAGCAGCCTAATAGAGGCACAAATCTCAATAACCACCAACCTAGTGAGTATTTTTGGATCATGATGTCATGAGCATGAATGCCAATAACTTCAATGTGAAGGTTCAAACCCATGAGGGCAATGGATGTATGAGCAAACAATGCCCATGATCACAATGGACTAATAGCGGTTTGAAGGTCTTAATGGAAACAATAATAATTTCATGATTAAACCATCAAACTATGCCATGAATATCGACCAAAATAGGACATTGAGATCAATATTCTTAAAAAAAAATTCAAATTTTGTCACCTATAGAAATTAAATCTTTAAGAATTTGAAGATAATGTAAACTAATGTGTTTTAGATTTCATGTTTAAATCATAAATAAATGTTTTGATCTTAATAAATAATGTATACTTTTTAAAAATAATTTCGATTAACTTAATTTTTATAGTTAATAATTTTTTTTTAAATGTGGAATATTCCATAATATATATTTTTTACAAAGAGGATAATATTATAAACTCTTAAACATAAATTGGTAAGAGTAATATCTAGAGCACACAGTTTTTGTATTTTTTTTTACACATTTAATGTATTATTAATTTTTTATGTGATTGATTATAATATTGATATAGTTTTATTTTATAATGCATTATTTTCCCTTGTTGAAACAAGGAAATTAATACATAGTTCACAATTTTTTTAGATTTTCTTTTAAAAAAATTTCATGTGGAGCCAACTCTAATGCTCAATTAACTTGGTTCTACTGGGTATGCACACAACTCAAAGGACTTGGGGATCCCTAACTAAGTAGTGCATCATTCACAAGAGGGATACATTAAATCATCAATCAGGGAGTCATAAAACTTCAATTAGTATTAGCAATGTATATGCATTCATGGATTCTAGACATCCTACATCGATTAAGTATAGGAAAATAAACACATGCAAATATAGTAAAATATTTAAATAAGAATAAACCACTAATTCATGAAATAATGTAAAGGAATACAAACAACTAACTTTCGCTATAGGTGCCTAATAAACCACTAATTCAAAAAACAATGTAAAGGAATACAAACAACTACCTTGAACACTATAGGTACCTAATGCTTAGGAATATAACCATTAAACATTACATTGTATTGTGCTTCCTAACTTAGTTAACCACCAAAATATGAAACAAAATATTAATCTACATATTCCAATTCAAGAATTGTAACACATTCATTCATAATCATTTAACTAAAAACTATCAATTGAATTCATAATGCATCATCTAATATGATAACTGAAATTGAAGTAGTTCAATAGTACCTCAAGTGGCCCTTTCTTGATTTTTTTCCATAGGAATTTTTCAATCACTCACTTAGAAAAACATATTATGAAATCAATTCTATTTTATTGCATTCTAAACACAAAACTATTACACAAAATCTAATAGGAAATATTTTGGAAATCTTGTTCACCAACACACATGATCTTTTACTATTCTAATACTACTACAACTACTATGTCTCATCCTCAATGAGGGATCCTACTATATAGGGTCTTCGAGGGAGTCCCATTATTCATTGAACTAAAAATAAACTAAGGAACATATGCCAACTCTTCCTCGAGAATAGGAAGAGGAATGATCCTAAAACAAAAATAATAATAATTAATAAAATAGGTGTATAGAAATCAAAAAAGTATTTTATTCCCATCAAACATATCTATTTACAATAGAAATGTGTTGAATAGAATAGTTTAGAAATAATTCAGTCCTATTGTTCAAATAAACTTCTTCTTTTCTTGATTGTCTAATTGGTAGGTAAGAGTAATACTAGGTAACTCGCAAATTGATTAGTAAATGATCACCTCCATTTTATTTTGAAAGTTTCATGCCTCAATCATTTGACTTATTATTTGTAACAAATTTTAGTCCTTATGTTATATGAATTGAGAAGCTCGTTGTTGTGGGTTGACAAATATCTTTGCTGTAAATATTAGTCTTATTTCCTAAGGCATTCTTATTATTAATAACAATGAATTAGTCATAAAATCCTACTAAATTTTATAGAATTTCATGAGTCATACATACACATATTTGTATAGAATGTTTCCCTTCAAAAACTTAAAATTGCTTAAAGGTATATGAAAGATATAAAAGGTATTGGTAATATCTTAAAGCTTGGAAAAAAGGAATGATAAAAATTATATATATATAAAAAGGAAAATATCCAATTAAAAATCCCATCATTCCCCCCAACTAAATCTCTTTCTCATCCTCAAGCAAGCTTAGGGCTAAAGATTATATTGCAATGAAATCTCTCTATAGTCCACAAAACTAGATAGTACTTTACCTTGCTTAAAATAGAAACCATGTTGGTATGAGATATTTGACCATATTCTATTCTCTTCTACACCTTCATTTCACTACCTTCCTATCCAATGTTGTATAGGGAATAGGAGGAGAGGAGGATGAAAGGTGAGAGGAAGCCAAATAATTCCATGTACCTAACACAAAATCAACACATATCTAAGTTCTACAATAAATTATATTGCATGTGTACTTAACATTAAATGTATTGCATGCAAATATTGATGATAAAATGGCTTAATGTAAGTCTATTTAAAGAATCAATTACTTATCTTTGTGCATCTCTATGCAAGACAATAATGTAGGTTAACTCTCTAGTCACACCATGAATTCATGGAACACTTTCCATCTTAGGAACTTACATAACCTAGATTCCTTAATAGATGCAATAACTCCTTTCTCACACATCTATATTATGCATAAAATGCATGTGGGTAAACATGAACCTACAAAAATATGATCGATTTGACTCTACACATTTGGTACCCTTTTGCACCTACTCCACATGATTGTGCTAACCAACTAGTACCATACAAAAAAAAAATAGCACAAATTTGACCACATGAAAGTTTATCCATTCACACTTGACACTATCAACATATTACATAATTCTTTGATAATAGTTCTATGCATATAAATATTTTATATCCTATAGTATGTAAACTAGCTAGTTGATCTATTAGTTATCTTAGTCTTCATACCTACCTAGTCAAGTTATCCTCCAAGGCTTATTTGGTGAGTCAAATAGATCAATATATCTATCTAATTATAATATTTATCTCTCTCTTATTATATGCTATTTAATTATTTATCATACACCTTTGATGAATAAAATATAATATAATTTTTTATATTTTTAATGACTTTGTTTCAAATAAAACATGGCATTATAATAATGATTTTGCATCTCAAGATCTCTATTGTAAGTATATCTACCATGAGATTCTCTATATTTTTTTCTAAATTAAATGTTTTCCTTTTATTCTTAGATAGAAATTGAACTAGTTTTATGATCAATATTTTATTTACACTCAAAGTATTATTTTAGGTCATTTAATTAATGAAACATAGAAATAGGGGTCTCTCTTTTGCTTCGAGTGTTCTGGACCTAAAAGGAGATAGGCTATTTTCAATCTTTCACTCAAGAACAAATCCTTGAGATTTCAATTCAAAGGAGATTGAAAACTGATGAAGGGTGAGTTATCGAGAAAGGATAACAACAAATGAGCATTCACCACCAAGTGTACACTTGGAAAATGCAAGATGTTCGAAAACATAGTGTGATATATGCAAATTAAGGAAAAACGCTCTAGAAATGCAACAAAAATAGAACAAAAGGGTAAGAATGTAAATGGTGAGCACTTGGAAATGTGTTGAAGATTAGAAATAGCTTTGGAATTATGAAACTGCTACCTTTTAGGCCTTGTGGGACTCATTTTCCATTTTGGGAAAATTTGTCCCGATTTTGGAAAACTGCATCGTAGCCTATTTTTGGCCAAATGGGTATCCAAAACCATAAAAATCTATAAAAAAAGGTAAAATGGGACTCATTCACCACTAATGGTGAATGATTCCACTTCAACTTTTCTGAAAACTCAAAAGTGGAATGGCTAGCTCTCAGTTTGCTCATTTTGTTCCTCCAAGTGTCGAGATCCAAAACCCTGATTTTTGGGGCTGTAAGTGAATAATATGCAGTAAAACAAGATACAAAATCATGCAATATCAAGAACTAAAATAAAAATGAATAATTAAAATGACATGGATCAAAGATGCATGCAGGGCCACAAAACAATAGGTTATTTGTGGGATGAGTTGTCCCAAAGAAGTGGTTTAGTGAGAAAGTTATTCCAGTGCATCAGCTTCCCACCATATAATGAGAAAGTCATGCTAGTGTGTCAGCTTCCCATCATACTGACCATACCAAAGTTATACTCCTAATAAATTTGATTAAAGCACCACAATGTAATGCTTTTTGTAATTTTTTTTGAATGTCATGTAAAAATTTTGTTAAAGGGGATTTTGCTTTGTTCGTGTAAGGTATTCTTCCTAGGGAGCATTGTGCCTAATGTCTCCAAGAGAGTACAAGTCAAAGTGTTAGATTTTCACCCATGGGATGCCTCATTCACATCATTCCATGTTAGTAGATCGTACAATCTTAGACGACATCAAACCCAATGACACCACCAAGAAGAGGACACATCAAAAGATAAAAGAAAAATCATTCCATGAAATTTTTTGCCAAAAGATGTCATCGATGTATGCCACCACTTTAAAGTAGTTGCTACACCATCACTGTGAGAAATTTCTTTAAAGTAGCCAATGATAAATAAAAGAAGACATGAGAGCCAACTTGGAAAGCCCTATGCCAAGTCATATGTTTTTGAATTGAGCTACATCATGAATAAGTACATCACATGCGAGTCAACTTAAGGCATGTCATCCACATCCCAAGCTTGCTCTTATATGTTCATGAAAGGTTAACTATCCAAATGAGACAACAAAAAGTGACATATGAGGACAAGGCTAATTAACCCCTTTCCCCTACTTAGTGCAGAACAAAGGTGAATCAAGAATGGATGATGATATGCTACTCCTTGAGATGAATTTAAAACATGCAAATATAGCAAGGAGCAACAAATAATATTATTCATTATGATGAGTAAACAAAGTTTCTTGATAAATATTTAATGAGATATCTATTAGTTTCAAATGTACCAAGGTTAAAGTTGTCTTGGAAGAATTATTTGTGACGATGCTGACATTGATTGAAGGTTTTTGTTTGAAGGGAAAACAACCAAGATCATTAGTAATTTCTTGCATTTTAGACTTTATAGGGACATGTATACCTTGTTCTATAGCATCACATCCTTTCCCAAGTTGCTTCATAAGTTTAAAATGTCTTCCAAAAATTTTTGTCACTTGTTTTGGATTTGGTAGTTGTTCAATTTCCTCAAAGTTTGTCTTGAATGTTTTCTTTACTTGTAAGGTGGTTGAAGCGGATTTTTTTGACATAACCTCCTTTTATCTCCCCTTTTTAGATTCTTTTGTTATAATCATGTATTCCCCCATGGATGTAGAAATGATATCAAAGGTTTTTGAAGCCTCTTCAATTTTCTTTTTTTTTGTCTAAATATTTTTGCTTGGTACTGATCATAGTACATGTAACTTTTTTATTTTGAGTATAAGGTGACTTGTCATAAACTCCTAACATTTACATCAAGGATTTATCATTTTCAAAGCATTCCTATGATGGTGGTAAATCCATATCAAGCTATTTAGGATGCTTTAGAGTGAGGTTGATTTTTGGTTTGCACATGATAGTGTTGATGTTTGGTTTTACCATGATACCTTTCCTATTAGGAGAATTTTTAGGAGAACTAAAAACTATATGTTCATGAAATTCAATTTTTGTTTCTTCAATATTGACTTCATTGCAAGTAAGGGATTGATCCATGGTTGTATTTTCTTTCTTGGAAATGATGGTATTTCTTTGTTCAATAAATTTTTCCTTGTGATTGTCATTGATGGGATCTTGCAACACCATAATGTATTCCTTATCAATAGGAGAGATATTAGGAGAGGTGGAAATTTTATTGTTGTCCATAATGTCATCCTTTTTCTATAAGGTCTCATTCTCTTGTGCCATAATGTTTACCCTAGGAGTAGAGCTTTTAGGAAAGTGACAAAGAATAGGTTCATCACATTTCATGGTTGGATTTGATAAAGTAGCTTCATCACTCATAGGAGAGGCATCAAGAGAAGGATAACTAGGAGTTTTGTGGTTACCAATGATTGGAATTTTTTGTTCAAATAGGTCTTTCCAAATGGTAGGAGCATCAAGAAAGAGAGGAATAATATTCTCATGAGTCTCAATAAGGATTTATTCTAACACCAGACTATCTTCTTCATGTCTAGAGAAGATATGAGGAGAAGAAAAGGTTTGATTGTTATGATTGTTTACATTTTCATTCCCATGTTATATAATGTCTTCTTGAGTAGGAGAGGTAGGATTGTCATAGCTCTCAAATATCAATATATCCTCCACACAAATGTGTTTGTCATGTTCATTCACAATTGTATCCTTATTCACTAAAGCATTTTCACAAGTAGGGGAGGTGTTGGGAGTAGTGGCCATGATCTTAGTTTTGTGTGTCATAGTGTCTGTCCAAGGGGGAGGAGGAGGAAGACAAGCAAGAATTTTGTGATATTCAATCATTGTGTTCTTATTTCACCAAGATACCTTCATCACCAATGGGAGAGATATCAAGAGAAGAAAAATTATGATTATCATGATTATCGATGCTTGCATCCTTATAGAAAACTTTTAGTGGATGATCCTAGTGAGAGGAAGTCATTAAGGGCTTCATCTAACATGTATAAGTCATCACTAGTAAAGGGCTTGGATGATATGGTTTTTCTAAAGTTAAGCATCTTTTGAATTGTTTCTTTTGATGCTTTTAGGATTTTGTTTTTGTTTTCTAATGAATTTGATCTAAGTGAACTAGGAACTAATACTGAAAATAAAAATTGCAAAAATCTAATGCCATCCATATGAATTTAAATGATGCTATTCTTAATTATCTGTCAATGCAAGATAAAGTAAATGAGTTGAAACATACAAGTAACTGAGACAAACCAAAGCTTAAAAATTGAAAACTAAATTATAAAAACAATAGTGCAAAATGTGTATTGGAACTAATTTGCCCAGGGTAGCTAATGAGTCCCACTAGGGATATTTTTTTAATTTTTCTAATTTTTTTGGTTGATTTTATGTGTTCTATGCTATACAATGCAGATCTAAAATGCAAATGTAGAATTTTATTGTTTTTCAATGAAATTAAGTGCAATAATGCAAGTTAAATGAATTTTTCACTAATGCAAAATTTGAAACCCTAGAATGCAAACTGAACAATGCAAGGTGCAATGCAATATTAATGCAAGCTATTCCTAGGATGTAAATACTCTCAAAATCAGAAATATGATGCTCTAAGTTTAGGTTCACCAAAATGAAATGTAGAAAATAGGGATCTCTCTTTCACTTCTAGGGTTTTGGACCTAAAAGGAGAGAGACTATTTTCAATCTTTCACTCAAGAACAAACCCTTGAGATTTAAATGAAAAGGATATTGAAATATGAAAAGTGAGAGTTCTAGGGGGAGGATAACAACAAATGAGGGTTCACCACCAACTGTAAACATGGAAAATGAAAGATGTTTGAAAACATAGTGTGATATGGAAATTAAGGAAAAATGCTCTAGAAATGCAAAAATACCATAACGAAAGGGTAAGAACACAAATGGTGTACACCTAGAAATAGCTTTGGAATTCTAAATCTATTGCTTTTTAAGCCTAGTGGGACTCATTCACCATTCTGGGTGAATCAGTATCAATTCTAGAAAACTGCACCAGAGCATGTTTTAGCCAAATGGGTATCCAAAACCATACAAATGTCTGAAAGATAGGTACAGTGGGGCTCATTCACCACTAATGGTGAATGAGTCCACTTTGAATTTTTTGAAAACTCAAAAGTGGAATATGTAGCTCTTGGTTTGCTCTTTCTATTCCTACAAGTGTCCATATTTGAAACCCTAATTTTTGAGGCTATAAATGACTTTTTGTGAATATTTTGACCTAGAAAATAGGGAGATGATTCCAACAAGTTTGAAACCTATTCTTCAATCATCTCCAAGCCTTGAGAGTACCTAGATTTGCAATCACACAAAAAGAGAGAGAGAATTTGCTGATTGTTAAGGAATAGGGGTTTTCCTTGGTCAAACCCCTTTTAGGTAATTAAACTCAAAATGATGAAACAAGATAATGAAGCATGAATATGAAGTAATTCAATTAGAAACTTTCCATAAGGATGGATCTTGAATTACTAGAATAGTTGATGAAGAATCTGCCATTGAATTCCTTAGAAATGATCTTGAAAGCTATCTTGATGACCTTGTGAAGACTTGAAATGCCTAACCCTAGAGTGTTTGAGTTCACAACATGAGAGTATGATGTAAAAATTATTTAGAGGATTTTTTATATAGGAAATCCACCTAAATGACCATTAATTTTATCCCTAAGGCCAACATTGAAGAAAATTAAACTTAAAACCTAAATTTTCTTGCTCAAACCTCAAAAATAGCCCAAATGGGAGTGGCCATCCTGGATGAATGAGTCCCACCTGGATGGGACTCATTTTCCCAAAGTGGTGAATGGGTTCCACAAGGGCTATTTTTCTAGCTAGGATGTCAGGGAATGAAGAAATTAAGCTTTTATGTTGATGCTCAATATGGAGTCATAAGGGCCTATTAATGATGATATAAAGGTCATAAATATAGTAGGGCCCAAATTCCAATGTGAAAGTGTGAATAAATACACTTTACAACACCAAATTAAGGTAGAATTGAGTCTATTTAGCTTAGAAGGGCCCTAAATCTAATGTGAATGTGTACAACATGTTACAACAATATAGTAGGTCCACTGTGTTTACAAGCCTCCTAAATTTAATGTGAAAATGTCAATAAATACATTTTTACAACATTAATTTAGGACAGAGTTAGGTTAATTTAGTTTAAAAAGGCCCCAAGACCTAATATGGATGTATAAAACACCTCACAACACTAGACCAAGGCAACATTAAGTCCAATTTTTCATTAATTATTCCCATATCAAATGTGAAAATGTCTAGAGATCCATTTTTCTATGCTACAATTAATATAACAATTCTTTAGGATTTAAACCTCCAAAATAACTAGGAATCTCATTTCCAAGTATCTTAACCATACATGAAATAGATTTCAATATCTCCACTTCATATTTCATTTCTTGATTTTTTCTTCTATAACTAGTTTAATAGATAGTACATTTTTTCTTTTATTGTCCTATTTTTTACTTTGGTCATTTCTATGGTTATGAACTCCTTTTCTAACTTCTTGAAAAACATCCAATTATATATACTTATTTATTAAAAAACTAGTTTATTCTTCAAAAAATGTTAATAACACCTTGCAATCTACTTTCTCTCCTTAGGAGCATCTTGACTTTTTGATCTAAAGAAAATTACATCAAATTTGACTATCAATTTTGAAGCATAATCTCTTTGACAAATTTTATCCCAAAAGTTGTATTAGAAGATATTTGATACCACTTTCTTTCTTCAAGACTCATAAATTACTTTATTACCATTTTTTGTAGTCATGGATGAAGGGTTTAATGAAGAACTATCCAACAATGTACCCTTAACACAAAATACTCATAATATTAATAAAATAAAATAAAAAATAGATAAAATATGAGTATAACAATGATTTTAATGGTCCAAATTTTGATATTCATCAGTAATAATTTTTGCAAGGGCTACAATAAAAATAATACCCCAACCTTGAATTAAAATGAAATACAAAAAAATTAATGTGTGGTTCTTTTAAATA
Source organism: Sequoia sempervirens (assembly GCA_007258455.2). Classification (NCBI taxonomy): domain Eukaryota; kingdom Viridiplantae; phylum Streptophyta; class Pinopsida; order Cupressales; family Cupressaceae; genus Sequoia; species Sequoia sempervirens. The sequence continues at coordinate 80,299,234 of VDFB02105785.1, read as the reverse complement.
TATCTTCTAAGCTAATATGCAATATATGTGGTGCAGGAGCACCTGGCAAAGTTCAACTTAATTGAAGTTTTTGAAGGAACTCTAAATTTTGTTGTGTTTTTTTGGGGTCATGTTGACCATATAGCTTGGTGTTGTTTTTTTGAATAAAAATTGATCTATCCATGATCAATGGATTGGGAGGTGGCAATCATTTGAAGCCCAACTTGTCATTTTTACCAATCTAGCCAAAGTGTTTGAAAACACATGAGGTTTTATATTTTGTATTTTTAGGTCATCTTTGAGTTCGACCAAGGCACCTAAATTGTTGTGGAGGAATATTTAAGGCATACGACGACCTTTTTGGTGGGTTAGAAGTTTTTGTACAGACTGTGTTTTCTAGAAGTTGAAAAAAATAGCGTTCTTGTCTTATTTTATGTTTTTCTATTCTTGTTTGCATGATAGCAGCTAAATGAATTGAAAGAGGAATTTTGTAGGTTTTTTTAGCATGTAGAGAGGCATCTAGAAGTTTTTTTTTGGCACATTTGATAGTTTTTCCATCGCTTTCATCCATTCTTGTAAATTCTGTGTTTTTCCCTTATTTGTTGTCTTGACTATAAATTGATTAAAAATGAGGTTTTAGGCTACATTCCCTCCATACCTGGAGGTATGGACTTGTTGGGAATGTGGCCAGGCTCCATCTCTGTACATATTTTAGTGGTAGGTGTTAGGTTTTCTTTGGTTGCAGGAGCTAGGAGAAAAGCCTTGCCCTAGGTGAGATAGTGAGAGCCCAGCTAGGAAAGGCTACAAGACAGTGTGGATATCTTGCAGGGGAGTGAAGCTTTTCAAAAAATTATTTTTGGAGAATTTAGGGGAAGGTATTGGCCATGTATGGTGATAAGGAGGAGAGCCTAGCAATCCGTTTAGGAGGAGAACTTTTCACTAGTCCTAAAACTGGTTCTGAGCAGTTTTGAAACCCTAGCTGCTTGACCAATTTGGTGTTTGGACAGCATATGGCCTGAGCAAGACTAGAACCCTAGAAATATTGAAGCTATAGATAGGGGAAGCACAAAATCTAAGTCAAGAACCTAAGACCTTTGGTGGGTTTAGGAGGGAAAATCAATTTACCCCTGTTCAGAGACCAAATAGGGGCTCAAGGGCCAAACCTATGGAATAGGCTTCATGCAAGCGTTGGTAAGATGGAGTCTAAGTGAAGTTTCAAGAACCCTAGGAGGTTGTTTTGGAGCTTTGGAAAAAATTCCCTCACCCTTGCAAGATTCATTCATGTATTGAGGGAGGATTAGTCTTTTGAATGCATAAAAGGCTAAGGAAGAAAGGAGTCATAGCACCAAGATTTGGCTTGGTAGTTGCAAATTTGACAAGATAGTGAGGTTGGCAGGAGAACCAGGGGAACTTAGACAAGGTTAAGTTCCTATAGGTTAGGGTGGAACAAAAATTTCACCAAAGAGGTCTATGCTAATGCCTAGCGTAGGAATCTGTGATTGCTTCCTGCAGCATCTGTGATTGATTCCTATAGCCTCCCTATCAGATTGGTATCAGAGTGAGCAAAATATTTGGGAAAGTAGCTTATATGTCAGAAGTTGAGTCAAGTGAAACCCTTGCCATGGTGACAAATTCACAGTTAGCCAAGAGGGTTGAGGAACAAGAAGAGGACAACAAGTCCTTAAAAGAAAGAATAGAGCAACTTGAGAAAGCATTGAATAATGCAAGGTTGGAAGGAACGGTACCAAAGGAAGAAGAGGTTGCAGAGGAGGAGCCTTTCTTGAAGGCATTGAAAGCCCTGAGTGGAAAAGAACTTGAGGGCATACCACTATTTTATGGAAAGATGGATCTTGATTTTGTCATGGATTGGATAGAAGGCATGGAGAATCACTTTGAATGTGATGGAATCACTGAAGCACAGAAGGTGAAGGTTGGTAAATCAAGGTTGAGAGGATTAGCCTTTACATGGTGGAAGTTTGTTCAGACTGAAATGGAAAAAGAAGGCAAGCAGCCCATATCAACTTGGAAAGGAATGGTTGCTAAGGTGAAGGAAGCCTATATGCCAGATGACTATGAGATTCAGTTGCACAAGAAGAGGAAAAGTCTAAGGTAGAAAGACCAAGATGTCAACACCTATACTGAAGAGTTTCAGAAGTTTTGCTTGAGATCAAATGTAACAGAGGATGAGAGCCTAAAAGTGGCTAGGTACCTTAATGGCTTAAAGTGGAACATTCAGGAAGAGATGGCTTTACTAAGTCCCAAGAGAGTCCACCAATGTTATCAGTTGGCTATAAAGATTGAGGAAAGGAACAAAAGAAAGCATGATCAATCTTCTAAGGGCAGAGGAAAAGACAGAGATCAAAGAGGACAGTGTGGGGGTTACCAAGGTAGAGGTAATGATCAAAGGAACCAAGGAGAATCGAAGCTCACTAAACATGGAGGTGAAACATCTTCAAGAGGAGGATTTAATAGAGGAAGAGGACCTCAAGTAGGTTCAAACAAAGGAAGAGGAGCAGGTAGGAGTAATTTTTACTTTGCAAACATGAAGTGTTATCATTGTAACCAACTAGGTCACCCTGCTTATAGGTGCCCGGAGAAAGCATCTTCTTCTAGCAATGAAAAGAGAGTGGCCTATGCACAAGAGGACACCATGAGTCCTAAAGCATCTGAGATTAGTCATATAGAGTCTGAGGTAGGAGAGAATCTGATGTTTAACAGAGTTTTGATAAGGAAGCCAGTCAAAGAGGAACTAAGCAAAGAAGAGCTCTTTTCAGAGTAAGGTGCAAGATACTTGGAAAAGTGTGCGAAGTCATAGTAGACTCAGGTTCAACAAATAACATAATCTTAGAGGAGGTAGTAACAAAGCTAAAATTGGAGAAGGTACCCCACAATAACCCCTACAAGGTCACATGGCTAAATAAAGGGCAGAGTGTTTTGGTGAATGAACAAGTAACAGTCGAATTTTCAATTGGAGGCTATAAAGACAAGCTAGTTTGTGATGTATTACCCATGGATGCATGCCATATGCTACTGGGTAAACCATGACAATATGATAGAAGTGCTATTTATGATGGGAAAGAGAACACCATCTCATTCAAGAAGGATGGAAGAACCTTCAAGCTGCAGTCATTGATAGAGGAAGATGAAGGACAATCAAAGGTACCTAACATCATGTTGAGCAGTGGCAAGGAGTTCCTTAAGGACCTACATCAAGGGAATGAAGGATATGTGATCATGATGCAGTCCAAGGAGGAAGAAAAGGCTAAAAGGACAGTCTTACCAGAAGCAGTCCAAAGGTTGCTTGATAAGTACAAGAGTATAGTCAGTGATGGAACACCTGCAACTCTACCACCAAAGAGAGTAATAAGTCATGAAATTGACTTCATACCTGGAGCCTCATTGCCTAACAAAGCAGCATACAAGCTTACACTTGAGCAGAACCAAGAGGTGGCTAGGCAAGTGGAAGAATTGTTGAGTCAAGGTCTGATTCAAAAGAGCATCAGCCATGTGCAGTCCTGGTGGTCTTCGCAACAAAGAAAGGAGGTAAGTGGAGACTTTGTACTAATTCTAGAGAAATTAATAGGATCACCATTAGGTATAGGTTCCCAATACCTAGAATTAAAGATTTAATGAATTGCCTTGGAGGAGCATAGTATTTTACTAAGTTGGACCTCAAGAGTGGCTACCATCAAATCAAAATTAAGGATGGTGATGAGTGGAAGACAACTTTTAAGACAAATTATGGCTTATATGAGTGGAAAGTGATGCCATTTGGCCTCTCAAATGCCCCTAGCACATTCATGAGACTAATGAATGAGGTGCTTAAGGATTTCACAGGGATCTTTGTAGTAGTCTATCTTGATGACATACTGATTTTCAGTAAGACAACAAAAGAATATTTGAAGCATGTGGAGATGGTACTTAAAAGGCTGCAAGAAGAATAGTTGGCCATTAACCTTGAGAAGTGTGAGTTCTTCAAGAAATAACTTGTGTATCTAGGCTTTATAGTATCCCAAGGAGCATTGAAGATGGATCCAAGCAAGGTGGAAGCCATCCTAAACTGGCCTACACCAACCATAGCAACAGAGGTAAGGAGTTTTCATGGTTTAGCTCAGTTTTATAGGAAATTCATAAGGAATTTTAATGGTATATGTGCACCAGTCCTCAATACTATTAAAGGGGGTCTAAAACAAAAGTTTAAATGGACTCAAGAGGCTAATAAAGGGTTTGAAAAACTGAAACAAGAAGTGGCAACACAACCTATTCTATTATTGCCTAGTTTTGACACGTTGTTCATAGTTGAGTGTGATGCAAGTGGAGTAGTAGTAGGAGGAGTACTTAGTCAAGAAGGTAGGCCTATAGGATTTTTTAGTGAAAAGATCAATGAAGCCAAGAAAAAGTACTCTACCTATGATCTAGAATTATATGCTTTAGTGCAGTCCCTTAGGAAGTGGAGGCATTATTTGTTACCCAAAGAGTTTGTGGTCTTCACTGATAACCAGGCACTCAGTTACATTAATACCCAAGAGAAGCTGAGTAGTAGACATTTGAAATGGATGGAATACATCCAAGCTTTCACTTTTACCATCAAGCATAAGAAGGGACAAATGAATAAGGTGGCAGATGCATTAAGCAGAAGGTTGCTGATAGTGCAAGAAATACAACTGAAGAGTATTGGATTAGAGAGTTTCAAAGACCTCTATGGTGAGGATGAAGACTTCTCAGAAGCCTACAAGGTATGCTCTGATTTTGAGAATCATTTCATAGTCAGTATGCTGAGTATACATTGCAAAATGGACTGTTATTTAAGGGTAATCAGTTATGTGTTCCAAAAGGATCAATGAGGGAAAATCTGATTCAAGAAAAGAATAATGGCAGTCTTAGTGGGCATTTTGGTATTAATAAAACTTTAGAGCTAGTTCAAAGGTTCTATTATTGGCCTAAGTTAGCAAGAGATGTCAGAAAATATGTGGAACAATGTGTTGTATGCATGAAAGCTAAGGGGGGAGCTAGCAATGCTAGTTTATATCAACCCCTGCCCATTCCTAACAGACCATGGGAGTGTGTGAGAATGGATTTTGTGGTAGGTCTTCCTAAGACCAAGACTGGTTTTGATAGTGTGTATGTAGTAGTGGACAAATTTAGCAAGAAGAGTCACTTTATTCCTTGCAAAACTACTCATGATGCAAGCTACATAGCTCATCTTTTCTTCAAGGAGGTTGTTAGGATCCATGGCTTGCCTCTAAGCATTGTTTCTGATAGAGATGTGAAGTTCATGAGTCATTTTTGGAAGACTCTATGGAGCAGATTGGGTACAAATTTGTCTTTTGGATCAGCTTACCATCCTCAGACCGATGGTCAAACAGAGGTGGTTAACAGAGTGCTAGGTAATCTTTTGAGGTAACTAAAAAATATGGATAGACCTAGGATATGGTGATTTCCCAAGCTGAATATGCCTATAATGATAGTGTAAATAGAACTATAGGGAAAAGTCCTTTTGAGGTTGTGTATGGGATGCACCCAAGAGGAATTTGTGAACTTAGAGATTTAGGATCCATGGAGAATAGGAGTGGACATGCAGAAGACTTCACTTAGACCATGAAAGAGATACATGATCAGGTTAAGAAAACAATTACAGCAGCAACTCAATAGTTGAAGAAGAATGTTGATTTGTTAAGGAAGGATGACAATTTGCAGTTGGGGACTATGTTATGGTCCACCTCAACAAATCCAAATTGCAAAAACGAGTGGCAACCAAGTTACAGATGAAAAGAGTGGGTCCATGCAAGGTATTGGCCAAATATGGTAAGAATGCATATAAGGTGGAATTACCATCAGATTTGGGCATCTCTCCAGTTTTCAATGTTGCTAATTTGATCAAATATAAAGGGACAGTCAAGGATCTAGATTAGGATAGTTAGGAGGTCTTCAAGGACATCAGCAACATGTCCATACCAACTCTAGACAAGCTACAAGTAGAGAAGATATTGGAGTCAAGAGTGAAGAAGACTACAAGGCACAAGGTGTACATGGAGCATCTTGTCAAATGGAAGGATAAGCATGAATCTGAAGCTACCTGGGTAGAAGAAGCAGATTTTAAGAAGAAAGGAATTGATATGTCTTTGATCTCTCCTTCCTCTCCTTATTTTTTTGGGCTGAGAGGGGGAGAATGGTGCAGGAGCACCTGGCAAAATTCAGCTTAATTGAAGTTTTTGAAGGAACTCTAAATTTTGTTGTGTTTTTTTGGGGTCATGTTGACCATCTATCTTGGTGTTGTTGTTTTGAATAAAAATTGATCTATCCATGATCAATGGATTGGGAGGTGGCAATCATTTGTGGGTTTTGAAGCCCAACTTGTCATTTTTACCAATCTAGCCAAAGTGTTTGAAAACACATGAGGTTTTATATTTTGTATTTTTAGGTCATCTTTGAGTTCGACCAAGGCCCCTAAATTTTTTTGGAGGTATATTTAAGGCATACCATGACCTTTTTGGTGAGTTAGAAGTTTTTGTACAGATTGTGTTTTCCAGAAGTTGAAAAAAATAGCGTTCTTGTCTTATTTTCTATTTTTCTGTTCTTGTTTGCGTGACAACAGCTAAATGAATTGAAAGAGGCATTTTGTATGTTTTTTTAGCATGTAGAGAGGCCTCTGGAAGTTTTTTTTTGGCACATTTGATAGCTGTTCCATCGTTTTCATCCGTTCTTGTAAATTATGTGTTTTTCCCTTATTTGTTGTCTTGACTGTAAATTGATTAAAAATGGGGTCTTAGGCTGCATTCCCTCCGTACCTGGAAGTATGGACTTGTTGGGAATGTGGCTAGGATCCATCTCTGTACATATTTTAGTGGTAGGTGTTAGGTTTTCTTTGGTTGCAGGAGCTAGGAGAAAAGCCTTGCCCTAGGCGAGATAGTGAGAGCCCGGCTAGGAAAGGCTACAGGACAACGTGGATATCTTGCAGGGGAGTGAAGATTTTTGAGAAATTATTTGTGGAGAATTTAGGGGAAGGTATTGGCCATGTATGGTGATAAGGAGGAGAGCCCAACAATCCATTTAGGAGGAGAAATTTTCACCAGTCCTAAAACTGGTTCTGAGCAGTTTTGAAACCCTAGCTGCTTGACCAATTTGGTGTTTTCAAATTTTTACGTCAAGTTGCTCAACTCTAATTTTTTTGAATTTTTTGCAACTTAAGGGCCTATTTTTTCCATGATGATCCTACACATACCCGTGTTCATGATCATAAAGTATATAATTTTTATTTAAGAATGAGGCCCCTTGGATTTGGATATTAGAGAATGAAATATCATTTTTTTAGATGAAATCCTCTAAGATTGTCTTTTGTGTTCAAGGATCGTAATTAATATATTTTTTTATGTATTTAATCATATTACTTCTCATTTTATGAATATTTAGGTTCTCTAACATGTTGATTAAATATATATAATTTATTTAGGGGAGATGTCCCAGTATCCGCCAGGGCTAACTTCATGCAACTGTAAAATTCAAACCATACGTTGAATCGACAAAATTTTTTATGGGTTTTTTTTGCTCACAAGTTAAGTGCTTATAGTTATTGTTTTGGCTTGTGGGAAATTTAGTCGAATGTGGGAGTTTTCGTGATGTAGGAGTATCTAGTGGTGTAGGGCAATCTTGCATCGCCCAAAAAAATTATTTTCTTTATTTTCTTCATTTGTTTTGAGTCCCATGATGGCACTTAGGGGGTATAAGATTGTCAGGCATCAAACATAGCGAAAAATGAGCACTTACTATTTTTAGTAAGTTGACCTAAATGGGCTTGTATGGATGTGAAAATTTACCCCAAAGAGCATAGCTAAAAAACATTTATGGTCATGAAAGAATCACCACAATGTACCCTGCATGGTTTGGGAGAAATTAAAGTTTCTATCCCAAGAAATTTCTTCAATGCAGCTTCAAATTCATATATAAAACTTTAAAGGCCCCAAAACAACTCAAAAAGTGGCTGACCTGACCTATGGTGACTCATGTGTTGTAGATATCATTGAGATCTTTCCAATGATATGAAATAATAGAAAATTGGACACTCAGATCAAATGTTATGGTCCTGCAAAGTTGGTCCTCTAAAATGTGAATTTCATAGAAATTTCTTCCTGGGCCATAAATCAAATGGTGAGACTTTTGGTGCCAAAATAAAAAGGGGAAATTTGATCTTTCTAGAACATTCTAGGGTAGTTATTGGGGAAAATAAAAAGGGTTAAGTGGGGGTTGTAGAAGGTGGCCCTGATAGTGCAATTTGTGGCCCCGAATAGTAGATTTTCTTTTCATAGTTGAATTGTGTTGTAATGAATCAAGCCCATGAGGCTATAGCACGTAAGTTTTGAATCTGTAATTTCATTTTCTGAAAATAATTGAAATTGAGTAATTTTTGTTTCTCACATCCTCTATGTTGGTATCTGTTGTTGTGATTTCTATGGGTTTTGGGTGGTGTGGCCCTCATCAGTTCAATATACGCGTAGGGGTCAAAAAGTCACCTTTTAGAGGTGTCATCTGCTCATCACCACCTAACATCCTAATTGTCGCCCACTATAACCACTAATTTTATTTTTTTAAATACCTAATTGTGTAACTATTAACATTTATTATAAATATTTTAACATTCAAATCCACTCAAAATTCAATGGGTCTAATTCATGCTATCACCTTATAAAATTATTTTGGCACCCATTAAAAATCACTCCTACACATTAATTGCCAAACATTAGCACCAGACACCAAAAACATTACAGCCCAATTAAACTTCATTTGGGGTCCAATTAATGCATATGACTAATGTTTTTTTTGGGCATCTCATTCTTTTCCATCATTTTACCATGTGCTAGCTAGAAGGTTCTCTTAATGATGGAAGATTCTCTAATGTTTCGTTAGCTCTCCATGGCTCCTACTACTATCCACAGTTTGAGGTAACAACAAACATCATTCTCCTTTCAATATGCAAACAATGGTACTGGTTAATCATTTTCTTTTGCATCTTTCATGACCCATGAAGGGTTTATTCAATGATTGAAAAATTATTACTGCTTTATGAAATAAATCATTCCTCTTCAATGCCTTTTCGCCATGTGTTGTTTGATTTTGTCAGGTCATGGTGGTGGTTTTTTTCCCACAAGTTTTTTGGGGTTAAATGATTATTTCCTCTCCCCATTTTAGTGCACGCTCATAGCTTGGTAAACTTGAATGCTTCATGATTTTGTCTCCTAAAATGATGATGAATTTCATGGGTTTGACCACATGTCTACATAAAATGATTTTTTGGTCTACTTTGACCTTTTTATAAAAAACCCATGCAAGAATATGGGAATAAATTGGCAAGCCCATTTACTAAATGCCATATACATGTGAAAACCCTTGCTTGGTTTTTTCCAAATACATGTTCTTGAATAATTAATCTCATGAAACCCTTTCCTGTAATACTTGACATCTATCTAAAAATGCACTTTTGTATTTCTGTGACTAAGGAATTATTATTATGAAACCCTTAATTTTTTGTCCACATTTTAGAAAACCCAAGTTTGTAATTAATCTACCTCTGTTGAAATTTCTATCATATTGCTATTGAATACATCACAACTAGTGTAGAGCACTATGCTTCACTATTTTGTGAAATTAGTCTAATTAGGTTGATTTAGTCTTGTTGTTGACAAATAAGGCCATGTTTGGCCATTTGTAATGTTTTTTTTAGTTTTATTCAAGTCAATGTGGGGTCATAATACACATGTTATAAAAGTTGCAAAAATGATGTAAATATTGTCATGTCAAAAATTGAAAATTGCAAAAAGTGCAATCTTGTAGAAGCCCAATGGTCATGGGAAGTTGAAATGTGGTTATAGGAATTTTAAGGGGTTGGTTGAGATATATATATATATATATATATATATATATGTTGGGAACTTGAGGATAGGAGTTGTTGAAGAGTTTGTTCAGGAGAAAATCAATTAAATATCTCTTTTTCTCTATTAATTTTTCTGTATTTTCTTCATTTCCAACCTATGTATGACTCGTATAGTTGGGTCTTGGTACAAACCTATGCAAAATTCATTGAAGGAATGAGTTAATTATATTTTTCATTTGGTTTGAAGGTCTATTATTTCATTTTAAGGGATATTGAATTCATTTTCTAAAGTTACTGGTTTAAGGGTTTGAGGGTTAGAATGAATTAAAGGCCATTCCACCTGTAACTCTACATGCTATAATTTAGTGGAATGGGACTAATTATACTATGATAGGGTGTAGGAATAGGAAAATTGCATTGGTGGAGAAATTGGATGAGATTTTGCACATTGTTCCTATTGAAAATACAAAATTTAGGCCTTAAGAACAAGGTTAGAGTTGGTGAATTGAGGAAATTGTTTGAGAACAAGTTAGAACCTATTGGAATTAGTGAGAGAAGGTGTATTTTGATGTGTTGGAAGTGTTTCAAGTGTAGGAGAGGTAATCTACATGTTTGGGCATGAAGCCCTAGTTGGGAAAAGAGGGTTTTTTAATGGAAAAATGAGGTTTTGTGTGGAAAAGTGAGTAAATTTTTGGTGCAGCATAATTTGAAGGTGTTTTAGGCTTATGTAGGTTGAATAAAGATTTTTTGAAGAGGTTTTGAGATTGCTAGTGGTCTGGAGATGGGGTTTTCAATAAACCCTTGCATATTTGGTGGAAAATGAGGGTTTCATGAAAGAGGGTCATAGAAAGCGAGTTTTGATTCAAAGGTTAGAGAATTTAAGGTTTTGGAGGTAGATTGAGGTATGTCAAGTGATATTTTGAGTTGGAAACAAGTTTGAAGGTGAGTTCCTTTGTAAAAGTGGGCTAATTGGAGCCCTTTTTAGCATTGAAACTCAGATTAAGGGAAGTTGGTCCAAAGGGATCTAAGGAGTTTTTGAGTTATGTTTTTTTGAGAGTCTAATGGGGGTTTAAAAAGGTGAAGGATTTGTGGAGAGATATCCTACTATTATAACAGACATGAGGAAGTCTGAAAACACAACAATGTTAAGGGAAGATGGTTTAAAGACAGTGATGAAAGCAAGAGCTAAGGTGACCCAAGGTGGAGGACAAGAGAAAATGAGTAAGATCAAGAATAAAGCAGAAATAGTAAGGTTGAATAGAAAATATTGATTGTGTCAAGGGAAAAGGAAGAGTGTGAAGCTGTTCCAAGGATTGAAGATGTCAAGATGACAGAGGTAGAAGGTAAGGATAAAAGTTTGAAACCTGATATAGAAAGGGTTAAGAGTGTAGTAAAGGAGCACCTTGTTCACTAAATGCCTTCAATAGGAAGATTTGAGAAATTTAAATTTTCAATTGTAAACAATATGAAAAGGGTCATGTGAAGGTCATATGTAATGTATTCAAAGTCTTAAATAGGTCATTAGGTGATTAAACAAGTGATATTGCACAAAAGTTGTCATTTGGTGTAAAAGTGCAAAAATTGCATTAGTTGCAAAATTGCAAAATTAAAGAAGATGAAGAGTCCTCTTCTTAGGAAGGGTAGTTAGTCGGTGGAAGATGTAGGGGAAACATTCATAACTAATTGAAATATCTATATAAAGCATTGTCAAGGCATGGAAAAGAGCAAAACTTGTATTCTTGAAGAAATAAGTAAATAAAGTACCCTATTTTTTGTATTTGCAACACTTTCTCTTTTGTCTCGAGCTTGTATGGATTGTACAACACCTTATAGTTTGATTGTTGATTATTTTTCTTTAGAGAAAGGTGTTAAATTACTTTTGAAGGTATTTTGAAGTCTTTTTACACATATTTGAGGACATAAGAACATTTGTATCATGATTGTTTTGTAACCCTCAACAAGGGTTTGAGAGTCCATTAAGTGAAAAAATTTCCATTCCACCAATGTAGGGTTAAGTAGATCGATGGAATGGATTGGAATTAGTTGTTTTCCAAGGGTATGTGCATGATCATCATAGAAAAAATAGGCCCTTAAGTGGCAAAAAATTTAGAAAAAATAGTGTTAGGCAACTTGACATAAAAATTTGAATAAGTTATCTATATTATTTCAAAAATATGTAAGAATAGAACCTATAGAAAATTGAATGTAGTTTCTAAACTACTAGGTTTATTTTAAAAACAAAATCTATTTGGTGAAAATTTGAAATTTCAATGCAACAATACTTAAATTTTGGAAAAGTAGGTGTTTGTCGACCACCTAACCATAATAAAATGATAATATTTTTTATAATAGGGTATGTGTAGGATCATGATGGGCCAAAAAGTGGCAATATGATGGGTATGTGGCCGACAACATTTTTTTACCCAAAATTGATAAAATGAAAAGGGTTTTTAAAGGAGATTTTCAGCTTTCCACCAACATAAATTATGCTTTACTTTGAATTTAATAAGTAATTATTATTCATTTTCTATTCAAATTATGACTAAAGTTCTAATTGATAGACTGGTTGAAAACCATCTATAGCTTTCAAACGGTATCACATTTTTTGAATCCAAAACATGCATCACATTCTATGCTTTGCATACTATAGGATTATAAAAAGAAAAATTGAATTTCATCAATTTTGACCAAGTTAAGGTGGTTAGACATACGAGGTTTTTAATTTTTCAAAGTTGTAATAAAAAATCATAATTAATTATTTACTTGGAAAAAAATTACAAAAATATTTATCACATTTAGCCATGAGTCCTCTACTTATATTTAAAATCTTATAATTTTTTTTATCATTTTATTATGGTTAGGGTGGTCAGACAAACACCTACTTCTTATTTTTTCCCTGAAATTTAAGTACTAATACATTGAAATTTCAAATTTTCACCAAATAGATTTTTTTTTTTTTAAATCTAGTAGTTTAGAAACTACATTCAATTTGGTACATATTCTATTCTTACATATTTTTGAAATAATATAGATAACTTATTCAAATTTTTACGTCAAGTTTCCTAACTCTGATTTTTTCTGATTTTTTTGCCACTTAAGGGTTTTCTTTTTCCATGATGATCTTGCACATACCCAATATTTTAGATATAAGTTGAAGAATAATGTCTCGATGTGATTCATATTTTTTGTAATATTTTTCCAATTAAATAATTAATTATGAATTTTTTTTATTACAAATTTTAAAAAATATAAAAACTCGTATTTCTGACCACCTTAACTTGGTCAAAACTTCATGAAATTCAATATATTTTTTTTTAATCCTATAGTATGCAAAGCATAGAATGTGACACATGTTTTGGATTCAAAAAATATGATAGCATTTGAAAGCTATAGATTTTTTTCAATCAACCTACCAATTAGGACTTTAGTCATAATTCAAATAGAAAATGAATAATAATTATTTATTAAATTCAAAGTAAAGCATAATTTATATTGGTGAAAAAATGAGAATCTCCTTTAAAAACCATTGTCGTTTCATCAATTTTGGGTATAAAAAAAGTCGTCAGCCGCATACCCTACACATACTCATCATATCACCACTTTTTGGCCATCATGTTCCTGCACATACCCCCATTTTGAATATGTGTGTAGGTTCAAAGGAAGATAGGAATGTGATGTTTTGTTGTTGGTCTAGATAAAATTTTTGAGTTTTCATACAAGAGATGGTCCCTAAAGACCAGGGTTTGGATAAATGATAGTTGCAGAGGCTTGGTGGCAGTTTGATTACTATATGCGAACATATTCCAACATGTCCAAGTAAATTACAAGTTTGTATGAGGTTTGATAAGAGGGTTTTCAATAAACCCTTGTTTTCTTGAGTCTACAAGGGCATTTAATGAGGGTTTTGTTGTTTGATTTTATATTGAGACTTTTAATCTATAAGAGTAATTGAATATGAGGTTTTGTGACCTAACTCAATGTTTCCCAGGGTTATTTTGTAGTTTCAAGTTTATTCATTGGTGGTTGCTTCAAAATATTGACCTAATTGGTGTTTCTAGGCTACAGTACAATCATGGTTTCAAGTATACTTTCCAAAGGAGTGGTATTTGAATTTGTGATATGTTAAATTAGGAAAAATTGTGTTTCTTGATAAGTAAATGGCTTGTGGAGTTTCAATAAGGGCTGCTTGATATACCTATTTTGAGAATGTTGCAATGCTACTAGGGTTGGAGTCTTGGATGCATGAAATTATGAATCTAGTAAAATAAAGTTGCGGGGAACAATATTTGGATTATTATTGTCAAAGTAAGGTTGGTTAAAGGTATTTCAAGGCTTGGTAAGGGTTTGCAAGTAAGAACTAGTGATTGGTCACCTTTTGTCTTATTGAAAAAAAGGTGTTCTGAAGGGTAAATTGGGCTTTTTGAATGTATGGATTGGTTTAGGATGCTTTAATTAGGTTTTGGGTTTTGATTCAGTCAATGAAATGGAAATGGATGTATTTTAAGTTTTGTGGAGAGATTTAAAGAAAGTTTTGGCTGATTGGTTGTCTTAATTTCCTTGTTTGGAATATTATTACAAAGAGATGTTACTTGTTGAATGTTGGTAGTGATAAGTTCTCTAATCAAGTTTATGCTATGTTTCAGTCAATTTGATGAAGGTTAATTTGAATTTGAGTTTGATAAATATTTGGAGCCAAGTTGCAATGTTTTGTGGCTTTGTAGTAATGTAAAATTAAATTAAATTGACGAATTTTGATGAAAAGATAAGTGATTTTGTGGGTTGATCTTCTTAGTTGTTGTTTGGGTCAGAAGTACCCCTAGTTGGTTTAAGGTTTTTGGTAGATTCTCTACATCAGAGTGACTTGGTTGTGGGAAGGAAACCTTGGGAAAAGAAACAAAAGGAGAAAATGGTGGGTGAATTACATTGCTCATTGATAGAAAAATTAGTTAATGAACTTGAGAATACAGTGATGGCAAAGGTAGGGAGTCTTGTGGAGGACAAGAAGACAAAGAGTACAGTGAGCCAAGGAAAATAACAAAGGTTAGGGAAAGGGACTGTAAAGGTTGAGAAGAGAATGAAGGTTGTAGTTACCCCAAGGGTTGAAGAGTTAAAGGAAATGAGTTTGAAAAGGTATGAACGATGGAAGGGACCAAAGATGTGAAGTTGATAGTGATAGCCCAAGAGAAGGCCAAGGAAAGGTTGATTGTGAAGTCTCCAACTGAGGTGGAGAAGAGAGATAGTGCTTTGGTAAGGATAGAGAGTTTTCCTTGCATGACAAGATTGGTTGAGAGGCAGTCATATGCTACCATGAAAGAGGTTCCAACAATGGAGAACCTAAGGATGGTTGTGAACAGAAATGGTAAGAGGAAAAAAGTGAAGGAATTCCTTTATTAATTGTTTTGATAATTATTTTGTTGGGAGTCAAACCAAGGGTCAAGATGAAAGAGGAAAGAAAAAGTGTGTACTATTTTGCAATGAATGAGGTTGAAGAAAAAAGTGGAAGTAGATGGTGATAAGTTAGAGCATGAAAATGTAGATCCAAAATGACAAGGCAAGAAGAGGACTACTTTGCATGGACAAGTTCGAGCCAAAGCTGAAGATGAAGATCACATGGAGTAAAGCATGGAAGAATAAAAGAAGGAGCATCAAAGAGTTTGAGATAAAAGAGTTACTATAGGTCAAGAGTTGAATACTTCCAAGGCTCTTGGAAAGATTTCATGGCTGGGTGAATGGTGTAGAGCACTATGCTTCACTATTTTGTGAAATGAGTCTAGTTAGGTTGATTTAGTCTTTTTGTTGGAAAAATAAGGCCATGTTATTCCATTTTTAATGTTTTTTTTAGTTTTATGAGTCAAGGAAAGGTCATAATACACGTATTATAAAAGTTGCAAAACTGATGTAAATGTTGTCATGCCAAAAACTAAAAATTGCAAAAAGTGCAATCTTGTAGAAGCCCAACGGTCATGGGTAGTTGAAATGTGATTATAGGTGTTGTAAGGAGTTGGTTGAGATATATAGATGTTGGGAACTCAAAGATAGGGGTTATTGAAGAGTTTGAAGGAGAAAATAAATTAAATATATCTATTTCTCTATTAATTTATGTGTATTTTCTTCATTTCCACCCCGTGTATGGTCTGTACAATTGGGTATTGGTATAAAATTGTGTATAATTAATTGAAGGCATGAGTTAATTTCATTTATCATTTTGTTTGAAGGTATAGCATTGCATTTTAAGGGAGATATAATTCATTTTCTGAAGTTGTTGTTTTAGGGGTGTATTTAAGGGTTTGAGGGTTGGAATGAATTAAAAGGAAATTCCACCTACTGTACATGTTGTAATTCAATGGAATGGGCCTAATTAGTCTAGGATATTGTGTAGGAATAGGAAAATTACATTGGTGGAGATATTGGATGAGATCTTACACATTGCCCCTGTTGAAAATGCAGAATTTACACCTTAAGAACAAGGCTAGAGTTGGTGAATTGAGGAAATTGTTTGAGAACAAGATAGAACCTATTGGAATTAGTGAGAGAAGTGTATTTTTATGTGTTGGAATGGTTTCAAGGGTAGAAGAGGTCATTTTCATGTTTGGGCATGAAGCCCTAGTTGGGAAAAGACGGTTTTTGAATGGAAAAATGAGGTTTTTGTGTTGAAAAGTGAGTAAAGTTTGAGGGAAGAATAATTTGAAGGTGTATTAAGCTTGTGTAGGTTGAATAAAGAGTGTTTTAAGAGGTTTTGAGATTGCTAGTGGTTTGGAGATGGGGTTTTCAATAAAATTTTTTATATTTGGTTGATAATGAGGGTTTTATGAAAGAGGATCATAGAAAGCGAGTTTTGATTTAAAGGTTCAAGAATATAAGGTTTTCGAGGAAGATTGAGGTATTTCAAGTTATCTTTTGAGTTGGCAGAAATTTTGAAGGTGAGTTCCTTTGTAAAAGTGGGCTAATTGGAGCCCTTTTCAGTGTTGAAACTCAAGTTAAGGGAAGTTGGTCAAAAAAGACCTATTGAGTTTTTGAGTTATGTTTTGTGAGAGCCTAATGGGAGTCTAAAAAGGTGAAGGTTTTGTGGAGATACAACCTCCTCTAAAATATATTTTTGAAAACATCAATTTGGTGACCAATATGGAAACTAGGTTGAAATAGTGAAGAGTTGATGAAAAAGAGTTGTAAGGGAAAAATGTTGGTTTGAGTTGGATCAAATTGTGTTTGTAATTGTTTGACCTCCTTGTAATTTCATGAACAACTTCTTTCATTTACTGTCCAATACAACAGACTAGCATTCATTTACTGAAAAATGTTTTAGTAATTATTGTTAAATGTTTTACTTGTGTATGTATCACAATACTTCGTAGCATATATATATATACTACAATTTGTAGTATATATATATATGTATATATAATTATACATATTCATTTATAAATTCAATAATTTGTGTGTTCATTTACTAGTTGAATAGAAGAAAGGAAACAATATAAGATGTATTTTATTAAACGTTCAAGAACAAGAAAGGCTTATCATCTTTTTTCTTTTGTGACTTTAATGTTTCACCTACTACTATGAATGGATTCAAAGTAGACTTGAATATTTATATCCTATTGTTGTTGAATACATCACAACTTCTTTCATTTACTATAAAATGTGTTATTAATTATTGTTAAATGTTTTACCTATGTTTAAATCTCAATACTTTGTATCATATATTATTTACTTCACAGCTTATGTGTTCATTGTAGTCTTATATGTTTATAGATGCATATGTGTGTATACATATAATTACATAGATATATGTATACATTTATAAATTTCTATACATATATATTAATATGTATACATGTAACCATGTAATTATATGTATACACAGATACATGAATACATATATCTATATAAATACATATATGTAAACCCTCAATGGTTTGCTATTGTTTGCTCTCGATGGTGTGAGGTAATGAAAAACATCATTCTCCTTTCAAAATGTAAACAATGGTACTCTTGATTCTTATTATGTCATAAAAGTGTAAGTGTTGTTTATAATGCAATTGAATTATATATGTATGTATACACACGTGTGTTTGTGTGTGTGTTTGTATATATATATATATGTATGTATGTATGTATGTATGTATGTATGTATGTACACACATACATATATACATGTATACATAGATAGGTATATATGTACATATATGTATGTGTATACATACATACATATATATATATGTATATATATGTATGTATGTATGTATGTATGTATGTATGTATGTATGTATGTACAGACATACATACACACACACACACACACACACACACACACACACACACACACACACACACATGTATATGTTATATATACCTTCCATTGTAATGAGAACCTTGTAGAAAATGCAAGGTAAAATGATGGAAAAGAATGGGATACCAAATAAAAAAACATTAGTCATCTGTAATAATCAAACCTGAAATGAAGTTTAATTGGGGTGTGGGTATGTGCAAGATCTTGATGGGCCAAAAAGTGGCGATATGATGAGTATGTGTAGGGTATGAGGCTGACGAATTTTTTTTTACCCAAAATTGATGAAACGAAAAGAGCTTTTAAAGGATGTTCTTAGCTTTCCACCAATATAAATTATGCTATACTTTGAATTTAATAAATAATTATTATTCATTTTCTATTTGAATTATGACTAAAGTCTTGATTGATAGGCTGATTGAAAAACATTTATAACTTTCAAACGGTATCACATTTTTTAAATCCAAAACATGCATCACATTCTATTCTTTGCATAATATAGGATTAGAAAAAGAAAAAATGAATTTAATGAAGTTTTGACCAAGTTAAGGTGGTTAGACCCACAAGTTTTTATATTTTTTAAAATTTGTAGTAAAAATTTTATAATTAATTATTTACTTGGAAAAAATTTATAAAACAATATGTATCACATCTAGACATCAGTCCTCTACTTATATCTAAAATATTTTAAAAAAATATTATCATTTTATTGTGGTTAGGGTGGTCAAACAGACACCTATTTCTTATTTTTTCCCTAAAATTTAAGTACTACTGCATTGAAATTTCAAATTTTCACCAAATAGATTTTTTATTTTTTTAAATAAACCTAGTAGTTTAGAAACTACATTCAATTTGCTATAGATTTTGTTCTTACATATTTTTGAAATAATATAGATAACTTTCAAATTTTTACGTCAAGTTACCTAACTCTATTTTTTCTGAATTTTTTGCTACTTAAGGGGCTATTTTTTCCATGATGATCTTGCACATACCCGTGTAATGGTTTTAGCATCTAGTGCTAATGTTTGGCAATTAATTTGTAGGTGTGGGTGCAAAAATAATTTTATAAGGTGCTAACATGAATTAGACCCATTGACTTTTGAGTGGATTTGAATGATAAAATAGTTATAACTGCATGTTAATAGTGACACAATTAGGGACCTTTTATGTTTTTCAATGTATATCAATGATTTTTGCATTGTATATGTTTCTATGAATGTATGCATTCATGCTTATGTTTCTATGAATGTATGCATGCAAGCTTATGTTTCTATGAATGTATGCATGCATACAAACATGCATAAAATCACAGATATATAAGGCTCCCCAAATAAACATTGAATCCAAATATAATGTAGAATTCAGTCATATCATCTCTAAAAACCTATGTAACTGGTAGCTACAAATTCAAATTTGAAGCACAACAACCAAATTGAATGCATTCAATTGTCAGATTCAAATTACTAAATAAGAGGGACACCAGCTAGTGACATTCACAATTATTCTCCTATGCTAATATCCTCTCCATACTATAGATCATTGATTGGCATCCTTTGCACATTCCTCATATATCCAAGGGTGATGAGAAATAATGAATATAACTTGAATATATCTTGGTATACAATTCTATTCACATATATATGTTTTTACATATATTTATATTTTCCATATGGAACTTTTAAGATGTTGAACTTGTTTAATTATGTGCTATTGTACATGCATTATTGCAAAGGTCATATGATGTTTGTTCATTACTACCCTCGGTTGTTACTACCTGTGGTTGTAAATATTTTCTTATAGGCATGGGAGAACAAGGAGAGGTGGTGCAACAATGTTCATGGTGGGGAATTCAGTAAATGTGTTTGTCAACACACCACATAATTAACGATTTTTACTTGATATGGCTCTAAGTTTCAATTATTGTTCTTTATTGTTCAATAACTAATATGTCTTTTTATTTATTTCATTAACTATTATCCATTTATGTTTTTTCTATTATATTTGTTTGTTGTGGCAAGAATGCCAAATGGCTAGGAGGTTGTAAAGAGCATATCAAATTGCAAGATGGCAATTCAGGTAAAGTCTTTCAAGACTTTACTTTGGCTATGACTCAGTAGACATTGTGTTCATTAATAATGTTCATTTTTCTTATTAATTGTAAAATTATACTTACAATTACCAATTAGATTGATTTTCAAGTGCAGGCATTGAAAATTTTACAATTTCAAATACATTAATTTACGGATATGTTGCATATATATATATATATGTATATATATATGTATGTATGCATGTATATATTTATGTATGTATATATACATATATATACATGTGTATATATATATACATATATATATATATATATGTATGTATATATATATATATATGTATGTATGTATGTATGTATAACCACATATATATTTATACATACATATATATATATAAATATATATGTATGTATATATATATATCTATATATATATATGTATGTATGTATGTATG
Source organism: Sequoia sempervirens (assembly GCA_007258455.2). Lineage (NCBI taxonomy): Eukaryota > Viridiplantae > Streptophyta > Pinopsida > Cupressales > Cupressaceae > Sequoia > Sequoia sempervirens. The sequence continues at coordinate 80,278,601 of VDFB02105785.1, read as the reverse complement.
TATGTATAACCACATATATATTTATACATACATATATGTATGCATATACATAGTTGTGTGTGTGTGTGTATATATTTGAATTCAATTACATTAATTTTTTAATTTACAGTTAAACTTTTGACAATGTTAGTTAGATGAATACAACAAACACATCTAACAAAATGATAGTTAGATGAGTACAACCAACACAAAACTGATTTGGAATCACAAAAGTTTCATGTTGCAACATTTGTAGAAATCTCTCAATGTTCATATAATAGATCCGCTATTTTATTTTTGCTATAAAAAGCATAAATCCTTAACTTGGAAAACTATCAAAACTTTCCTAGGTGTAACCTCCTCTAAAGAAGTAATGTTATCCAATATTTGGAGGAAATACTAAGATTTCCTTCCCTTGTTTCCCATTCCATAACCTCCTTGTGGACTTCTTAGAAAATCCCAGTGCTGAAATCAATATTTATTACATCATCAAATTTATCATGCTTTTCAGAAGGTCCATTGAACACAATGCAACTCAATGTATATATGTATGTTTGTATCTATCTGTGTTTACATATATGTATCTATATAAGTTGACCTATATCTATATATATGTACGTGTTTATATATATGTATGTATAAACATGTCTATGAGTATCTATACATATATATACATATATACCTATATATATATACACACATATACATATATATGAATATGTGTATATATAAATATATATAGGGATACATACATATATACATATTTATACATGTCAATATTTGAGTGTAGTTATAATAGACTAGATCTACACATTAATCACCAAAGCTTAAACATTATACAACAGTAGACATTCACTTCAATCAACAAACATGATAGCAACAAACATGAAATATATATTCAAAGTCGAGAAATTCAAATACTGTAAATTCAAAAAAACATGATTAAGTCAAAGTTCTAAAGAAGACAAGGAGTCTTCAGTGTTACAAAAAACACACTAGCACACATCAAAGTCAAAAAGTTCACAAAAAATATCTTAATCAAACATCCATAGATTTGATTAAGAAGTGGTGTGTCCTTGGCTGTCAATTGACTCCACATCAATTGGAGAAGATGTTAAGGATTGTGTATTGTTTTGCATGGAACTTTCTATATAAGCAAGCAATGCCTAATTTGCCTCTAGACTGAGTTGTAACTGTTGAGAGTAGCCTTCAGAAGACCAATTTTGTAGGCTACTAAGAGCAGCAAAGGTTGGAGACAAAATGTTAATCATGTCCCTTAAAATTTGATGTTGAGTTGGATGAGGACTTGTAGGAGTACTCTCGCTTTTGTTTCTTTCTACTCTTTATGCCCATTTTTGGGTTTCCTTCAACTATCGAGCAATCTTTGCTTTCTCCCTTTCAAATTCCTTTTGTTGTTGCTACCTAAGCTTCTCCTTTGTAATATTTTTATTTTTTGTAGCACGCTCCAATCTTTTTGCCTCCCTTTGCGCTAGGTTTGTTTCTCTTTCTGCCTTGTTTTCTTCCATTTTCTCCCTTTTCCTTTGTTGTAATTCTTGATGTGTTTATTTTTACATGCCTCTTATTCATTGAACAAATTCAAAAAATATTCTGATGTCAAAATTTGAGATTTCCTACTTACGCATAACACCCCATTATGACCTCTATTCAATGATTGGTGCACCCTTTGTGTTGGGAGTTGCAAAAAAATGCTTCTCATGCCTGCTAGTTGCTGGCCATTGATTTGTGTGCATGGCACATAGTCAGCTTCTCCATCGCTTGAGTCATTACCTTCCACTCCATATGCATCATCATTTTCATCCCAATTTCTCCCAGTAGTGAAGTAATGGATGACCTCTTCAAGATCAACATGTGGTGGTGATGGCATGGACAATCCTTCATCCCCATGACTAAAATTCAAATGCACCCCTAGCTTTAAAGTTGTATCTTGAAATTTAGATGGTAGATTGAGACTTTCTTCATTTTCTGCTACCTGATTACATGTTTGAATTAAAGGTTCTTCTTCAATTTCTACTACCTGAATATTTTCTGTGGAATATCCTTCTTTTTCATTTGTTGGAATTGGGGGATTTCTTGCAATAAACGTTTCCAAAAATTGTCCAATATGTTCCTCATTTCAACTTGCTATCTTCAAACAAGTCTCTACTGCCATGAACTGTGCCTCATCCTTAGCTGTCTCACCCTTTTTTTTTGCTCCCAATGTGGTTCCTTCATCTTCAACCATAACAAATTTTCTTGGCCCCATATCCAAGTGGTGCAGGAGCACTTAAGGAACAACAGGTAGTTTCACTACGCAAGTAGGATCTAGGATGAAATGTTGTCTTTTATGTTACCATGAGGTCATGTTGACCATCTAGATTGAATTAGAGGTTTATGAATATGTATTTTTCTATTGTGTTCAGTATGTTAAGGAGTGGAAAGGGAGAATGAATTTAAAAACTCATTTTTACTTAGTTTTCTAGAAACTTGGCAAAAGTTGAAAAACACAGTGCGTTTTACAACTTTGCCATTTAATGACTTACATGACCGACCAAGGGATTCTAACTATTTTTCAAACCTATTTAAGGAGTTCCTTGACCTGAGAGAAAGGTTAGAAGCATTGGCATTGTAGTGTGATTTTGTGAAATTGAAGGAGAGACCATTTTTTTGGAGTTATTTTTTGATTTTTGCTTCAAAGAAGAGTTTTAATGGATTGAATTTATTACTATTTTGTACGAGGAATGTAGTGTTATTATCCTTCTAGTTTTATGTGCCATTATTTAGTTCTTTTATACATTTTTAATCACTGGTTGTAAATAGTTTTGCTTTAACCCCATTGCTAGTCTGAACCAGACAATCTGGAAAGAATGGAGTGCTAGACCACTTTCCCACCGTAAAAATTGTATATCCCTTTGGGAAAAGTGTCTAGACTCCATGTGTGTACAGGAATTGTGAGCAAGGTCTTGCCCTAGGCGAGCCAGGAAGAGTCCGGCTAGGGAAGACCAGGAGTACAGGGCACAAAACTTGCAGGGGTGTTTGAATTTCGTTGTTTTCTTTTTTTGAGAAGGAAGATGGAAGTCTTACCAAGGTCTAGTAATTAGGAGGAAGCTCCACTTGCACATTAGGTCTGTGAAAGGCTTAGTAGATGGGAAGTAGCTAGAAAAGGCTTGAAAACCCTAGGTTTTGGAAAATTTCAAGTTGAGGCCTTGTACGGCTGATGAAGACCCAAGACCTCAAAGATGCTTGAGAAGTGTCCATTTGAAGCAAGAACCTCAAATAAATATTGGTGGTTCTTTGGAGAAATTGTGAGAGACAACTAGTTTTCTTTGAGAAGGAGACCTAATTGAGGCTCTTGGGCTAGTAGCCTTTTTAACCCTAAATGAGGGTTTAATGAAAGCAACCAAGAAATGGAGATAGGTGGATGCTTAAGAACCAAAATTGGATGGTTTGCAATGAGCTAGAACACCTCCACACCCCTACAAATCATAGTTCAAACTTTGGAGGTATTGTTAGTCTTTAGGGCAGATTAAAGGCTAAGGAAGAGTTAGAGTTATTACACCAAGATTGACTAGGTTGGTTGAATGGTGATGGTAGTTGGTTTGGCCAGGAGAACCAGGGGTACCTAAACATGTAAAGGGACCTATAGGTTAAGGTGGTGGAGCAAAACACCAAGGAGGTCTTGCAAGTAAGACCTAGAGTAGGAATCTGTGATTGATTCCTCCAACCCCTCTCCCTATCAGATTGGTATCAAAGCATGGCAAAAGATTTGGGATTGACCATTATATGTCTGAGATTGAGTCTAGTGATTCTACCATCATGGTGACAAATGAAGAATTGGCCAAGATGGTTGAAGAGCAGGAGGAAGACAAGAGCCTATTGAGGGAAAGTATAGCCCAACTTGAGCAAGCAGTGAGGAGCGTGCAATTTGAAGGAAGGGTACCAAAGGAAGAAGAGGTTGCAGAGGAAGACAAGACCCCTGAACCTGACCTTGTTTTGAAAGAAGAGCCTTTCTTGAAGGCATTGAAGGATTTGAGTTGAAAATCACTTGAAGGCATACCACTATTTAATGGAAAAATGGAAGCTGAATTAGTCATGGATTGGATAGAGGGAATAGAAAACCATTTTGAGTGTGATGGGCTTACTGAAGCACTAAAGGTAAAGGTGGCCAAATCAAGATTAAGGGGTTTTTCCTTGACATGGTGGAAGTTCATTTAGACAGAGAGGGAAAAAGAAGGCAAGTAGCCTATCTCTACTTGGAAGGGAATGGTTGCCAAGGTGAGAGAAGCATACATTCCAAATGACTATGAGATTTAGTTGCACAAGAAAAGATAGAGCTTGAGGCAAAGAGACCAAGATGTGAACACTTATACCGAAGAGTTTCAAAAAATTTGTATGAGGTCTAATGTGACAGAGGATGAAAGTCTTAAGGTGGCTAGATACCTTAACGGATTGAAGTGGAACATCCAAGAGGAGATGACTCTTCTAAGTCCTAAAACAGTAGACCAATGTTACCAATTAGCTATTAAGATTGAGGAAAGAAGAACAGGCTTCTAAGGGCAGAGGAAAAGGCGGAGATCAAAGAGGACATAGAGGTGGATACCAAGATAGAGGGACTGAACAAAGAAACCAAGGAGAGTCTAAACTCATTGAGCATGGAAGTGAGACACCTTCTAGAGGAGGGTATAACAGAGGTAGAGGACCTCAAGGAGGTTCAAACAGAGGAAGAGGAGCAGGCAGAAGTAGTTCATACTTTGCCAATATGAAATGCTATAACTACGGTCAAGTAGGTCATCTAGCCTATAGGTGCCCGTAGAAAGCATCTTCATCAAATATTGAAAAGAGGATGGCATATGCACAAGAGGACACCATGAGTGTCAAATCACTAGAGGTTAGTCACATTGAATCAGAAGTGGGGGAGAATCTAATGTTTAGTAGAGTTTTGATCAGAAAACCAATCAAGGAAGAGCCAAGGCAAAGAAGAGCCTTATTTAGAGTGAGATGCAAGATAGTTGGGAAAGTATGCAAGGTCATTGTGGATTCAGGTTCAACTAATAACATCATCTATGAGGAGGCAATAAGGAAGTTGAAAATAGAGAAAGTACCCCACACCAATCCCTACAAGGTGACATGGTTGAACAAAGGACAGAGTGTTCTTGTCAATGAGTAGACAACGGTGGAGTTCTCCATTGGAGGATACAAAGACAAGTTGGTTTGTGATGTTTTACCCATGGATGCATGCCATCTTCTATTGGGAAGACCATGGTAGTATGACATAAGTGTCATGTATGATGGAAAAGAGAACACCATTTCTTTCAAGAAGGATGGGAAGACATTTAAGTTGTAGTCACTATCAGATGAGGAAGAAGGACAGTCAAAGACACCTAGTGTCTTGTTGAGCAGTGGTAAAGAGTTCCTTAACAACTTACAATAAGGGGGTGAAGTATATGTGGTTATGTTGCAACCTAAAGAGGAGAACAAGACTGAGAAAACAGTCATACTGGAAGCAGTCCAATAGTTACTTGAGAAGTGCAAGGACATAGTTTGTGATGGGACACTATGAACCTTACCTCCAAAGAGATCCATTAGTCATCAAATTGACTTCATACCAGGGGCTTCATTACCAAACAAAGCATCTTATAAGCTTACCTCAGATCAAAACCTTGAGGTAGCTAGACAAGTGTAGGAGTTATTGGATCAAGGCTTGATTAGGAAGAGCATCAGCCCATGTGTAGTACCAGTGGTCTTAGCAACCAAGAAAGGTGGTAAGTGGAGACTTTGCACTGACTCTAGAGCTATAAACATAATTACAATTAGATATAGGTTCCCTATCCCTAGGATTGAAGATTTAATGGATTGTCTTGGAGGAGCTTAGTATTTTACCAAGTTGGATCGCAAGAGTGAATACCATCAGATCAAAATCAAGGATGGAGATGAGTGGAAAACAACCTTTAAGACAAATGATGGGTTGTATGAGTGGAGAGTTATGCCATTTGGCCTCCCTAATGCCCCTAGTACATTCATGAGGCTCATGAATGAAGTGCTCAAAGACTTTACAGGGATATTTGTGGTGGTATATCTTGATGGTATACTCATTTTTAGTAAGACAGCAGAAGAACACCTAAAGCATGTGGAGATGGTCCTTAGAAGATTGCAAGAAGAGAAGTTAGCCATCAATCTAGAGAAATGTGAGTTCTTCAAATAGGAGCTTGTGTATTTGGGGTTTGTAGTATCCCAAGGATAATTGAAGATGGATCCAAGCAAGGTGGAATCTATCCTAAACTGGCCTACACCAACCATAGGGACAGAGGTAAGAATTTTTCATGGATTGGCTCAATTTTATAGAAAATTCATAAGGAACTTTAGCGGCATATGTGCACCAGTCCTAGATACAATAAAAGGTTGTTTAAAGACAAAGTTTAAGTGGACTCAAGAAGCTGAGAAAGGTTTTGAGAAACTAAAATAAGAATTGGAAACTCAACCTATACTTTTATTACCTAGCTTTGACAAGTTGTTTACTGTGGAATACGATGCTAGTGGAGTTGCAGTAGGAGGAGTGCTAAGCCAAGAAGGCAGGCCTATAGCATTTTTTAGTGAAAAGCTCAATGAAGCTAAGACAAAGTATTCTACCTATGACCTAGAACTGTATGCTTTAGTGTAGTCACTTAGGAAGTGGAGGCATTATCTTGTACCCAAAGAGTTTGTAGTCTTTACTGACAATCAGGCACTCAGCTATATCAACACTCAAGAGAAGTTGAGTAATAGGCATTTGAAGTGGATGGAGTATCTTCAAGCTTTCACTTTCACCATCAAGCACAAGAAGGGACAATTGAACTAGGTGGCAGACGCACTAAGTAGAAGATTGCTGATAGTGCAGGAGATATAGTTAAAGAGCATTGGGATAGAGAGTTTCAAGGATCTCTATGGAGAAGATGAAGACTTCTCGGAGGCTTACAAGGTATGTTTTGACTTTGAGAATAATTTTCATAGCCAATACTCAGAGTATACATTGCAAAGTGGATTGTTATTCAAGGGAAATCAGTTATGTGTTCCAAGAGGATCAATGAGAGAGAACCTTATCCAAAAGAAACACAATGGTAGTCTTAGTGGTCATTTTGGTATCAACAAGACAATGGAGCTAGTGCAAAGGTTTTACTATTGGCCCAAGTTACCAAGGGATGTCAGGAGGTATGTGGAGCAGTGTGTAGTTTGTATGAAAGCAAAAGGGGGAGCTAGTAATGCAGGTTTGTATCAACCTCTACCTATTCCCAACAGACCATGGGAATGTGTTAGCATGGATTTTTTTGTAGGACTCCCTAAGACAAAAATAGGGTTTGATAGTGTCTATGTGGTGGTAGATAGATTCAGCAAGATGAGTCACTTTATTCCTTGCAAAACCACCCATGATGCTAGTTACATTGCCCATCTTTTCTTCAAGGAAATAGTAAGGATCCATGGATTACCTTTGAGCATTGTATCGGACAGGGATGTGAAGTTCATGAGTCATTTTTGGAAGACTCTATGGAGCAGATTAGGTACCAACCTATCTTTTGGATCATCTTACCATCCTCAGACTGATGGGAAAATAGAGGTGGTTAATAAGGTGTTAGGTAACCTTCTAAGATGCCTAACCAAAGAGTATGGACACACATGGGACATGGTTATCTCATAGGCTGAGTATGCATACAATGACAGTGTGAACATGAATATAGGGAAGAGCCCTTTTGAAATAGTGTATGGAATGCACCCAAGAGGTGTGTGTGAACTTAGAGACCTAGGTGCTATGGAGCATAGGAGTGGACATGCAGAGGAATTCACTCAAACCATGAAAGAGATTTAGGAGAAGGTCAAGAAGATAGTCACCGAGGCTACACAAAAGTTGAAGGATAGGGTAGATTTGTCAAGAAAAGATTTGCAATTTGTAGTAGGAGACTATGTCATGGTTCACCTCAAAAATTCCAAGTTTCAGAAGGGTATCAACCAAACTATAGATGAAAAGAGTGGGACCATGCAAGGTGTTAGCCAAGTATGGGAGAAATGCATACAAGGTGGAGTTACCTACAGATTTAGGGATTTCACCAGTGTTCAATGTAGCTGATCTGATCAGATATAAGGGATCAGTCAGTGACTTAGATTAGAATAGTAAGGAGATCTTCAAGGATGTAAGCAACCTAGCCTTACCTACTCTATAAAATCTACAAGCAGAGAGGATCTTGGAGTCAAGAGTGAAGAAATCTACAAGGCATAAGGTATACATGGAGCATCTTATCAAATGGAAGAACAAACATGAATCTGAGGCTACATGGGTAGATGAAGCTCAGTTTAAGAAGTAGAGAATTGATGTGTCACTAATCTCTCCTCAAATTCCTTAGTGTTTATATAGAGAGGGGGAGAATGGTGTAGGAGCACCTAAGGAACAACAGGTAGTTTCACTACGCAAGTAGGATCTAGGATGAAATGTTGTCTTTTATGTTACCATGAGGTCATGTTGACCATCTAGATTGAATTATAGGTTTATGAATATGTCTTTTTCTATTGTGTTCAGTAGGTTAAGGAGTGGAAAGGGAGAATGAATTTAAAAACTCATTTTTACTTAGTTTTCTAGAAACTTGGCAAAAGTTGAAAAACACAGTGCGTTTTACAACTTTGCCATTTAATGACTTACATGACTGACCAAGGGAGTCTAACTATTTTTCAAACCTATTTAAGGAGTGCCTCGACCTGAGAGCAAGGTTAGAAGCATTGGCATTGTAGTGTGATTTTGTGAAATTGAAGGAAAGACAGTTTTTTTGGAGTTATTTTCTAATTTTTGCTTCAAAGAAGAGTTTTAATGGATTGAATTTATTACTGTTTTGTACAGGGAATGTAGTGTTGTTATTATTCTAGTTTTTTGTGCCATTATTTAGTTCTTTTATACATTTTTAATCACTGGTTGTAAATAGTTTTTCTTTAACCCTGTTGTTGGTCTAAACCAGACAGTCTAGAAAGAATGGAGTGCTAGACCACTTTCCCACTGTACAAATTGTACGGACCTTTGGGAATAGTGTCTAGACTCCATGTGTGTACATATGGTATGGTTTATGGTTTGTGTGAGTTCAGGAACTATGGGCAAGGTCTTGCCCTAGGTGAGCCAGGAAGAGTCCGGCTAGGGAAGACCAGGAGTGCAGGGCACAAAACTTGCAGGGTTGTTTGAATTTCATTGTTTTATTTTTTTGAGAAGGAAGGTGGAAGTCTTACCAAGGTCTGGTAATTAGGAGGAAGCTCCACTTGCACATTAGGTCAGTGAAAGGCTTAGCAGATGGGAAGTAGCTAGAAAAGGCTTGAAAACCCTAGGTTTTGGAAAATTTCAAGTTGAGGCCTTGTACAGCTGATGAAGACCCAAGACCTTGAAAATCCTTTAGAGGTGTCCATTTTAAGCAAGAACCTCAAAGAAAGATTGGTGGTTCTTTGGAGAAATTGTGAGAGACAACTAGTTTTCTCGGAGAAGGAGACCTAATTGGGGCTCTTGGGCTGGTAGCCTTTTTAACCCTAAATGAGGGTTTAATGAAAGTGACCAACAAATGGAGATAGGTGGATGAGTAAGAACCAAAATTAGATGGTTTTCAATGAGCTATAACACCTCCACACCCCTACAAATCATAGCTCAAACTTTGGAGGTATTGTTAGTCTTTAGGGCAGATTAAAGGCTAAGGAAGAGTTAGAGTTATTGCACCAAGATTGATTGGGTTGGTTGAATGGTGATGGTAGTGGGGTTTTCCAGGAGAACCAGGGGTACCTAAACATGTAAAGGGACCTATAGGTTAAGGTGGTGGAGGAAAACACCAAGGAGGTCTTGCAAGCAAGACCTAGAGCAAGAATTTGTGATTGATTCCTCCAACCCCTCTCCCTATCACCAAGTCAATTGCATGTCAATATAATGGCCAAATTCCCATTCTTCTAAAATCACTTGCAATATTATTAGGAGTCAAAGCTTGTGCAAAAGCTTTGTTGGAAAATGTTTCCAACTCTTCCCTTCCAATGTCATGTTCAGGATGTGTAGAGAGCCATATACTCCTATGCTATTTGATGTAGTTTTTTAATGGTGAAAATACACTGACATCAAGGGGCTACAATTTATGGCTACAATGTGCTGGAAGTGTGAGAAAATCTATTCGCATACTCTTTGTTACTTTGATCATTTTGAATGCCACATGGCTGCCATGACCGTCAAAGTGTTTTAACCATTTCACAAATAATTCTTTTGTTATCCAAGCATACTCTTGGATTTCTATGCATTCCCTTGGCTCACAGCTAATAATATATTTTTTAATGTACCTTTTCGACTTGAACAAATAGTAACAAGGTATAGCTTGACCTACTACACTAACACAAGCTAGAATAGTGATCCATTCTCTACTTTTAGAGATTAATTGTGGAACAAATTTGGTCCTTGTATTTGCAATAAATCTCATTACATAATTTTTTCCAGTCTGCGCATTTGTTTCGTTGTAGTTCCATATTTTGTTGGGCCCATAATTGTGTTTGTTGTACAACTCCTCCAAGTTGTCATAAAAGGAAGAAACTATTTTGGTGTATAGCATTATAGCTCGATTTACATCCACTCCTTCTGGTGTTCAAATTGTTAGATTGGGATGAATTTAGAGGGTATCCCATTTGTGAATGGGTTAGGCCTCGTTCCAACCATTTGGGCCATCATTGACTTAAGTTGTGAGACTTGAAGGCCATGGCCAATATTATCCATGTCTTTACATCACTGCTCTATTTCAACTTCTTCGTCAGATAGGATTATTCATGGCCCCTTCCTTTTTGTGGATGTCGTACCATTGAGCCATGCCATCAAACGATTAGGCAGGATTCCCCATTTGATTGTTGAACCTCTAATTGACATTTGATTGTCCTCAACATCTACAATTTTTCGTGGATAGGTCTAGGGTTGTCACATGGTTAGTAGGTGGCTCTTGAACATGGATAGGTAGTTCCATTTCTACCTTAGTATTATGAACAATAGGTTCAAAACCATCATTTTCATTTGTCTAGTTTGCATTTTCAGAAATAACATCCTCGTTGATGTTGACTATTGGCTCTTCATCAACAACATCTGGAAAATTGAACCTCACTCCATGTGGTACTCTAATTAAGTGCCTCCCAATTGATCTTTTCCTCTTCTGCCCTGGTGCCTTGATTATCACTGATCTTGTATATTGTAAGAAATAAAATATTAGCTAAACAATGTTGAAAGCGATAAAAAGAAGTAGTAGTCATTATTGAAAAAACCAACAAACCCAAGAGTACCATTGTTTGCATTCTGAAAAGAGAATGATGTTTTTCATTACCTCACATCATGGAAAGTAGAAAGTAGCAAACCGTTGAGGGTTTACATATATATACATATATATAGATGTATGTATATGTATTTGTATAGATATGTATATACATGTATTTGTGTATACATATAATTACATAGTTAAATGTATACATATTTTTTTACACACACACACACATATGTATATAGTGGTTTACAATTTTTTGGCCAAACTGGACACTGAAATATTTTTTTCTAACTAAATCTTCACTTTCGGGCACCTATAGCGGCTAAACCATGAGGAATTTGAAGATGATGCAAACTAGTGTTTCGTGACATTTTGTTTGTAGATTCTAATTTATTTATTTTTTCAAAAATTTTGGAATTAGATTGCACCTCTTTTTCCATCTTCCTCAAAAATTAGGTTTTTTCAGAAAACAACATTTTTAAGGAGTGACACTCACCCTATAATGTATAATTCTTTTTTCATGAAGGATAAAATTGTAATTCTTTCGAATTTAGATTTGTAAGTCTAATATCTAATGCTTCCACTTGGTTAGATAGTGTTTTATTGAATATTTTTTCCTTAATCAAATTTTGAAGTCAAACCAATTACAATTTAGACATAGGGGGACCATATAATACGTAATTTTTTTTGTATGTATTGAAATTCAATTTTTTTTTGTTGGATCAAGGACTTCAATATTTCGTGCACTCATATTTTTTAAAACAAATTTAAATAATCTTCTATTTTTCCAAATGTGCAGAACAAAGAGCTTCATTTTCTGTGAAAAACCTACATTCACAAGAAATAAAAAATCAATATAATAATTAAATTAAACTTATTTAAAATTATACCTTTTGGGAAGCTTATAATAAGGACTACATACTTACAAAAAATAATTTTAAATGAATTCATTTGATCTCTCAAAATGTAAATCAAAAGTGGTTTTTTATCAACATTTTGATAGGTGTAAATGAGACTCTATTATAGGTATGGTTTAAAACTAGTGAGGTTCTATCCAAGGGGGTTTGATCTAAGGTAGTTTGATAAAACCCTCTTCAATTGGAATGCTCTAAATGGAACTTTTCAAGGCTTAACTCATTATATTTTATAAAAATATATGATTTCAGAAAAAGTTAGAATCTCCCATAAATTGTAAACTAGTTTTGGGGTATGTGCAGGATCATGATAGGCCAAAAAATGGCAATATGATGGGTATGTCGCTGAAAACTTTTTTTTACCAAAAATTGATGAAATGAAAAGGGTTTTTAAAGGAGATTCTCAGCTTTCCACCAATATAAATTATGCTTTATTTTGAATTTAATAAGTAATTATTATTCATTTTCTATTTGAATTATGACTAAAGTCCTAATTGATAGGTTGATTGAAAAACATCTATAGCTTTCAAAATCAATTTTTTTGAATCCAAAACATCGTCAAATTTTATGCTTCGATACTATAGGATTAAAAAAAATGAATTTCATGAAGTCTTGACAAAGTTAAGGTGGTTAGACATATGAAGTTTTTATATTTTTAAAAGTTGTAATAAAAAATCATAATTAATTATTTACTTGGAAAAATTACAAAAAATATGCATCACATTGGGACATGAGTCCTCTATTTATATCTAAAATATTATAAAAATAAATTATCATTTTACTGTGGTTAGGGTGGTTAGACAGACACGTACTTCTTTTTTTTCCTTAAAATTTAAGTACTATTGAATTGAAATTTCAAATTTTCACCAAATATAATATATATATATATATAAATATAAACAAACCTAGTAGTTTAGAAACTAAATTCAATTTGCTACAGATTCTATGCTTACATATTTTTGAAATAATATAGATAACTTATTCAATTTTTTGCGTCAAGTTGCCTCACTCTGATTTTTTTTTTGTCACTTAAGGGCCTTTTTTTTCCATGATGATCCTACACATACCCTTTGTGGGATCACCCATTATATATATACACACACACACAATTAGATATATGTATGTATACATATTAGTATATATGTATAGAAATATATAATTGTATACATTTATCTATGTAAGTATATGTATACACACATGCACATATATATTTGTATGTATATGTATGTATACATATAATTACACAACTATTTGTGTAATATACATATACTTATATTTATGTGTATACATATAAATGTATATATATGCATATATATATATATGTGTGTGTGTCTGTGTGTCTGTGTGTCTGTGTCTGTGTGTCTATGTGTATTTATATGTATACATATATATATTGATGTAGAGTAGGGAGGCATTCAACTACTAGTCACAACTACAACTAATTTCAACAAAACTTCATTTACCAAAACCCTAACTAGGGTGATTCCTCACAAAACTTCACAATTTCACTTATAGGTCTATAGACCTAATTTCCTGATCTTATCTTGCAAAAATATCTTCCAACTCACAAGTAATTCACCTTTTCAAACACCCTTTAAGGCCTTCAAAATCATATCACAAAAACACATTAGGTCACTCTGGACCAACATCATCAAAACAATGCTACTACACTGCCCCAATAAGCCAATTAGGTCACTTTTACAAAGCATCACCTATCTAGACCCTCTTCCAAGCCTAAAACTCATTTTAAAGAGCCTTTTCAAACCACATAACCTTATATTTCACAACTTTCCTCAACTAGAACCACCAAAATGACATCCAAATACAAAACCCTCATTTTAAGCCATTATTAAGGGGGTTTATTGAAAATAAACCCTATAGACCTCTAATAAATTTTTCAATGCTTCAAAACACTTCAATATATGTCTAAAAAGGCTAAATAGATAATCTCCCAACCCTAATCAATGAAATTTTACCAAACCCCTTCATATAACCACCATTTTCAAGCTAAAATACAAGAAACCACAACTAGCGCATCACTCTAAATCCATTAAATTTCCTCCCTTGCTCTCAAAAAACCATAAAAGGTATCATCCTACTTCTACTCATGCCATTTCACCAAGATTTTACTCATTTTACCCAGTGGAATGGCTTAAATCCTCATTTTACACTCTCAAACCACAAAACCTTGAATTATAGACCCGCCTACAAAAATACTTAATAATTTATTTTTTACCTTATGAAATTAGATTATTCAAAAGCCAAATCCTTCTTAAGTTCATTCATCCATCTAATTCAACAACCCTTTGGTCAATATTATTTTGTACGGCTATGTACAATGGACTATAACAATATAGTTTTAATGAAAAAACATAGAAAATTCAAATAAAACAGAACATTCTTATTGATTTTCCTTCGAAACAATCTCCAACCTTCTGCCTAAAATTATGTGAGGTCCTCTAACAAACCAAAAAAAACTAATTGAACTGACTCAAATGACCATTCAAACCTTTTGACCATTGGACTTCATTAAATTGCCTTTTTATGCACTTTTACATAACAACCTTTAACAATGTTTGTAAATATAACAATATGACCACTAAACCAACCAAATGACTCAAATGACATTACAAATGGTCTATTTTGACCTTATGGGATTCAAAATAAGACACAACACCTTAAACCAACCTATCAAAGACCAAATTTCCAAAATAACCTTGGTGCCCCTGACCATACACCCGACCTAAAAAAGATTCCAAGTCTTAGGGAAGCTGAATGACAACTTTTCCACCCTTGAACACTTCATTTCTTGGATCTTCAAGCTCCTTTAATCAACTACACCTTTCCATTGAGTCAAATATTGTAGATGTGCATTGTGCTTGGTGCTCTTGAACTTGTTGCCACTTTTATAATGCTCCATCTATACAAGCTGATCAGTTGATTATTCTCTTATCCTTCCACCATCTGAGACTTATATGGAACTTTCTTTTGCACCTGTAAACGATCACTTTTCAACTTGATCAATGAATTTCCTCTCCTTCCCTCTTATTGCAAACTTGAATCCACCCACTTACCTTTGCAAAACACCATGTTTCATTTCACTTTTCTCCTTTACCTCTATCATCAGGTTAACTACCCTTAAGAGCTTTGTCTTATTAGATTTAGAAACCACTACCCCATCAGGTTTAGAAATCCCTATTTTAACCAAATATGATTTCCCCTTAACTTTTTTTGCAACTAAAGGACAAATTATTGTCCCTACCATGATCTCTTCATGCTTTTTTAGGAAATTTTGCACTCCAACAAACAATTCATCCTTGAACTTCTCTGTCTAAGACTTGTACACCAAACTATCACCTTCTTTTCTTCCTTCCATCACTGCATCATCCTTCAAAGTTACTATCCTAGCATCTGCAACTTTTGCAATGGTTGCAAACTCTTTGGTTTTGTCTTCCTAAAGCTTCACAAACTCCTTCTTGCCAAAAATTATCAATTTTGCTACCTTGGTCTCCTCATTGACATCCTCAACCATTGTAGCTAATGTGAATGTATTTCCATCTTTCTCAATCTAATATGTGTTGTCTCTTCCCTCATAAATGACATGTCTATAAAACTTCCATGGTCTCTCAAGTAATAAATGGTAACAATCCATTGGTAAAACATCACAATGTATCTTATCTCTATATCCACCAATGCTAAACTCAAAAAAATCTTGTTCACTAACCAAAATAGATTGATCATTCACCCAAGATACTTTATATGGTTTTTCATGAGGCACTTTTCCAAATTTTAGTTTATCTACCATTTCATTTGACACCATGTTATTAGTAGAACCAGAATCTATCACTATCTTGCATACCTTTTCATTGCATTTGCATGTGGTCCTGAATAGTTTCCTTCTTTAATTTGTCCCCTTCTTCTTGGGTTCTTGAAGAAATGTTCTTATAACCATCAATGACTCCCCAACTTTAGGAGCAACAAGTTGATTAGGAGCATGAATGCTTTCACAATCATCTTATTGTACCAATTGCACTCTTTTGTCTCCACCACTTGATGTAGAACCTTGTTTTTTAGGACACTTGAATGTTGGATGTCTAAACTGATTACAATGATAGAACCTACTTGAAAATGAGTTTGAACTTCTACCTCAACCAAATGTTCCTCTGAAACCTCCAAATCCACCTCTTGGATCAGCCACTTGTTCCTTGCCTTTTCTTGTTTCTTCTTGATCTTCAAGCAATTATCTTGATCCTCTTCCTCTATTGGTGTTTCCTCTTCCTCTTCCTTGCCTTTCTTGTCTTCTTTTTCAGTTTTTCCTCTTCCTTAGTAGCCAACTAAAAATATTCTTCTACTATTCTTGGTGTAGCTAAACTCAACTCATCTTGAATTTGATACCTCAACCCACACACATACCTTGCAATCCTTTCATTCTCATCTTCAATGTGACCAAACCTTATACTCAACTTTTGAAAATATTCAATATACGTCATAACATCCTTGTCCTTTTTTTTAAACTCTGCAACTTCTTGAATGTCTGAATTAAATGATCACTTGACAAAAAAATGTGCTTTCACCTTTCCTACCATTCTATCCCATGAATTAATCTTTGTCTTTCCTTTCTTCACTCTTTCCTCTTGGATATAATTCCACCATGTCAATGCAAGTCCTTTTAGCTTTGTCTTATCATACTTCACTTTCTAGTCATCAACAACCTCCTTGAATTGAAAAAAGTTATCTAATGCATCTATCCAGTCTAACACCTCTTTAGCATCCACTTTGCCATTATACATTAGCACATCTACTTTCATATTAGAAGCATCAAATTTTATGGCCTTGACCATCTTTATCATTCTTCTTTCATTAGGATCCCAATCAACATCTTGGGTTCTTCCACTTGGAGGGTTTTCTTGCTCTCCCTCTTCCTCTTCTTCTCGGTCACTTTCCTCATCACTGGCCTTTCCTCTCCTTTGCTCTTTCTCCATTATTGAAAACCTAGTTAAAATGGCTTCTTGTGACTCTTTTAACATCTTTATCTCCCTTGCATTAAATCCACTACCTTTAGGAGTAATTTTCACCTTTCAATCTATAACTCTTCACTACTTCAAACTACAACCTTTCACCTTCAAAGAACTGGATACCCATGCTTTGATACCAACTGATGCAGAGTAGGGAGGCAATCAACTACTAGTTATAACTACAACTAATTTCAACAAAACTTCATTCACCAAAACCCTAACTAGGGTGATTCCTCACAAAACTTCATGATTTCACTTGTAGGTCTATAGACCTAAGTTCTTGAACTTATCTTGCAAAAATATCTTCCAACTCACAAGTAATTCACCTTTTCAGATACCCTTTAAGGCCTTCAAAAACATATCACAAAAACCCATTAGGTCACTTTGGACCAAAATCATCAAAACAATGCTCCTATGCTGCTCCAATAGGCCAATTAGGCCACTTTTACAAAACATCGCCTATCTAGACCCTCTTCCAAGCCTAAAACTCATTTTACATAGCCTTGTAAGACCACATAAGCTCATATTCCACAACTTTCCTCAACTGGAAGCACCAAAATCACATCTAATTACAAAACCCTCATTTTAAGCCATTATTAAGGGGGTTTATTGAAAATCAACCCTACAAACCTCTAATAACTCTTATAATGCTTCAAAAACTTCAATATATGTATGAATATGCTAAATCAAACATCTCCCAACCATACTCATTGCAATTTTACCAAAACCCTTCATATAACCACCATTTTCAAGCCAAAATACAAGAAGCCACAACTATGGAAACACTCTAAATCCATTAAATCACATCCCCTACTCTCAAAAAACCATAAATGACATCATACTACTTCTACTCATGCTATTCCACCAATATTTTTCTCATTTAACCCAATGGAATGGCTTAAATACTCATTTTACACTCTCAAACCACAAAACCCTAAATTACAAATTCGCCTACAAAAAAACTCAATAATTTCTTTGTTACCTTATGAAATCAGATCATTCAAAATAAAAATCCTTCTTAATTCATTACTCCATCTATTTAAACAACCCTCTTGTCAATATGCTTCTGTACGGCTACATACAATGGACTATAACAATAGAGTTTTAATGAAAAAACATAGAAATTTTAAATAAAATAGGAAATTCTTATTGATTTTCCTTCACAACAATCTCCAACCTTCTGCCTTGAATTATGTGAGGTCTTTTAAACTCTAACATCCCAAAAATAAACTATTTCAACTAACTCAAATGACCAGTCAAACCTCCTAACCATTGGACTTCAATAAATTGCATTTTTATGCACTTTTACATAACAACCTTTAACAATATTTGTAAATATAACAATATGACCACTAAACTGACCAAATGACTCAAATGACATTACAAATGGTCTATTATGACCTTATTGGATTAAAAAAAAGAATCAACACCTTAAACCAACCTATCAAAGACCAAATTTGCAAAATTACCTTTGTGCCCTTGCACCATATATGTAAAAATATATATGTATTCGTGAACATATAAGACTACAATGAAAACACAAGTTGTGAAGTAAAGAATATATGATACAAAGTATTGAGATTTCAACATAGGTAAAACATTTAACAATAATTAATAAAACATTTTACAATAAATGAAATAAGTTGTGTTGTATTCAACAACAATATGATAGAAATTTCAATAGAGTTAGATCGATTACATACTTGGGTTTTCATAAATATGCACAAAAAAGTTACTAGGGGTTTCATGACAATAATTCCTTAGTCACAAGAATGCAAAAGTGCATTTTCATATAGATGTCGAATAAACTAGGCAAGGGTTTCATGGGATTAATTCCTTATGCACACGTATTTGGAAAAAAACCAAGCAAGGGTTTTCACATATATGTCATATCATAAATGGAGAGAAATAAATATTCATTTAACTCCAAAAAAATCATGAGAAAAAACCACCACCATGACTCGAAAAGGCATTGGAGAGGAATTATTTATTTCATACACAAGTAGTAATAATTTTTCAATCAGTGAATAAACCCTTCACGGGTTCTGAAAGATGCATAAGAAAATGATAAGCCAATACCATTGTTTGCATTTTGAAAGGATACACAAAGGATACACACACACACACACACACACACACACACACACACATATATATATCGATTTTCTAAATGAACAAGAGACACAAAATATAAAGGAGCCTTTTATGAAATAAATGACAAATATATGTATGGTGGTCTGTTACTATGTGCAATGGAAAGTAGAAAAATAGTAACACATTTTACAATAAACAAATGCTAGTTTGTTGTATTAGACAACCAAATGATACATATTTAAATAGAGGTAAAACAAAAACAAAGTTATATATGTATATAGATGTGTGTGTGTGTGTATGTATATTTGTATATATATGTATGTATATATGTATTTATATGTATGTATCTATACATATGTATATGTATATATATATATATATATATATATATATATATATATATATATCTGTGTATATGTTTTAAAATACATAATACACATATACACATATAGTAATATAAATTTATATAGGCACACACACACACACACACACACACATATATATATTTGTATCTATATATATATATATTTATATATAGATACAAATATATATATATATATATATACACATGTATATAAATATAGACACACAAACACACATATACTTATCTTATGAAAATGCTAGCTGATTTGTACAGTTTTATTGAATATAAAGGAGTCTAAAAAATTATTAAACATGCTTATATCGATTAGTTGAATGAAGAAGAGACAAATAATATAAATGAGAAATATAAACCATATAAATGAAAATAATAAATGAACAAATACTTTATATATATATTTATATATATAGACACACTCATATATACATGTATATACATATATAGTGAAAATGCAAGCTAATGTGTACACTTATTTTGAATATAAATGAGTCTAACATATGATTCAACATGCCTTTATTGATTTGTAGAAAGAATGTGAGACACAAAATGTAAAGAAACCTTTTATGAAATAAATGACAAATATAAACCCTAAGAAATGACCAAAAATAGTAACTAGACACACAGAGTATTGAATTTGTAAATGGGGTTTGTAAGAAAAACTCGTCACCAAAAAAGACTTTTCATTTACGTATAAAGTAAAGTAAAAAGATATTGCGTAAATATAAATGTGAAATGTAGAGTTCATGAAAATAACTATAAGTAGAAGGGTATGTGTAGGATCATGATGGGCCAAAAAGTGGTTGTATGATGGGTATGTGGTTGACGTATTTTTTTTTACCCACAATTGATGAAACGAAAAGGGTTTTTAAAGGAGATTCTCAGCTTTCCACCAATATAAATTTTTCTTACTTTGAATTTAATAAGCAATTATTATTCATTTTCTATTCAAATTACGACTAAAGTCCTGATTGATAGACTGATTGAAAATCATCTATAGCTTTCAAACGATATCACATTTTTTGAATCCAAAACATGTGTCACATTCTATAATTCACATAATATAGGATTAAAAAAAGAAAATTTGAATTTCATGAAAGTTTGACCAAGTTAAGGTGGTTAGACATACGAGTTTTTTATTTTTTAAAAATTTCAAAAAAATATGTATCACATCGGGACATGAGTCCTCCACTTATATCTAAAATATTATCATTTTATTGTGGTTAGGGAGGTCAGACAAACACCTACTTCTTATTTTTTACCTAAAATTTAAGTACTACTACATTGAAATTTCAAATTTTCACCAAATAGATTTTTTTTTTTAAACAAACCTAGTATTTTATAAACTACATTAAAAATTTTACAGATTCTATTCTTACATATTTTTGAAATAATATATATAATTTATTCAAATTTTTACATCAAGTTTCCTAACTCTAATTTTTCTAATTTTTTTGCCTCTTAAGGGCCTATTTTTTCCATGATGATCCTACACATACCGATAATGTAAAAAGTACCAACCTTAAACTTGGGATATTGGAGGAATGTGCAGAGGATGCCTGTCGATGCTTTGAATTTTGTAGAGAATAATTCTTCACAAATATCAATTGCGAATGTCACTGGCTGCTTTCCTCCTCTTATTTAGGAACTTAAATTTGACAATTCAATGCATTAAATTTGGTTATTGTATTTCAAATTTGAATTTGTTTGAGCATTTGAATTTGTAGCTACTAGTTATGTAGGTTTTTAAAGATGATATGACTGAATCCTACATTATATTTGGATTTGATGTTTATTTGGGGAGCCTTACACCAGTATTTAATTGTGCAGGTATCTATAGGAAATGAAGTTAATAAATGTAGCTGCCAAGGAGAGTGTGGAAGACTATGCATTTCAAATCCCATAGAGTTGATAGGAGATTGTGATTATATTATGTAAAGCACCATTAAGAGTGCATGAGCATTTGTTAAAATAATATGTAATGAGGGTGGCACCTTTTGCAAGTGAGGTATTTGTAACAATAAAAGTCTTAAATTAATTGTAAATGAGCCTTTTTTTGTGCAAGCTCACTTGAATTATAAATAAAAATGCATGTGTAGTTGACTATCTATATAGATCGGTTATTCATTGGAGTATGTGGAGGATCATCATGGAAAAATAGGCCCTTAAGTGGCAAAAATTCAAAAAAATAAGAGTTAGGCAACTTGACCTAAAAATTTGAATAAGTTATCTATATTATTTCAAAAATATGTAAGAATAAAATCTATAGAAATTGAATGTAGTTTCTAAACTACTAGGTTTACTTACAAATAAATAAAATCTATCTGGTGAAAATTCAAAATTTCAATGCAGTAGTACTTAAATTTCAGGGAAAAAAAAGAAGTGTCTGTCTGATCACCCTAACCACAATAAAATGATAAATTTTTTTATAAGATTTTAGATATAAGTAGAGGACTCATGTCTCAATATGATGCAATTTTTTTATAATTTTTTTCCAAGTAAATAATTAATTATGAAATTTTTATTACAAATTTTAAAAAATATAAAAACTCATATGTCTGAGCACCTTAACATGGTCAAAACATAATGATTTTTTGTTTTGTTTTAATATTATATTATGTGAAGCATAGAATGTGAAGCATGTTTTGGATTCAAAAAATGTGATACCATTTGAAAGCTATAAATGTTTTTCAATTATCCTATATCATTGAGGACTTTAGTTGTAATTCAAATAGAAAATGAATAATAATTATTCATTAAACTCAAAGTATAGAATAATTTATAATGGTGGAAAGATGAGAATCTCCTTTAAAAACCCTTTTTGTTTAATCAATTTTGGGTTAAAAAAAGTCATCAGCCACATACCCTACACATACCCATCATATCACAACTTTTTGGCCTATCATGGTCCTGCACATACCCATTGTGTTATGAGAAACCATTGGTGTTTTTGCAATTTTTTATTTGATAAAATAAAGTTTTTTAATTGATCAAAGTGATTTTTTTTGGGAGGTGGAGTGAGCATGTAGTGAGCGGTAATTGAATGGGTGGTGGTAACTGGGACATCTCCCCTATGTACACATTATTTATTTGTGTTATCCATTTTCATCATAATTTTATAGGTGTATTTTCAACATTTTTAATTTTTTATTTAGGTAATTATAGTTAGATCAAAGCTTTGATCTTGTTAGCTTATTGGTAAAAAAAAAATTTGGTGCTTCTTAGCAAAAGAAAGATTAGATATCAAATAAAAGAATAAAGGAAGTTGCAATAACCCCTTGATCAAGCACAAAATTTAGAATAAGATATGGTAGATGAGTGAAGAAGAAAGAATAAATCGATAGATGATGAAAGGTGGATTTATTTTGTGATATTTCAATCAAAATCCATCAAGATAATGAAAGAATGTCAAAAAGATAAGGAAGAATCAGTAAATTATGGGCATGAATGTTACAAATCTATATGAATACATACATTTCCATTGTGGACACTTGAAAATGTCCCAAGTATATCAAATATCTTGATTTCACTGATTAACACCATTTCTTTCATAATTCACCTATTTCATCTATTTAAGTAAATAATGTCCAATTATTTAGTTAAATTCACCCTTTTCTTCTATTGATTGAATAATTAATTTTATTTGATTTATTCATCACCTTCATACTAATTTTCTTCCCTTTTGATTACATAATGTCAAATTATTTAATCAAATGTCATTATCCCTCTTTGATTAAACAATTCTAAATTGTTTAATTAAAGTTCATAATTCATCAACTTGCACAATTAAATGATTCTTAAAATTGTTTAATTGACTAATACTCTTCCAATTCAAAGAATATTCTCATGGAATATTCCCTTTTCAAATTCAAATTCTTCCCTCCACATGAAATATCTCCAACATCTTTCCTAAAATTTAGGGATTTGTTAATCTCTTAAGAATTATAGAACCTTATTAAAATCCTTTATCCATGCCTTCATGAATTATGGACCATTGATCCATTTCTTGATCCATTCCTTCATCTTCAATCCAATTTCCTCCATTGATTAACATTTTTAATCCTCACCATTGATTCATTCCAAAAATCTATAAATACTTCTCATTTTACATGAAATGGGATTTGTAACTGTTAAAGTAAACTTACTATACCCTATGCATTACCTAGCCTTTGAGCTTTTGAGCATTTGTGAATCACTCCCATCCATCAATTCATCAAGCTTTTACATCAACTCAACAATGGATTAGGCAAATAGAGCAACCTATATCCAATATTACTCCATTTGCACTCAATCCTATAGTGCCCCTCTGCACTTTTCCCTGGTTTTCATTGTTGTTGTCACATGTGTAATGCCCTACCACAAAACCTTAGAGAACAACACAAAACACACCTAGAATGAGACAATTTTTTTTAAGTGGTATATCCATACAATTGCAAATGAAACGTTAACACAAATTTACCCTAAGTCCTCTAAGGTCTATGAATATGCTACTTAATTCCCATAAGCTAAATGAGCAAGAACTAAAATACATCACATTAATTAGATTCCATCTTCAATAAGAAAGTATGTTTAAGCATCACATTTAAAAGATCAATTACCATGAGGTAACCATGTAGCGTCCCTCCATTTCGACGATCTTTGGATCTTGAGTAAGTGTTTTATTTGTGACTTTGATGCCCTATTGTTTTTTCGATTAATGTTATTCTTATATAACCAAATATTGAGATTTTAATATACATTTACATTTAGCGATACAGGCCATCTTTCTAAGTATTATTTAAATAAAGTCGTTATCCATTTGTTACATCTTTATTACAATATATTACCCTTTCATTTTCTTTAAGAATAAAGTTACTATCTTTAAAAGAATTGTTCTATAACACCAAAATGAGATCAACTATTTGTGATTTAGGGGCATAAACATTATAAATATTAAAATAAATATCGATACACCATCATCATTATCATATTCATTAATGATATTAATAATAATAGAACATACACTCAGGTAGTAACACCATAATAGGTGAGTAGTGATATTAGTATTATGCTAAAATTGGAGAAATTGATAGTACTATTATATAAAGATTATTAATAATTACCTTATTAAAGCTAATAAATTATTAGCAAAAATAAAAATAAAATAGTAGGACAGTAAGGTGCTAACATTTATTGTTTAAATTAGTTGTAAGATGTAAATGAATCAATGGTTATGATAATTGTCTTTAGATTATTAATTATATCATTAATCAATTTTAATGAATTATATTTATTTATTTTATTATTAATCTTGAACTCTATTACTCAATTTTGATGAGAAACAATTTAAAATATATATATATATATATATAATTGATAGAATAGATAAAACATATAAAATTCTCTTTTAGATCTGCACCTACCCTTTGCATGTATCCCACACCTGGCTTCAAGGCATTTCCTCTAGGTTCCTCGTGTCTTGTCTTAGCATCCTCGTTATGTCAAGCAGTTCACGTGTCTTTCAAAGTCGTTCTGCTTCTGCATGTTCTTCCTTGGAAGGCATCGACAATTTTTGGAAAATGGGAGGTGTTGTCAAGAGACCACAGTCCTTGTTCGGGCGGAGGATTATGTTCATACTCTAGTAGAGCACATTTCCTTGGGGGGGTAACATCATTGAGAAGGCTCGCTACTTCAGGCTTTTCTTTTCTGGTATTGACTTTTCACTTCTCCCAGAGGCGTCGCTTCTCCAACTCTCCCTCGTTGTTCCCTTTCTGGCACAGGCAGTAGACGTTGGTAAGGTTATGGAATTTGGCTTTACACCTGTAAAATGCTTTGCTTGAAAGTTTCAAAGTTTTTTTTTTTAATCTATGTGGTGTATATCCTTGCAATCATGGCATCCCCAGAGACCACATCTTCTTTTTTGAGGCGTATATTCATGAGTCATGTATTCGTTTGCTTCCCTAATTCTGGATGTTCACTGCATATTCGAAGGTGTAGTGTTGAATGTTTCAGGGTGTCACCAAGATAGGCAGCTCAGGCACGAAGGTCAACCATGCTCGCCCTATGACTAAGGTATATGTGTTTGCAATAGTGGTGACTAATGTGAGAAGTAGTGTGTAGCCCTCATTTGCATATCTGCAGGTCTATTTGCATATTTTTAAGGGAAATGTATGTGCACCCAGTATATGACCTTGCTTGTACATCGTCATTGTTTTGGGATGTTGCCTTAGACATTCTTTAGGTAAATCATACTGCCTTCAGTACCTAAATCCTGAGTAATTAAATATATAATCATCCAAATGCATTTACCTCTACCTTCAAAAAGTACAAAATTTGGGGCAGCCTTATCATGTTAAATCAAAAGTATCTTCTATGTCTGGTCAAGCATCCGTCATTTCTTGAGTACAGTAAAAAAAATAAAAAAAATAAAACTACCTGCAATATGCGCGGGTGTTCTAAGTTGGGTCACCACATTTAAGTTGAGAAATAATTCACATGGATGGGTGACCGTAGCCCACCTAAGAGTCTTATCAATTTGGGTCAAGTTTACGTCTTTGTCTGGTAGAGCGTAATCTTCTCACAACTTTTAATGGAAACAAACATAAGTAATTCTTTTCGCACATCTCCCTCTGCCAACTAATTACAATTTTTTCCATAATCTTAATTGTGTGACAAGATTTGTGGTAGGTGATCAATAGGTGGAAAAATGTGTGGCGTGGCATGTGCCTCTATGATGGCATACCCATTCAATCCATCTGTGTATTTTTGAACTAAAGAGCTCGTTCACTTCATCTCCATCCATTGATTGCTTCAATCCTAAATAAAAATCAGAGTACCATTAATTATTTCCTCCTCATCCGTTGTGCCCCTCATAAATATTCCCATCTGTCATTTACCCTAAGATTAATATCTTGCAATACATCATAGATCTTCCAGGGAAAATCTAAATACATGAATGCAGTAATATGTGCTGGCATCACATTGTCTCAATGCATGAATATTTCGTCTTTTACTGTGATACGACAAAAGCGTGTATTATACCTGTGACTTTATTGTATTTCCCATCTCTGCAAACTCCTCACTCCACCCACTCGTTTACATTGATGTTAATTATTAATAGTGTGAAGCAATAGTGCTTTTAATATTTATAATAGTTACATAAGTGTTAGTAAAAATCATCAGTATCGATAACACAGTAAATATTATTCTTAAAGTATAATGTTAAATAATAAGCATCAAGTTAGTAGTAATGATCATATTATCACGTATGGGTGATCTAATGTTGTCAAGTATTTTAAGATATTCAAAATTAAATATAACTGTATGCGTGGTCTTAAAAGATAGAAAGCTTTACTGTAACTTCCGTAAAAGACATGTATCTTATTGTTATTTTATTTTAATTCTTTAAATTAAACATGATTAGGATATTTTAGTTGTGATACTATCATGTAAGTCAGTATTGATTTGAATATTAATTGGAAGTAATAATGCTAGTTGCAGTGCAAATCCGAATAGTGAACGGTTAAGGAGAAATTGTAACGAAAATAATAATCTGCTTAATAAATATTATAGTGTTTTATAATAAGAATGAAATCGGCTCACTGTGTTGAAGAGTATTTTTTTTAAAGAAAAACGAAAAGCAAGAAGATAATTTTCCCTACCTTTATTCTTAGTCCCTAACCCTACATTTTAGGAGACCCCACGTACTCCTATGTTTAAGGATTCCTTAAATAAAGGAATTAAGTTTATACTTTCACTATCTTTTAAAGTAAATAAAAGAAAAAGAATCAATGTGGAAGTTTTAAGATTAGTAAACTCTTAAATAAAGTAAAGGGAATATATTCCCATATACTCAAGAAGGTTACTTTAAACTAGAATTATTATCACTGTAGACCTTAAAATCTACAAATGGTTAAATAACTAACATACACAAGCATGGTTAATGTTAAAACAAAGCAAGATTTTAACATCCATATGAGATATCTAACATGTTTTAAAATGCTATCAAAAAACAAGACAAATAAAAGCATACAAAGAAAAACATGAAATCTATCTATCCCATAGTGGATTGGTGCTATTGTAGAAAATAGCCCTTTCCCAATCCTTATTTACGCTTGATGTTAAGATGCTATGAAGATGATGATAAGATGGGCAAGATTAGCTCTCAATTGAAGAGAGTAGCTTTGTATGAGATTGTGGAGATCAAGTTGTGGAGATTGTGGGATCAAAAACAAGCCAATGAAAAGAGGCCACTTGTCAACTTATGAGTGGTTGATGTATGAGCAAGATTTGGGAAATGTGCCCAAGAGGGGGGAAATTCAAATTTGAATTTGAGAGTAAATGTTGAGTTTGACTTGTGCAAGGGACATGTAAGAGCCATGTAAGAGCTTATAAATGACTTGTTGGATGTACATGTCCACTTGTTTTTTAATTCAAACTTGAGGAAATATTTCCCAAAGATGCTATGTTGAGTGAAAATGATGAATATAAATCAATAAATTGATTTATTGGTGCAAGTGGGATTATCTAGAGGATGTGACATGCATTAGATTAGATTTAATCAGGATTAATTAGCTAGGATGATGATTAGGATGCTTTGACTTATTTGATTTAAATACTTTGATTTATTTAAATCAAAAAGGATGAGAAATTACTTTTGAGATTTTAATTAAATAAAGTTTGATTTATTTAATTAAAGGATAATGTGAGCCTTTGATTTATTTAAATGAATAACCTTAGGACTAAAGACCTGATTTACCTGGTGAATGGATTTGTTGCATTTGATTTATGAATGAGTGGATGAATATGCATAATGCTAATTTCATGTGTCTACAATCCCTAAGATTTCTTTACAATTATGTTTTTACTTTATTTTTTTTACAAAGAGAAAAGTAAATAATATGAATATAAATAGGAATAGTATAATTATTTGTATATGATTCTCTTTATTCTTATAATCCTCTTTAAAATTATTTTTTAGAGTAAATTATATAAGAACAAATAAACAACTAAATTAAAAATTAGTTAATTATAGATGAATTGATATATATAATATATTAATAATCCTCTTTAAAATTATTTTTTAGAGTAAATTATATAAGAACAAATAAACAACTAAATTAAAAATTAGTTAATTATAGATGAATTGATATATATAATAATATATTAGGTTGTAAGAGATAATTATCATCATTATAATTTTAAATTACCCTCTAAATACATTTAGAAGATATGTATTTTTCTTTATATTCGCTAGAGGATAAATAAACAAATAAATAAATAATAGAGAAGTTCAAGATATTGTGTAATGGAGAAATAAAGAATAATAAAGAGAATTTGATGGTGTCTGGGTATTGTTAAAATAATACCAATCCCATATTTATTTGATATACCTTGAAATTCTTCAAGGAGAGAGATGATATTTGGGAAAACAAATACATGTGGGATGTGGTGTGGTTATAAATTAAGGAGCTAATAATCAAGATGTTATTAATAAGGTTTAGATGTGGAACATGTAAGTAAAGATATATAAAGTACATTATTGTTTATTGATTGTTTTTTTTATACCTTTGGTTTTCTAGCATAAAAATATGGGCATGACAGATTAGATTTTATTGAAGTAGATAAACATGTTACATGTGAATTATATTTATTATAGGTTATAATTTAAACCTTGATTAATCTGGAGTAAACAAAAGTATAGGCTAGGAAATTTTTTTAAATCAAAAGAAATTTGATATGTTTGCATACTATAGGTTTCATAGATCTCTTCTATTTATAAGATATTATGAAGGAAATGCATTTAATTATAGTTGACTATTTAATTATTCTTTACATTATCCTTTGTAAGAATGGATTAAGTTTACGTTTATATGAATGGACATTTATATTTTATCTTCCACATGTCTTTGTTAGTTAACTATTTATTTTGAATACTCTTTGGTATTATGCATGCTACTGATTCCATGCTAATTATGTCATCCTCTTGGTTATTTTGCTATTGAGTTAATTTTGTGAATAGTCATGTTTTGGATGAGTTGGGAATCCGTAAATGTTTAAGTCACTCCCCTTTTGATAAGTTATGGGTGTACATTATTAAGCTTTCAAAGGAAATGGGAAACCTGTTGGGTGTTGCATTTTCTCATGATTAGACCTGTGTGATCTATTAATCATATTTTGCTTCTTGAGCTCTCATGGGTGTACCTTGTTCGATTACTTTCCTTGCCTTTGGTTATGATTATGAGCAAGATGGTTCATGCCTTGCCCCTGTATTCATTTCGTGGCTTGTATGCTTGGTACACCCTTGTTGTTGTGAGTGTTGTTGTGGAATGGTTTTGAAGAGTTTCCTAAACAAGTGATGTTGTACTTGTTTGATGTTGTTTTATGTTAGTGTTGAGTTAGCCTTATTTGCTTGATCTTGTTTGGATGTGGATCCTTTCTTGTCATCTCCTAGCACGGGGGGTGGACCTTCAGGTCCACATGGTCGGGTGGAATGTGCTATGCACCCCATTGGGTTCCCAGGTTGTGTTTGCAGTGTAGAAATGGATCCAGAGCCTTCAGAGTTTCACTTGGTTGAAGATTGGTCCTCACCTTTTTACCTTATTCTCCTTTAATGTATTATTCTTGTACTTGATGTACTCTTCCCATTGATATAAGGGAAGCATTATGTAATGTATTATTGTATCTTGATGTGTTGTATCTGTGGAAATATGCTCCATAGTTGTATCATGGAACTATGAATTGAATTGTAGTAAAATGATGTATCATTTTCCTCTCTTTTGATCATGGATGATTGTATGTTATCATTATGTAATCTTGGATTTCATTCGCTTTCATTTTGGGTAAAAGTTTATTTTTTTGTAATGCCAACCCATGTACCCTAGAGGACATAGATGATGTTGTCAACGCATAGTTGCTTTTCATGTAATGTATGTAAATAAAGAAGAAAAAAATAAAATGTGTGCAGTATTTTGTTGTCCTCTGGGGTTCACATGGCGGGGCATTACAAACCATTACATGATCAATAATATAATAACATCAAGGACCATAAAATTGTCAACAACATTCATTACATTCACCATTACAACAAAGAGTTTTCATATAGTTACAATAACTACATCACTACTTTTATACATAAGAACGACAATGCCTCCTCATAAACAAGTGAGGAGAGTACAACAGGAGAATAATACATGATACTATTGAACTACAGTACAATACAATTACATGAAGATACTCCACATGAACTAGGACAATGCAAAAGTCTTGAAATCCAAGAGAAATCACCATGAACATGAACAAGTGAGGGAACCCAATGGAGTGTATAGCAAATTCCACCCAGCCATGTGGAACCTTAAGGTCCACCCCCTGTGCTAGGAGATAGCATTAAGGTCCCACCACAAAATCCAAGAGGTAGATGATGACACAAAGACTAACATAACTCCAATGTACAAACATGGTACAACAACACATGACAGTAACTCCACTTCCAGAGGTACACAACACCAAGGGAAACAAAAGACAAGGAAATACTAGTTTTTCATAGGAGTGTCATCACATAGGTTGTGATGGGTTACCCTAGCCTAACCTTCCTAGGCTACTGGACTACCTGGCCACCTCTACCAGCCACCAGATCCCCATGCACGCTATGTGGGATCAACATACCTTCTAGTCAAACCGAGCAGTTGATCTTGCCATTCCTAGCCTTCCCACTCATCCCAAGCCTAAACGAGAGTGAGGCTACACTATTTGAATTCATGTGAGATACTACCCAAACCCCCTAATTAATTAATTAGATTATCACTTGATTAAACTCTCAATAAGTCACCCTAGCACCTCTTTGTGTGTCAGACCCCCATTGAGAGCCACTCCCCTTCTGACAACTAGGAGACTAAAAGAATCAACAGGGAAAGCCACAATGCACATAAAATGAAACCACAAAAGTATGCATTCCGAGCAAGGCATGGACCATCTAGCTCTCAATACACAACATTAATAACACATGAATGGTGCATGGCCAAGACCCTCATTCTCACATCACTATCATAGTATTACTCACATCAAGGATCAAATAGAATGTTCTGAGTAACAAAAAAACCCCATGGAAGACTCCCATAATTCATTTCCCAAAATAACTAAAAGTTTCCACAATAACTCAAAATTACTCCCAAATCCACACCCAAACACTTACTTCACACACAATTTGAATCCATAATATAACACAAGGGACACAATAATTTCACAATTCAACCACATCAAGTACCAAATATTCGCCACTTTACTACTTACCGATTTAACTCATCTAAAACTCCATTAAAGCACTTAACAAGGATGTAAGTAAAATTAATAGTTCAACTAATACATTTACTAAATTTCCCTCTTAACCAAGAATAATTTACTCCTTTAAGGAATAACCTTCCATCTATTTAATTTACAGTTTCTCGATTATCCTAAGTCTAATATATATATATATATATACTTTTTTTATATCATTATAAACCAATAAAACAACAATATTAAATTTAAAATATAAACATGTCCTCCCATACCTACATTACCTAAGCTTAATCATATACAAAGGCATATTTATTTATATATCATTAAAGCTATCAATACAAAAGACA
Source organism: Sequoia sempervirens (assembly GCA_007258455.2). Taxonomy (NCBI): domain Eukaryota; kingdom Viridiplantae; phylum Streptophyta; class Pinopsida; order Cupressales; family Cupressaceae; genus Sequoia; species Sequoia sempervirens. The sequence goes on along the minus strand of VDFB02105785.1, from coordinate 80,246,354 downwards.
AATTTGAATCTTAAAACTGTCAATTTATATATATAAATGTGCATTGTATTTAATTAAATAACAATTTACAATCGAATATTATTGTCAAATGAATATCAACTTATATATACCAACATACCTATATATATATATATAAAATCGATCTACCAACCATACAGAGGCTGATTCTTGTATGATTAAGGCTCAGTCACAAATACATTCATTATCGACAGTTCCACTTCAAATTTCTCAGTGGTTTGATTAAATCCCAAGACAGCGATTAAAGTATAGGATTGAGTTTACACATGCAACGACTAATTCAATTTGAGTATACTTTTCCCTCAGATATATATATATATATATATATATATAGTAGGAATTATGATGCACCATGTATTCAACAGATTTAAGATAATCAAATACACAGCAACTGAATAACATTTTTGGAGTTCGCAGTTTGATAGAAGACAATAACAAAGCTACTGGTTTTGACACAGTTTACACATAGTCAAACCCCATGCAATAAGATGTTATGGACCAATACTGAAGGAGTTAAAAATCGTACTCAAGGAATTAGAGTTTATGGCGTTCAGCTATTACGCTGCGCCAAGCTATTACTGAATTTGAGTCTAAGCTGTCAAATGGCAGAGGAACGATACTATACAGTCTAATCAGGTTATGGATTCCATCCTCAATGTATATCTGTCCCCCACAAAAGAATCTAATATCAAATATTCAACCTAAATATTTATACAAAATTATTCATTGCTCCCTGCTAACACAGAGGTTGTTAAGGATAAATGGCCGAAAATGCAACTAGGGTTAGCTCCAAAGTATACGCTGATGTTGCAAACTCAATTAACATCAATGATGAAGATGACGAAGTGAATCATAACCCAAGATTCGTTGCGGGCATTGGTACAAGAGATGGACATGGCTCCTTCGCGCCATCCACTAAGATGGTTTCCGACAAAAATGTGGTTGATATCCCCATTTCTAGAGAGCACATGATTCAGGTGGATACACAAGATGATACCATTCTGGTTCCCATATAGGACATCATGGTTCCATTACATGTAGAAGCCATCAAGAGTAATACAAGCCAGTGAGCTGGAGGGAATTTTTATATACGGAAAATTTTCATTGTTCTAGGTTTCAGCTTTAATGACGACTCCAAGCCAGCCTTGAAACTTCATAATAATATCTGTGTTAAGGGAATTTTCTTTAAATCCAAGGATTTAAGCACAACCACCCCGCGATACAAAAGATTTAATCCCATGGGGGATCTGTAGCAAGGAAAGAGTCCAAAATGACAAAGGAAGCTACACTAGTGACTTAGGAGAACTTCAGTTTGAAACGCCGAATAACATACAAACTATAAAATATAACTGCAAGCAAACAATAGTAAACCCTATCATATTGGCTCACACAGGCCGCGAATACACCTCAATGCACGATGAAGCCATAGTATTTTCATCTTACAAGATACGATAGGTAAATAAAGATCTATTGGCAAGCGACGATAGCAAAAAGCAATATGGATAGGCATCGAATCAAGACATAGTTGAAATAATGGTAATCTACAGGAACCATCCGTTCCAATGAGTGGCAAAAATAAAAGAATTAAAATGAATGTCGATAGATACAATCGATGACCACAAATGATATAACCATGCGTCCAACACAATTACCACTTGCAGGTTAATATGAATATTTCACTGGGTAAGTGGCGGTCCAATATACACAGTAATAACACAGTATCTTAACAAGAATGAATGTATAGTTATATTTACTGATGCGGCTACGGTTCAAGGTGCCAACGGTGCCATACGGCTATAAGAGGAACAAACTCGAACTACAAATTACAGCTAATAAAGGACAATGAAGGGTAGCAATGAAAACTATATACATCTAGAGGCAAACCTCCAAACCCAGGCAAGGAAAAAATAGAGGATTTCAACAATTAAGGAAATAAAAAGAGTTATCATATATTACAGTTGAGTTGCTCAGACATATTGCAGTCAAATTAAGGGAAATGCAGAGCAAGCTCAAATTGGTTTCCAGAAAGAACTACAATTATCAAAACCATGCTCTTATTAAATAATTACACACTCAGGAATTTTAAGCAGTAATTATTTACTTCAACAACACAACCCTGCAAGAACATTCTTTGAGCAAACATTAAATTTAGGGAGAAATGGTGGAACCTAGAATGATTCATGCAATCGAGTAGGAAATTGTTGTTGGATTCAAAACCCAAGTTGCAGCTCCAGTTTCTACCAAACTTCAATTTACAAATTTGCATCTCCAATCACTCGAAATTCCACAGCCTCTATAAACCACCTTTTCCTCCCGCCCCGTCCCAAATTTAAGAAGAAATGGTGGAACCTAGAATGATTCATGCAATCGAGTAGGAAATTGTTGTTGGATTCAAAACCCAAGTTGCAGCTCCAGTTTCTACCAAACTTCAATTTACAAATTTGCATCTCCAATCACTCGAAATTCCACAACCTCTATAAACCACCTCTTCCTCCCACTCCCCTCCCAAAATTCAAAGCTTTCTATTTCCAAGAAAAGTTTATTCAAGAACCCCAAAAGAATGTTCACGGCCAAAATTTCTAGAATTAGTTTTTTTTTCTTCCCTGGAGAAAAATAATCCTATTGTCCCTCTTCAGTTAACTCTAATTGATTTAATTACTTTTCCCCCATCCATTCCAGCATACCACTTTTATTTTAGCATTCATTTGTTTTAATCCTGACAAATGCCAACTACCCCTCTTTTAAAATATCTTTATTTTATTATTCTTATAAAATCCCTTTTAGGATATTTAATTTATTAGTCCTAACTTACCTTTTAACTCTATTGCACCACAACATAATTAATACATTTATTTTAATATTTCTTTGTTAATTCATAATTTAATTTATTTAAACTGATTAAAAATATTAGTAATTATTTATTTATCAAACTGCAAATATATTAAAATATTTAATTAAAAACCAAATATCTGTCAACATTAGTAACCTTTTATTTAATATGAAATCAATCAAGCCGATAACTCAAATAACCAAAATACCCAACAGTACCTGACTACATGCGAAATGGAAGACAAATGACAACAACAACAACTAGGGAAAAGTGTAGAGGGGCACTACAAATCCACAATAGTATTGCGGGTTTGCACCATTACTTTAGGTTCATTGCTTTGAATTTGATGTTTAATGCTTTGAAATTGAATCTTTCTTATTGTTGTAGGCTAATTTCATTGAGTATGACATTTAGTTGATCATTTTATCTTGATAATTGCATGAATTATGTTTGCATTTGATTAGCTTAATCAACTATATGACAACTATCCCTTTGTAAAAGCAAGGTCACACCAGAATATTACAAAAAAAGGGAAAGTTTAATTATAAGTAATTGAACAATAGTTAGTTCCATTCCAAAACCATTTAGACCCGTGCTCTTATAGAGAGAAGACATGATAGATCTTAAAATTCTTCTACATAAGAACTTGATAGATTGCTTGAAGAATATTAGGAGAATACCAAAGATTTCAAGATCTCCATAATTTTTAACATATATTTAAATCTCTTTAAGAAAAATTTATTCCAATATAGAAGAGGTAAGGGAGTAACTAGAAAATTAGAAGAAAATAATTATACCATTAGTGAATAAAATCATAGCACCAACTATTGATGGTTTTAAAAAGATATATACCTAGGTTTGGTTAAAAAAATAGTAACTCGTTTCATAATTAACCCCGTGAAAGATATCATCCAATTTGAGAGGAAATTTCCTATGATATGTGGCACCATGGTGTAATCACACAAGGGCATAGCCTTTTTCTTAACATATTACATTGTATAACTAGCGGCAACTGTATAGAGTTAAATTGTTTCAATCGCTTCCTCCTTCCTTCGTATAAATGCAGTAGTGATCATCAAATAAGATATATCGAACTTTATTGTCTTCATATGGTATCAAAGCTCCGAGCAATCCTTGTGCCTGTGTATTTGAATCCCGGAGAAAGAAAAAGTATGGCATAAAAACCTGGCCTAACAATGACAACAACCTGTGTGATGGCGTTTGGGTTTGCACGAAAGGAGTGGCTGCGCCGTATTTAAGGAGTGGAGTTTTCTGAAAAAGCAGAGGAGCCTCCTCTATGGAATGAGGCGGGGAGTTTTGAAAGAAGAGTCGAGGAGTCGATAGAATGAGTAATTGTTCCGATCGATGGAGGAGGTGTTTGATTATGAAAAGACGAATAAAACAAATTACAGAAAAACAGAGCGAAAGAAGAACAAAGACACAAACACCAAAAATTATAGTGGTTCACCTTAATGGCTACGTCCACTTTTTAAGTAGGGGAATCCTTTTATTAAACTCAGTTCAAGTTACATCAATAATATGCAACAACAAATACTTATATCTAATCCCATACAATACTTTGGATTCAAGCAAAGAAGCTGAACAGCCACAAGGAATTGGAGGGAAAAAGAATATTGGCGTTTCATATTTAACAATCTCCCACTTGAAACCCAATCACTACAGCACACATTCAGGTATTCCCCCACTTTAGCCCGGCTGGTTAGAGTTTAACCAGACCGAGAGGAGTCCTACAAAATTCGAACTTCTCTTGCATCACAATCTTGGTCAGAGCATTAGCAGGATTCACATTTGTAGCAATCTGGGCCACCTGTAACTTGCCTTCTTCAACCACATGGCGAATAAAATGATGGCACAAATCAATGTGCTTGGAGCAACGATGAGATGTATGATTATTTGCCATAAAAATGGCACTCCTACTGTCAAAAAAAAGAACAAATTCTTTCAGTTTACATCCCAACTCACTCAACAACTGCTATAACCAAATCATCTCTTTGGCCCCTTCAGAAAGAGCCATCTATTCAGCCTCGATAGAAGAAAGAGCAATTGATTGTTGCAATCTAGAAACCCAACTAATTGCTGCCCCAGCAAATGTAAAGGCGTAGGCAGATGTAAATCTTCACTTGTCCAAATCACCGCCCAAATCGGAATCAACATATCCCTGTAATTGAAGTCCCTCTCTGTGAAACCATAAAGCATAACTAGAAGTACCTTTCAAGTACCTCAAAATCCACTTAACAGCTTCCCAATGATCCTTGTTGGGATTGCTCATAAATCTACTAACTACTCCCACATCATGAGAGATATCAGGTCGTGTACAAATCATGGCATACATTAGACTGCCAACCGTGGAAGAATAGGGAATATGTTTCATGAGGTCTTGTTCTTCTTGTGTCTTGGGACACATATTAGAGAACAAACGAAAGTGATCAGCTAGAGGAGTGACAATGAGCTTAGCATCCTTCATTCCAAACCTGTCCAAAACTTGAGCAACATACTTTTCTTGAGACAATCTGATTTCCTTCTTTTGCCTATCACGGATTATACTCATGCCACGTATTCGTTTTGCTGCCCCTAAGTCTTTCATGGCAAAATGTTGAGCTAAAAGTTGCTTCAAGTCACAGACTACTTTCATGCTAGAACCGGTGACTAGCATGTCATCAACATAAAGTAAAAACAAAACAAACTCACCAGTATCAAGTTTCTTGTAATAGACACATGGGTCAGCCCCACAATGGATGAAGTGATGCTCAGTCATAAACTGATCAAATTTGCGATACCACTGTCTTGGGGCTTGCTTGAGCCCATATAAGCTTCGTTTCAGTTTGCAATATAAGTGTTCTTATCCTTTTTTTGACAAAGCCTTCAGGCTGTTCCATGTAAAGTTCTTCATCAATGTCTCCATGAAGGAAAGCGGTTTTAACATCAAGCTGTTCAAGCTCAAGATCACATGCAGCTACCAGACCCAAGACTGCACAAATGGAAGTCATTCTCACAACTGGAGAGAAAATTTCGTTGAAATCGATTCCCTTCTTCTGATCATAGCCTTTGACAACCAACCTGGCTTTGTAGCGCTTCTTACCTCCTCCTTTCAACCGATAGATCCATCAATTTTTTAAGGCCCGCTTATGAGGTGGAAGTTTCACCAAATCCCAAGTGAGATTTGCATTCAACGAATCCATTTCTTCCTGCATTGCCTCCATCCATTTCTGACTATTATAATCATTCCAAGCTTGTTTAAAAGTGACTGGCTCAGAGTGATCAGAGAACAAAAGCTTCAGATGATCAACCATCAATAGTTCAAAATCATGAAATTTACCAGGGATTTTCCTTTGTCGGGTAGACCTCCGCAAATTCCCGGATGACTCACTTGGAGAAACAACATCAGTATCCTTTCCAGACGCATGAGTAGAGGTCCCTGTTTTGTAAATAGGTTGTTCCTTGTCAGCATATCAGGCTGACTGAGTATTAATCCCATCCTGTCTATTGCTTTCTGGCACCATATGTCTGACGCCATCCAAAGAAATCGAATCGTTTTGAGTCAACGAGGATGGACGAAAATAATCATGCGCAGGAGAAGGAATGACATGGGAGTCAGAATCCACAATTTCTGTTGAAAATTAAGACACCCTTGTTCCTGGATGCCGTGGGATTTAATGGGAAAGTGCGCAGGAAACAGATTGTCATTGGAGTCAAATTCTCTAACTTCTGGTTGCCGCAGATGCATACCGAAGTCCTACGTGTCCAACTGGGAAGGACGTGGTGTGGACAAAGGAGCGCGGTCCCCTATTTTGAAGTGCTCTGTATTGTCAAAAGGACCTGAATATTGCTGTGGAGAGGTCCGCACAGGGTTCCAGGAGGAACGAATTTCCTTAGGGGAGGAATCGATGCCTCTTTGTGAGGCGTTTGAATGAGACTCAAGCTGCTCACCAGTTTGTGAAATCTCTCCATCATACTGAGAAGAATCAAGGGGACCATGTTGTAAAACAGAAGTGGGTGAAGGAACCGTTGTAGAAGGCAAAGATGCAGACGACCCCTGTAAAAGTATTGTTCTCAAAAGAAGACAGAGGAACATATTCCTTAGAATCCACAGATTGGATTTGCAAGGCTGGAAAGGTGTGTTCATTGAACACCACATCACACTTGTCCGAATTATCTTTTGTTCAAGCGGATCCCATAACCTGAAACCGTAATTGTCCTCACCATAACCAACAAAAATACAACGCTTTGATTTAGGATCAAGTTTAGACCACTTTTCCTTGGGAATGAGAGCAAAATCTTCACAACCAAAAACTCCTAAATAACTGTAAGAAATTCGCTTACCCAACCAAGTCTCTTCCGAAATATCAAAATGTAATCGAGTGGACGGTGCTCGGTTGATAAAATATACTGCGGTGTTGTAGGCCTCTGCCCAAAACTCTTTGCCAAACCCAGCATTCAAAAGCATACAACGAGCTCTCTCCAAAATTGTTCGATTGAGCCTTTCAGCTGCACCGTTCTCTTGAGGAGTAAAGGGAACAATTTTGATCCGACGAATACCATTTTCTGTACAAAAAGTTTCAAATTCCGAGGAGCAATACTCTCCTCCATTATCTGTTTGCAAGCACTGGATCTTGTGCCCAATTTGGTTTTCGACATAGGCTTTAAATAATTTGAATTTAGTAAACACCTCTGATTTTTTTGAGAGCATATAAATCCAAACTTTCCTTGTACAATCATCAAGAAATGTGACAAAATAGTTAGCTCCTCCAATAGAGGTTACCTCAGTGGGTCCAAAGACATCTGAATAGACCAGCGCCAAGGGTTGGCTCTTCTTCTCATGACAGGTTCTCAAGAAGCTGACCCACTTTTGTTTGCCATAGAGACAATGTTGGCAAAAATCCAACTCAACAAATTTCAAACCGGGTAGTTGTTCTCTTTTGAGCATAATCGAAAGTCCTTTTTTTCTCATGTGATCGAGCCTTTTGTGCCAAAGCTCGGTACCGCTATCCTCAATAGTCATGGCAGCTCCCACTTGATTATTATTTTCAAAAACATATAAATTTCCCACTTTATTTCCCTTTGCTACTACCAAAGCCCCTCTAGTAACTTTCCAAAAATCGATATTAAAGAAAACATGGCAACCTTGAGCGAAGAGCTGACTTACAGATATTAAGTTCCTCTTGAGTTTAGGAACATGACAGACATCCTTTAAAAGCCATTTGCTTCCATCTTCCAGCTGTAACAAAATATCACCTTTCCCAATTATATCACATGCTTTATTATCACCTAAATATACTTTGCCAAACTAACCTTTCTCATAGTTTGTGAAAGCCTCCATGCATGAAGAGACATGAAAAGAGGCTCTAGAGTCAAGTACCAAAGAATCAAAGGTGGTGTCATTAGTAGAAAGGATTAAAACACCATCATCACTGTTATAAATTGTATTAGCTTCGTTGTCCCTCACTATCTCTTGTCCCCTTCTTTAAGACCGACAATTCTTCTTTATGTGGCCAACCTTGCCACAAAACCAGCAATCACCATTTCGTCCTCTTGACTTCGATCTCTTTGCTGATTTAGACCTCCTTTTGCCATGATCATTGCTTCTATCTAGAAACCTTCCTCTACTCACTGTCGTTAAAGCATCACCAAAAGATTCCTAATTTTTCCTTCGCATGTCTTCGCTAAGAAGGGTACCTACAATATCATCAAATTGCAACTTGCTTTTGGCAGCTACTAAGGTGCTGACAGCCATTAGAACACTTTCCCAACTGTTAGGTAATGAACAAAGTAACAATATGGCTTTAATCTCATCATCTAGATTGATGCCTACTGAGATCAATTGGTTTATCAAGGTATTAAATTCATTTAAATGGTTTGACATAACTCCGCCTTTCTTCATCTTCAAATTGTATAATTTTTTCATAATAAATACCTTGTTAGATGCTGAAGCCATTTCATATGTAGAAGAAAGCTTATCCCATAAATCTTTCAAAGTCGGTTGCGATGAAACATTAAACAACACATTACTAGACAACGATAAAAAGATAGTAGCTCTTGCCTTTTTATCGATTTTTTCCCAATCTTCATCGTTCATAGTTGCTGGTTTTTTGGCTTTTCCTTCTAACGCTAAAGCGAGATCTTGATTGATCAGTAGTGACTCCATCTGCACTTTCCAAAGATCGAAATTGTGCCCTGAAATTTCTTGATCTTCCATTTATCCAACTCTTCCATAATTCTGGAAATTCCTTTCTGATTTCCAAATAGCTCTGGTTACCGAGCTCTGATACCAATTGTTTGATTATGAAAAAGACAAAAACAAAGTACAGAAAAACAGAGCGAAAGAAGAACAAAGACACAAACACCAAAATTTATAGTGGTTCACCTTAATGGCTACATCCACTTTCTAAGTAGGGGAATCCTTTTATTAAACTCAATTCAAGTTACATCAATAATATGCAACAACAAATACTTATATCCAATCCCATACAACACTTTGTATTCAAGAAATAAGCTGAACAGCCACAAGGAAGAGGGAAAAAGAATATTGGCGTTTCATATTTAACAGAGGCGCAGAGCAACAATTATCTCTCATTACTGGATTGAATGTTGGATTTCACTTAAATATCATCCTTTAGGTGTCCTTAATGCATTTACCCTCGCCTTTGTCATTACCATCCATAGTTAGAAATATCTGGCGCGCAAAATGCTGCAAAAAGGTTTAAATCGTTGGTTTGATTGATCACTTTTTATTTTTCTTTCTTATCTTTGACCAAAAGTGCACAAACTAGTGCAGATAAAAGATTGACACTTCCGATCAACTCTGTCTCACTTTAACATTTCTTTTTCAAGATCTTCCAATGCTGTATACATGCATTCAAGTGTTTGTATTCCTAGAATTGCTAGCAAGAAGGTACCACTTCATTTTCCTCTTCAAGATGTCGAAGTGCCTATCACACACTAAGCTTTGACTGCTTAGGTGGATGGTGTGGGGCCCATGCAGTCTGTTGGTTTCACGCACTCTTTTTCCATTCTCCCGAAACAGTCCCATAAACCGTAGCAGTCAGCAGACAGCCGTGCGATTCCTGCGCATAAGCCCTGCAAAACCTAATTCAAATCACTGTTTGGCGCTCAAGAAGTTTGAATGGATAAAAGAAACAGATTGGCTCTTGTTGAGTATGGTTATAGCAGCAAACGGAGGGACAAGGCATGTGAGCTGTTGGCCCGAGTGCCTGAAAGAAATCTGGTCTAATGGAATGCAGAATATACGCAAAGTGGATTTGTTGTAAAGGCTTTAGGAACTTTCAAGGAAATGCAATTGGCAGGTGTAAAGCCAAACTTCGCTACCATTTTCAGCAGCCTCCATGCCTATGCCAAAATGGGATTTCGTTAACAGGGTATGGAATCCCTAAAAGGAGGATGGCATTAGTCGGATGTTGCAACTACCCTGGTAGACATGTATGCAAAATGTTGAAACACAGAAAAGGGGCGTGAACTGTTTGACAGAATACTTCAAAGAAATGTAATCTAATGGATTGTCATGATTGCAGGATATGCAGAATGTGGAACCATAGACAAGGCACGTCAACTGTTTAACAGAATGACTCGAAGAAACATGTTCCCACGGAATGCCCTGATTGGAGATTTCTCACAAAAACGATTTCTTATAAAAACTTTAGGAACTTTCACGCAAATGCAATTGGGAGATTTAAAGCCAGATTCTGCAAATTTTGTCAACATCCTCTTAGCCTGCTGCCAAAATGGGAGCTTTCGAGCAGGGTATGGACATCCATCAAAGCATAAAAGATAGAGAAATTTTGTCAGATGTTGTAGTTGCAACTGCTCTAGTAGAGAGACGTTTGCAGAATGTGGAAGCACAGATAAGGGGCATGAACTATTTTGAATTCTAAATCATCATTTTATTTTTCATTTCTTCTATTTTGAATTCTAAATCTCATTTTATTTTTCATTTCTTCATATTTTAGCGCAGTTAATTTTTAAAGGTTTTTTTCTCAAAAAATCATGTAATAATGGGATGGTTGCATTCTTCAGTGTCCCAAAATTCTTATATTAAAATTGGACTCTGTTTCTCCTATTCACAATGAGAGTTTCTTTTAGTTGAACCCTCTTATTATTTTCTACCAACTAATAATTACTCTTCTCTTTATCATTTCCAAAATATTTCCAACCCCTCTTTATCATATATTGTATCTTTCTCTTCTAAATAATTTGCAATCTTACACCCATACATCTTCCATTATTTATTTACATTCATTTAATTTGAAAAAAAATAGAGAGGGGAAGGAGGTCATTCCATAAATTCAAATTCTCTTTTCTTATCTATTTTGGTTCATTTTAATAATTTAGTTATCCCCAATACAATGATTGGATTTGAAAAATGATGTATCTTATGAAGAACTCAGAAAATAAATTGATTATAGCTCAATTCTAACTATACTTTCAATTTCAAAAGTCAATCTTTAGTTTATACATTTATTATGTTTGTGTAGATCTATAAATAATGAAATTTGCCTACAATAATTACATAATTTACAAAGTGAACATATATATCCAATGCCAAATCTCAGAATTTGGGCTTCAATAATAATACTTAGCTATTATGATTTGACATGATGTCTAAAACATTCAAAATACACTCTCCAATGTTTTATTGAAGGTCAACCCCTAAGTTATTAAAAAAATAGTAAACATGCAATGCACATTGAGAATGTTTAGAAATAAACCTTTATTAGTCATTAAATTGAACCATAAGAGCACTAATATGTATATATATATAAATATAACATCATAGGCATCTTTAATGATTGATTATTGTTTTTGATAATTTTATCAAGTTGTTAAATTGATATTATAGGAGATTGAAAAAAGAGAGAAATATATGTGTTCTATGGAATCCCTTTATCCTTATCTCTATTTTAAAAAAAAATTGATCTGAGCAATGATTTAGATTGAAAACCTAGAGGTTTTGATCTATACAAAAGATTGAATCCATGTAATACATTGTTGCTTCTGCAGATTATGCAATTGAACTAAATGACTAGATATATTTTTTCTTGATTCAAACCATTTCATTTAGCTAAAAGAGTGGGTTTATTCTACTCTAACGTCAAAAATAGCTTAAAATCTTAATCATAAATATGGTACAATTAAGATAATATAAAACAATTTTTTTTAAGATTTTAGACAAGAAAAATAAAATCATAAATTAATATGATCCTAATCAATGTGAGGTGCTACTATTTTATTTTCTTAAAATTTGTGAGGTGCTTCCATATCCAAGCAACCTCTATGCTTATCCACACAACCACTATCCATATGCAAGCAAACTATATCCCCTTTCACACCCCCCACAACATAAATAGATTTAGGGTAAGTCATAGATAGATAGGGGATAGATACCCTCAATTTTTAGAGATTTTCAAGTGTAGGAACCACCCTAATTAATGATCTAGATTGATATCGATAAATTGGTTCATGTCCTTAGTCCTATGCAACACATTAGCCCTTGAAAAAGGCTTTTAGACCAAGTCATGATGCCCCTATCAATGCCTTTCTAAATAAATCTAAAAGGTGGTTGGATCTATTCCTATTAAGTTGAAAAATAAAAAGAGCAACTTGATGGATACTAATGATGAAAACCCATAAGTGCACTAGAAGGTATGCCTTGTAAAATTATCTTGCTAGAATATAAAATAAGATAGAGATAATTGTAGGTGTTAAAAAGAAATTTGTGGTAGTATTTGGTGTCTTGTACAACCCCCTAGTAAATTAAGGTATTAGAAAAAATGAGTTAAGATGTATACATTAAATCAATTAAATATTTATAGAAAATTTTTATAAGAAGAGAATAAAATAATTTATTGGTAAGATCAAGATAGGTTTTGAAGAGTATTTAAGATCATGATAGAAAAGAAGAAGGAAGAAGAATCCTAATATTGAGAGGAAAGAGAATGGAAAGGTTAGAAAAAATGCGAGAATCATCAAGAGATTGTATGAAGCAGAATGTAGCTAATAAAAACCCTAGTACTGAGATAGGTAGATCCTTAGTGAACATGGAATTCATGAATATTAAATAAATAGAGTGGTTTATGGTCTAAATTAGAACTATAGAGTAAAATATAACTAAAATGATAAGGAAGTTGAAATAATATTTAAGGAAACATTGAACTTAGAGAGGTTTGACCTTATTTTTGGGGATACTATAGATGTGGTTTCTACGTAAAAGAAGATGAAGTACATAAGGGAGGAAGTAAAGAAGTTTTTAATTGGTGACAAACATGAGATAATATTTAGCTATAGAATAAAAGAAGTCACCAAAAATTTAAAATTTTTCAAGGAAACTTTGGACATGATAGATCATGATAGCAATTTCGAGGTTGAGGAAGCAAATAACTCAAAGAAAATTGAAGATAAATCAATTACCAATCAATTGTTATCAAACAACACATTCCCCAAGCTAAAAGGACAATATGAGGAGATGGACATCATGGACTAAGAGTCACCTCCCATGTTATCAAAATCAAGAACAACTTCTAAGGACTCCATATAAGTAGTGAATCCTTAATTGGGTTAGAGAAAGAAAAATTAAGAAGAAATTGTTATAAAATTTGTGATAAATATTAGGAAGTGATTTATTAGGTGTTCAATTAGCAAGAGATAATGGTAGAGACAGGAATTTGTTCAAGTATAAATGAAGTGAAACTAGACAAAGAATCCATGATAAAAAGAGAGAAAGAGATCCAGTAGTAGAGAATAGATTAGGAGAAAGGATAATCCCTTAGCATACAAAACTTAAATTAAGAACACATTGACCTCCTCCAAATATAGATTTCCATATGATTAAGCTCCCTAATATTGGTAAATACACCACATCTCTTTACCTTAAACTTTCATTGGAGTGGGGTTCTAGAATTAATGATGACTAAACCGAATTATATGATTTTTTAGAGACCCTTAATGACGAGACACTAAGATGGTGTATAAAAGCTTTCCCTAAGCATGCTAAAACATGGAAATAATTGAGTGAATTATTTTTTGAAAAATTTCCATTCACCTAATGTTTCAATAAAAAACATAAATAAAATATCGAAGATGACAAAAACTATCAAACTAGAAGAAACCTTGACATAAGAGAAATAAATTAAGTGGTTTATTTTAGGCTTAACCCCTCCCATTATATAACAATAGTAGATGATAACATTTCTTCATATAAGGATCTAGTAGAATTGATCACCATAATAGTATCTTAGTAAGAGAAATGAGAGAAAGAAGATTGTTACAATGAGAAATCCATCTCAAAGCAATAGAAAGGTTCCACCAATGCACCACGAATATATTCACTCTCTCTAAAGAATGCAAACACCTTCTACTCACTGCTTCCAGTAGTCTTACTCATTTAAGCTTGCACTGCACTTCACACTTTCATACTTCACATCACAATTTGCATCTCACACACATAACACACTCATCCTCCATGAACCCAAGTCATTCTAGAATAATCATTAGTTAATAGCATGAAATACATGTAACCTTGAAAAATTCTTATTTTGGTAGGTCCACAAAGATCTATATGCACTAACTCCAAAGGACCAGTAGTATATTGTTCTTTGACTTTGAAACTCTTTGTAGCTTGCTTCCCAATCTAACATTCCTTACAAACAATTTTGATATGCTTTGTAATCTTTGGCAGATCTATCATGACTTGAATTGAATTGATCCTCACTAGGTTATCAAAATTGATGTGACAAATTCTTCTATGCCATAGCCAACTATCATTTATTTGAGTAAAAAAAAACATACCATTAGCACCTTTAAGCTGATCAAGATTTCCATCAATCCTTCTTCCTGTAGCAACCATAGTTCCAAATCCTTTTTTAATCTCACGACCATCATACTAAAATGCAAGGTTATATCCTTTGCTACACATTTTTCCTACACTTAGAAGGTTGTGTCAGAGACCCTTAACATAAAGAAAATCATCTATATTATGCTTACCATCAAAATTGAATAAACATTTTCCACATATCTTGGTAGATGTATCATCACCAAACTTTACAATATCTCCTTCAAATTTCTCAAGTTTAACAAACTTACTCTTATCATCAGTCATATGATTTGAGCATCCACTTTCAATGATCTAGTTATTCTTCTCTTCTATGGCATGAAAATCACTCACTATTGCTCCTTGAATATTATGACCTATTTCTAAAGAGCTTTCCTTCATACATTTCTCAGGGTTAGCAGAATTAGTTCCATCATTTAGATCCATGAAAAAGGATTCATTATCCTCATCATCAAGGTAATCAGATTCATCATCAAATATACTAGAATCTTAGTTATTCTTCTCTTCTCTAGCATGGAAATCACTCACTATTGCTCCTTGAATATTATGACCTGTTTCTAAAGCACTTTCCTTCATACATTTCTCAGGGTTAGCAGAATTAGTTCTATCATTTAGATCCATGAAAAAGCATTCATTATCCTCATCATCAAGGTAATCAGATTCATCATCAAATATACTAGCATCTTAGTTATTCTTCTCTTCTCTAGCATGAAAATCACTCACTATTGCTCCTTGAATATTATGACCTATTTCTAAAGCACTTTCCTTCATACATTTCTCAAGGTTAGCAGAATTAGTTCCATCATTTAGATCCATGAACAAGCATTCATTATCCTCATCATCAGCGTAATCAAATTCATATTCAGATATACTAGTATCTTATTTTAAATAATAACGTCTCTTAATTGATTTACCTTTGTTCTCCTTATATTTCTCTTTTTGAAGCTTTGATAGGACATCTTGAAGCATAATGACTTGTCTTTCCACAATTGAAACATTTGAAAGGTAACTTACCTCTATATTTTCCAGTACCCTTTTTCAATCTCCTCACAAAATTTTCTTCTACATCATCAACATCATTTAGATCTGATTCCTCATTCTTTTCAGCTTTGCCAACTTTAAAAGCAATCTAGATTTTTAAATCACTTTGACCAAATTCTCTTAATAAAAAAACAATTAAATTACGAAGCAACTAATATCTAGAATATTGATCTAAATTTCGAGCTTCTTCAATAGGAGAAACTTTATGACTATAGGATTTATGAAAAGTTCTTAGCACCTTCTTGACCACCTCATCTTCTTCAAATTACCAAAGCCTTTGATGGAGTTGACAAATTCATCCATTTTATGCATGTAAAGCTTGTAATATCTTCATCCTCTAACATTTGCAAGGTTTCAAACTTGATCTTTAGATTCTGCATCTTAGCTTGCTTGAATTTTTCATCTCCTTCATAAACACTTTCTAACTAAACTTCTAGATCTTACTAGCAGATTTTAGATTCATACCTTTCACAAATTCAGTATTAGAAAGACCGCTCAAAAGAGAATACCTTGCTTTCCCATTGTAATCATAGGCCTTGATCTCATCATCAATGCTTAGACCATTTGTAGGAATAGTATATCTAGACTCAACTGACTTCCAAACTCCAAACCCTAGAAAAATAAGAAAACCTTCCATCTAGTCTTCCAAAATGCATAATCTAATCCATCAACTAGAGGAGCCTCCTTGTGCACCATCCTAGATCTCAAGCAGTTAAGCTTTCTTCTAAGGAACCAACTCTGATACCAATTGTTGAATACAAAAGACAACTAAGAGGGGGTTGAATCAATTGTTCATTAAAATAACAAACCCTCATTAACATTCAGATCCACATTAACCTTATTAGACTTTAATCCATTAGAATGATTTAACATGTAAGAAAATAATAGAAATTGAAAAAACAACAACATACATAGTAGAACACTGGATTTATGTGGAAAACATAAGAAGGGAAAATCCACCTGTAGTGAAGATTAGCTCACAATATAAATTGATTACAACATTGAATACAATAGGCTCACTATTAGTGGGCTCACTACCCATATAAAAGAAGGGCTCACAACCAATGACTCATTGCCAAATTACAAAAAAGAAGAAAGAAGATTTCTACAATGAGAAATCCATCTTAGAGCAATAAAAAGGTTCCACCACTGCACCACCAGTATATTCAAGACCATTACAAATCATTGACTATGTTTTCCTTTAAGAGGGAGGGAACCCGAATTCCAAAACCAATTGATCCCAAGTTTTCAATTTTTCATCCTTGAAAATGTCCTAGAAAGAATCCACCCCCATCTGATGCCAAAGTTTAGTTGAATAGCCCTATCTTAAAGCCAGCGGCTTTCCATTACACTTAATATTCCACCAGATAGATCTACTACCAACACAAAAGTTTGGAGCAGACCCAAAGGCTTCCCCGTTCACAATTAACTTCTTCACTTCAACCCATGCCTTCCACAAAGTAGCAAATATTGGGGACCTAAAGAATTTCATCTCAATTGGAGAGAAGAGATCCTACAAATTCAAATTGGACCACTTCTTACATTTTTTGGCTTAGACATACTTAAATTATTTCTTATCAGAACTTTCCATGGCTCATTGCCTATAATAGACTAAAGAATCCACTTGGCTACCAATGCTTGGCCCTACAATCTCAAATGTTTAAGGCCCAAGCTTCCCATTTCTTTGGGAAGGCAACACCATTCACATTTCACATTATGTCATTTTTTGGAACTCTTACCATCAGACCAAAGATAGTCTCTTAAAATTTTCTACAGTTTATTTAATTGAAAATTAGCAAATAACTAGGTTGAGAAATGGTAGAAAGCATGAGATGCAAGAACTTTCTGAGCAATTTGTATTCTACTAGCAAGGGACAACAAGTGGGTTTTCCATTTAGTATGAATTGTTTCAATTTTCATAAAAAACCATTCCCACATATTGTTGGTATATGGAGCCTAATTAGACACGAAGGTTAAATTTTCCCCACTTTTATCGGCATGGTTTCCTCCCAAATTATTTTAATGGGGGTTTGGGTGTAGTGCCCCTATTGCATTCCTTCTCATGATACATGGTAGGGTCAAGGGGCAGTGCCCCTGAAACCTCTCACATTTTTTATTATTTTATAAACACGTCAAGAATTAATTTTTCTATTGGTCAACATAAAAAAACCCTATTTTTTAACCAACATAAGTCTTGATAAAAGGCTAAGGGTTAGGGTTTATGTTGACATTGTATTGTAGCAATTGCAACGGTATTGAGTTGCAAGGATTATTGGCTATAATCAGTTCTATTTATTGGATAATAATATTGAACTCTCTGTTGGTGGATGTACCCCAAGTTTGGGTGAACCACGTTAAATATTGTCTCTCTCATTTTTATTATTTTTGTGTTTTTCATTCCTCTATTTAATCTTTATTTACATTTAATTGATATTTTCTGCATACAATTCCTAACACATATTTTTAAGGGAAGGTGAGACAAAGAAGGGAATACCTAGATATTTGACAATCTTATGAGGTCCAACCCATTATTAATTTTTAGTAGTCAACCAACTTGGAGGGTCCAGGGTCAACCAAATGATAAAATATTAATGAGAGATCTTGGAGCTAGGTGCAATACAAAAAATTTCAATTCTTTTGAGAGTGTTGTCAAAATTAACCTCAGAAAGTTCAAGGAAAAGGGGAGTTTCATCAACAAACTAGGAATTTAGAAGAGGGTCATCATTAGGAAGCTTGATTCCATGAATGGGAGGAGAAATAAAATTAGTTATGAGGATAATGAATGGCATCAACAACAATAAAAAATAGGGCAAGGGCAATAGGACATCCCTGATGGATGGAGCTTTGAAGCAAGATGGGCTCAGTAGGTTCTCCATTAATATCCAATTGGGTAGAAGCATCATTGAATAAAATATTGATTGACCTACAGAAGTTTTCTAGAAACCAAAAATCCTTTAACATCTATAAAAAAATCAACCATTCTATTCTTTTGAATAGGATTTCTCAAAGTCCAATAGGACCATTGCAACATTTTGATTGTCAAACTTTACCCAGTTCATCCCTTACCAACTGGTGATCAGATTTTCTAATATATACCTACCCAGAATAAACCTAGTTTGGGATGGAGAAATTATTTTGTTTAATACTCCCACAAGTCTTTTAGCAAGTGTTTTGGCTAGAATCTTATAAGACACATTTAGCAAAGTTATTGGTCTCTAATTTTTAACCAAGATTTTTTACTTTCCTTAGGAATTAGCTTAATTATTCACCTATTCATATTGGCACCCAAAGACATTCCAAAAGGAAAAGTTGTACACATCTAACAATTCAGAAGAAATATAGTCAATATTTGCTTCTAGTAGAATTCTGCAGTTAGGACATCCCCCCTTGGAGATTTCCCATTAGCCAATGATCTGATGGTGTTCTCAATTTCTTCCTTTGAAACATCTTGATTAAGAGCACTAGCCTCCTCTCTACTAACTAATTTTAGGACAATCTTAGAGGAAAATTCCCTAGCCTCCTTAGCCTTATCATCTACTTCCTTCAGAAGAGAAGAGGTTTTGATTGAAGGAAAAAAAAACCCTGTCTCATAAAGTTCAAGTTGTCAGAGATTACCCAATTATCCTCTATAGGTCCAATGACATCTCTAATTTGTTTCTACTTAACCAAGTTGAAAAATATTTAGATCCTCTATCACCCTCTTTAAGACAGTTCATTTTGGTTCTAACTCTCTGGCCTTGGAACCTATAATTTTGTAATTTTCTCAATAAATAATTCGTTCTAATCATGATAGCTTCTGTAGGAGTGTTAGGTGAAGAATATTACAGTTTCCCTTTAAGAGACAACAGTTTCTCCTAAATTAGATTATCTAATTTATTCTTGTCAAAGGAATTTCTCTTACCAACAATGCTAAAATGTTTTCACCAAGAAGAGAAGCATCTCCCATCTTTGTATAGGGTTCAACCCTCTAGCCAAGGCCTTAGAGACCAGGGTAACAATTTTAATACCATCCATATAATCCTAGTCTTGAAGAAGGGAGTCATTTAGTTTAAAGGCTAAAATTTTTCTTAAGGGTGGATTACCCTGGGTGTCTCCAAAGCAAACTTTGGCTTCAATAGGAGAGTGATATGACATAGAGGTTGGAAGAATAGACACCATAGCACCATCAAAATTATGAGGGAAAGAGATGAATTCCTTATTACCACAAAATTGATCCAACCTACAATAGATCCTTTTGTTTAGGGCTTGATTATTACACTATGTGTACCAAATGGAGTTAGAGGTTCTTCTTCCCCTCTCAAGACGATCCACAATATTGAAGATCATTTTCATCTTAGCCCAAAAAAATATTTCATTACCTTTCCATAGAGAGTCAATACCCCCTTTTTTTATCAATTTTTTTCTCAATCATATTGAAATCCCCCACACAAAACCATGACACCTTGGGAAGGTAGGATGACATCCATTTCCACATTTTAGATCTTTCTCTATAATCATCAGGGGAATAGAGGGTGAAAATCCCCCAAGACTTCTACCCATGAGTAAGAACCATCTAAACAACTCTACTACAGGGAGAAGTACCCTAGGAGGAAATATTATTAGCCCATTTATGGTGAACAAGAATTGCAACTCCTCCTTTACCTCTGTCATGTACTGTGGACAAGAGTTTTGCATCATGTCAAATGAATTTAAGGACATGATCTACTTGATACCCATCAACTTTGATTTCTTGTAAACAAAGAATGTCCATATGAGGTTTATTTCAATAGAAAGCCCTTACCACATAATTTATATCTTGTGACTCCAACCCCCTAACATTCCAGCTAAAGATATTGAGAATCATTAAGGATTAGGAGTAATATTTTTTTTATTCTTATAAATCCTATGAAAGCATTTCAGAACTTTATCATCCTTTCCTTTCTTAGAAATTATTTTCTCATTAGAATATAAACTCTTATTCAATTTCCTCTTTTTAGACTCCTCCTTAGCCGGTGTGGCCTGGGGCCTAGAAGGGACAAGCTTAGAGAAGGAACTAGAAAACATGAGGTTTTCATGTGCAACCATTAGTTCCTTCCCATGAGAGTCTTCTCCCCTATTGGGATGAAGATTAAAGAGTTGACCAAAATTCATCACTTGTGGAGGCTTGGAATTGGCAACTTGTCTTATCAAGTCAACTTCTTTATGAATAGATTCCAAAGCAATCTGTTGTGCATTCTTCAACATCTTAGGGGGAGAACCTTTGGACTTCTGGGGGAAATTTTGAAGAGGTTCTAGGGACCATAGTGTCAAGAGCCCTAATAACATCAAGATCATCTTCAAAAAGAGGGTCAGTCAAGGAAACCACCAGCTCCTGGTCCATCTCATGGTCAACAATGGTCTCCACAATATGAGAAGGATCTTTAATTTTAGTTTCTCTAGTAGGACCCTTATTAGAGGTAAGAGTAGTATCACCATCCTTATCAATGGAAGAATTATTTTGAGCTTCATTAGTTTGGGTTGGCTTAAAGACCCCTATGGGTTTGGTTTTCACCAACAGACAGTCCTTCTTTAAATGACCATTTCTTTTACAGAAAAAAAAGCATTCAAAGAACCCAAAACCTCAATTTCACAGGATATTGTTTCATTATCAAAGTTGATGGAGAGAATTTTAGGTATATCAACTTTCGGGTTGAACAAAATTAGAACCCTAGCATTTAAATGCAGAAGAGTAACTCTGGAATCTTCAATTTGAAGAACATTACCAATTAGATTTAAAATATTTGCTAAAATTTTATAGTATATAGGGGGATATTTTTAACTTCCAACTAGTTTGGGGTAGACCTAGCCACCACCTCCTCAAAATTTCCTTTGGGAGACCATGGGATAGAATGAAACATAAACTATCTAATATTCAGAATTCCTTTTTAACCACTCTTTCTTGCATGCCATGATTGTGAAAGAAAACAACAAAAAGGCCCTTTTGGATCATTCTACAAAATGACACATGAATTCCCATCTTCTTTCCCCAAACAAAAGCCACCCAGTCATCAAAGAACTTATGCAGAGGAAGAAAATTGTTATCCAAGTAAACAAAAAAGATTACAATATTTCTAAGCCTAGACTCTGTAGCCTTGAGGGCCTTAACCATATCTTCATTCAAAAAAATGGTGAGAATATTAGGGGAAGGGGAATTCTTACCCTCCTCTCATGGTTTGTTTTTTCCTCCTTTGAGGACTTCTCCATCTCCCACTCCATTGGCTAGGGGTCCCAATATTCCTTCTGCTCCCATTGATAGTGAGTCACTGGATTGGAATCCTCCATACTTGACCATGAAAGTTGTAGACGAAGGGCACCCAACCATCGGTATATCTAAATTTAGAGAATCCTTATATGAAATTCTAGCACCAGTAGAGGATATATTTCCATCTTTACACTCCAACACTAAGGGAAATTTATTTTCATTTAATGTTTGTTCGTATCTTGGCTCAGGGTTGACATCACCCATGAATTGAAAGGCTTAAGGGGGATCAATTAGCTATGGATAGGATTCTATTAACTGTTGAATCCAACAAAATACATGAAACCTCATAACAAGAGCCCGGTACCCGATTGGTTTGGCACTAAAAAAAAAATATCAAAGTAAGAAAGTCCAAACAAAACAAGGACAATTTAACAGAAGGCTACACAAAAAATGAAAATAGCAACCAAACCAGTGAAAAGAATGAAGAATGTTTTGAAGAGATCCAAGGATGACGAAGAGTGACAATCTCAGAGTTGTAATAGCAAAGGTAGATCTCCAAGAAGTAGCAATGGAAGGTGACCATTCAACTTCCATAGAGCTCAGCCAATGTCCACTCCAGGAATTTTTTGTACATATTTCTATATATTAACCTTATTTTATTTTTGTATTTTTTTATTATTAATCATTTGTTGCACTTCTCATTGAACACTCATATTAATACATTCATTGCCCATCTTGATCTATTTTTTCCTTCTTCTTGTTTTCTAATCACATAGTGCTCAGGATCAATCTCAAGTTGTGTGGGATTCACCCCTAAATTTTAAAATTTGTCAAATGTTGACCCTTTTCATTAATTATTGAGAGTTAACTTGGTGCCCATTTGTGTGAGATTTGTTATGTCTTAGAATTGAAGGCACAAAGGCATTCATTTATGCATTTAAATAATATTTAGGAATAATAAAGAATATTCAAATGTTCACATTATAAGAGTATTCATCTCAAGAAAAATTTAATTTAGAGTAATAAAACTAATGCATGTACATCAATATTTGCATATGGCCCACTACATCCTTTAGTTCAAGTTGTATTTAACCATTGATTGAGGTCATATGTTTTATCTAGTGAGGGAGTTAATTAAAGAGAACTTGACTCTTGCAATTCAATAGCTTCCCTAAGCTATTTGTAAATATTGTTTGTCTTTGTGTACACCTAGATACCAAAAATAGAGGTGACATAATTTGTAGTTAATTTGGTCCCACAAATTACTAGGATGTATATGAACCTTAAAGGTTAGTTTTGTGCTACTTGAGATCAATATTGAGCCATTTAAAATCAACCCATAATTTTCTTGAGTTCGTTACAATTTTGAAACAATGAGCATATTGCCAAATAGATTATGCCACATGTATTAGCATTATTCTTCATTGTTGTTCCAAGAGCTAAGTACCCTAATTCTCTCACAATTTAATATCCAATAAGAATGTTTTAATTTATTAATTCCCAAATTTTATGAATTTAAGTTAATTATGTTTTAGTTGTTTCATTCATTTATTTAGCCTTAGATTAATTCATGTAAAACATTTTATTTTCATTATTAATGAACTCATCTATACTTGCATCTTGGGATGATACCTTCATTCTTTTAAGGTTTATAAGTTGGATAGAATTTTAATTTCATAATTTTCTTTCAAATTTCCTAAGGTTTGGATTTATCTTTTTTCACACATGCTTATCATACTTTAGTTAGGGTTGGAGTGAAAATCCATGATAATTTTTTAAAATGTATCCATCCAAAATTCGTGGTTTAAGGGAGGTGGTTCAAGTTTACAAGTGAAATGCAAATTTTTGGGCTCATTTATGGAATGGCCTCCCTCCCCTCTCTATTTTTTTTCAAATTAAATGAGTGAAATAAATCATGGAAGATGTATGGGTGTAAGGTTGCATATTATTTAGAAGGGAAAGATACAATATATGATAAAGATGGGTTAAAAATATTTTAGAAATGATAAAGAGAAGAGTAATTATTAGTTGGTAGAAAATAATAGGAGGGTCTAACTAAAAAAAACTCTCATTGTGAATAGGAGAAATATAATTTAATTTTAATATAAGAATTTTGGGACACTGAATAATGCAACCATGCCATTATTACATGCAATTTTTTAGAAAAAACTTTAAAAATTAAGTATGCTAAAATCTAAAGAAATGAAAAATAAAATGAGTTGTAGAATTCAAAATAGAAGAAATGAAAAATAAAATGATGATTTAGAATTAAAAATAGTTCATGCCCCTTATCTATGCTTCCACATTCTGTAAACATCTCTTTACTAGAGCAGTTGCAACTACAACATCTGAGAAAATTTCTCTATCTTTTATGCTCTCATGGATGTCCATACCTTGTTCGAAAGCTCCCATTTTGGCACAAGCTAAGAGGATGTTAACAAAGGTTGTAGAATCTGGCTTTAAATATTCCAATTGAATTTGCTTGAAAGTTCCTAACATTTTTATAAGATCATTTTTGTGATAAATTTCCAATCAGGGCATTCTGTGAGAACATGCTTCTTCGAGGCATTATGTTAAATAGTTGATGTGCCTTGTCTATGGTTCCACATTATGCATATCCTACAATCATGAAAATCCATTAGATTACATTTCTTTGAAATATTCTATCAAACATTTCATGCCCCTTTTCTGTGTTTCAATGTTTTCCATACATGTCTACCAGGGTAATTGCAACAACATCAGATGAATGCCATCCTCCTTTGAGGGATTCCATATACCCTATTAAAAAAATCCAATTTTTGCATAGGCATGGAGGTTACTAAAAATGGTAGTGAATTTTGGATTTACACCTACCAATTGCATTTGCTTGAAAGTTCCTAAAGCCTTTTCAACAAATCCACTTTGTGTAGATTTTGTATTCCATTAGACTAGATTTCTTTCAGGGACTCAAGCCAATAGTTCACATGCCTTTTCCTTCCATTTTATGCTATAACCATACTCAACACGAGGCAATCTATTTCTTTTATCCATTCAAACTTCTTGAGCACCAAGTGGTGATTTGAATTTGGTTTTGCAGCTTGGCTTATGCATGAGAATCAGATGACTATCTACTGACTGCTATAGTTTATGTGACTCTTTTGGGAGAATGGAAAAATATTTTGTGAAACTAATGGATTGTATGGGCCCCACACCATCCACCTAAGTGGTCAAAGCTTAGTGTGTGATGGTTAAGCCTAGCCTTGCTTCATTAGAGATTTAATTTTCTATTTGTGGCCAAGAGACACGAAAAATAAGGTGTTTTCTAGGAGCTTTTAATCTAATTTATTTATATATTTTTCAAACTTGATTCCACTTTGGTTTGATTCAATGAACTACATGATAGTGTGGTGAAGAATTGATGGTATTTTTAGGTTTGTATTGTTCATTTTTATGCCTAATTTAATTGCTTTTGTGGAAGAAGAGACTAAGAAAGTACTTTGCAAAGTATAAGCATTTTATAATAAGGAAAGTTGGGTAAAGAATTTGCTAGACATGGAATACAAAAATTTTTAAAAATATTTTAAGGATGGTATATTAGAAGGCCTCATGTACCTATTAAAGCATATGCAAGGTGATTTGAATACATAAAAGGTTGCATCCTTCTCTCAAAGATTAATAATGAGTCACCCAATCATATAAATTATGTATATAAGAAGCACTTAGTAGACTTGAAAACTTGATCTTGGTCATGTTTGAACATGAAACTATTTTTATCCCACAAGAAACGGCATGGTTTGAATAGTTTTATCCTAATCGTAACTTCACTATAGCATTACATCCACAAAATATTGTACTCTCTAAAGAAGATTGGATTTGGTTGAAATCTTTGAATTATATTAAGAAAGTGAAATATATTAGAATATATATGAGAATCACCTTGATATCAATCATGATTACATGCTCGAGTATATTTTTCCATACTTATAAGATGCAAGTACACATGAATTGGTTAACCAACCAATTCTAGAGCCATATGAATTGAACATGCAAAACCATACAATATAAAGATGGTTTTTAATTAGAGGTTCATGGAATCGAAGGATGGAGGAATTTTCATCATCTAAAGTTAGCTTCTCATTTTGAGATTGTTCCTTGCATGATATAAGTATTTTTGATATTTTTTCCTATTTCTTCTATTAATGTTGATGGATTTCGAGAATGCATATATTGTGAAGTTTGATTTTTTGGAGGCAGATAAGGGATTTGGTGTTGAACTCAATATATATTGTTATTCAACAATTTTACAAGACTATGATCAAGAAATAAACCATTTCAAGGGTCATCAAACAACTTGATGGAGCCCTATGTTTGTAGAGCTCAATGTGGATTATGGTCAAATAATTATGGAATCAATGATTTGGGAGTTCAAGAAAATGGTATTCCAAGAACATAGGAATTTAGCTTGAAGCTACACCCTTTAGAGGGTCATGAGGTATCTTGATGGAGTTATACTTGATTCAAGATTTGGTTTTTCAATGGAAGATCTCCTCTAGAATGTATATCTATTTTTTAATTAACAAGTTTGTTATGTAAGCCTTAAGGGAGGGTCCCTTGGTGTAGTGAAGTTTGAGGTTTTGGTGATACATTTGTAGGAAAATTTTTAAGGGGGGAATGTTACAATATTATAGATGAATGAAGACTCCTAGAACCAAGTGCACAAAAAATCTAAGAAAAATAAAAAGAATGTAGGGAATGAATCTGAAGTGGGGAGAGTGAATCATAAGGAGGTTAGACTCAAAGAAGAAGCAAGAGACATAGCATCTTGGAAATCAAGGAACCTAGAAGTGCTCTCTAATGGATTTAAAGTGAAAATTTAATTGGGAAGTTTTATCCCATTGGACTAGGGAAAGGATTTGTTGGTCCCTTCTTTTTTCTATAATGAAGTTTCTTTCATGGAATATTAGAGAAATTAATAGTACGGTATGTCCAAGATCATCATGGAAAAAATATGCCCTTAAGTGGCAAAAAAAATAGAAAAATCAGAGTTAGGAAACTTGATGTAAAAATTTGAATAAGTTATCTATATTATTTAAAAAATATGTAACAATAGAATCTATAGAAAACTGAATTTAGTTTCTAAAATACTAGGTTTATTTTAAAAAAAATCTATTTGGTGAAAATTTTAAATTTGAATGTAGTAGTACTTAAATTTTAGGGAAAAAATAAGAAGTAGGTGTCTGTGACCACCCTAACCACAATAAAATGATAATATTTTTTATAAGATTTTAGAAATAAGTAGAGGACTCATGTCTAGATGTGATGCATATTTTTTGTAATTTTTTCCAAGTAGATAATTAATTATGATTTTTTATTAGAAATTTAAAAAATATAAAAACTCATATGTCTGACCACCTTAACTTGGTCAAAACTTCATGAAATTCATTTTTTATTTTTTTAATCCTATAGTATGCAAAGCATAGAATGCGATGCATGTTTTGGATTCAAAAAAAATGTTTCCATTTGAAATCTATAGATGTTTTTCAATCAGCCCATCAATCAACACTTTAGTCGTAAGTCAAATAGAAAATGAATAATAATTATTTATTAAATTCAAAGTAAAGCATAATTTATATTGGTTGAAAGTTGAGAATCTCCTTTAGAAACCCTTTTCATTTCATCAATTTTTCCCATCATGATCCTGCACATACCCAGTACTCTTAAACAACATATTCTCAAAATTTATATTTATGATCTCAAAGTAGATGTTCTTTTAATTTAGGAAACCATGATGAGAAAGGACATGTTGGAAAAAATGGTTAAGTATGTCTGACCTAAGGCTCATTACTATGTTTGTGAAGCTGAAGGTGCTTCTTGTTAAATTTGGTTGTGAAACCACCCAAGATCGGAATGATTGAAGGAAAGCAAGAAAAGAGATGGATAAACCCAACAATCCCTTAGCACTGAACTAGCAGTCCATCATACTACTAGCCAAGTGGAGGGGTGAGTGTTGTTTATATAGCAAAATAATGGCAGATAATTCCAAGAGGGGTAATAACTCCCAAGTGCCCATAATAGGTAGGATTTTTACTTACTTGGTAAATACTGGATTACATGGTTATGCCTACGTAGGTAAGGACAAAAAATTGGTTATGAGAGGTGGCATAAGAATCCAAAAGAGGGTGTGAGACTCAACTACCCAAAGGTAGGTTTGAGTGACACATGTGAATGATGGATTTATGCCACATTTCCTCATCCTAACCATTCTAATATAATCTAAATAAGTTTAATAATGTGTGTAGGAAAAATAAATATTCCCTAACATAAGGAAAATAAAAAACCTATTCTAATACCCCCTGTTAAGCGTAGCTTAGGCGGGTGAAAAGACACAAGGATGGGTCTCGGCTACTAGGCCATTTTAGGTAGCCATGTACAAACCAATCCTTCATAACCATAGAAAAGGAGAAAACCAAATGGGACAAAACTCCTCCCAAAAGGAGAAAAAAGAAAAAAAGTTTCCCAACACACGACAAAATCCCATGCAAGGAAGAAGTCCCCTCCAAAATAGAAAGGAGAAGAAAGACTATGTAGCCTTCCCTCAAGTAGTAAACTATACCAATATTTGATGCTCGAAACTAGATGTAGAAGATGGCCTATGATCAGTGAACAACATTCCTCCCCTTAGGAAGAAACAAAACCAAAGGTGCATGAAGAATGTCTTCCTAGTCCTGAAAGGAATATAAGGGGAGAAAGCTCAAAATGTAAGAAGCGTATGAAAATTGCTCATCTATCTCCATGTCAATGCCGAAAGCTGCCACAACTGAATTAGGCATTCTAGGCCACACTGATGAAGATGATAATCTAGAATCTAGTAGAGATGTATGTAGAATAAGATCCAAAGACTCAACTACATCCTCTAAAGACAAAGATGCCTCCCCCAAATAATGCTCAAAAGAATCCACAGTCATGTCAAATTGTGATGAACATGATCATGTGGATAATGAAGAAGAGGATCCAAACGTTCCTCCATAACAACTAAAGAAGTATCAACTTCATCAAAGAGAAGATGAATGTCATGAATAGTGTCTCCCAAATCTAAAAAATGAGACTCCATATTCAAACCTACAATGTCTTCCAAGTAGTCAATTGAAGTAGTTATTTATGGAAGATGATGTGTATCCTACTATATTGAATCACAAGTAGCAATGAATGTAGCAACAATAGATGGAGGAGAAGGAATGCAAGGCTCAGTAACTGGATCACTTGTGAAAATACCCAAGTTCAAGTAGGAAAAGTTCTCAAAATAAAAAGCTCACACTAGGAGTGTGATCAACAATCAAAGGATCAAAACCATCATCATGTACAAAGTATGAAAATGTGTATAATCGAGATACATGATCAACTATCCCAATAGAAATTATCTCTCTACTCTCCAAGTCTCTGATGATAACTGAATTAGGTGTGAATTCCACAGTCTTCACTATTCCACCATAAGTGATTTGATAGATGGAAAGAAGATTGTTTGAAAGATGAGGTACACACAAAAATTCATTGAAGGTGCCATCCCCAATATCAATAGATCCTTTCCAAATTACATCCATTTATGTATTGTTTCCCATCAGAATAGGTGCCATAACACAGGTCTCAAAAGAAGAGAACATAGACTGTGTAGAAGCCATATGATGAGAAGCTCTAGAATCTAGTAGCCACTTCCCTAATTCATGACTTGTAGAAGAACAAAGAGATTTACCTTTATTTTTCTTTGACTTAGTAGAAAATATTGCGTGACCTTTATCCTTGCTAGATATTGATTTTTTAGAATGTGAAGAAGAAGTAGACTTGACATTCTAGAAGGTAGATCAATATTGTTCTTCTTAAGAAGATGCTTCAGTTCATCAATATCCTTCTTATAAAAGAATTTTCTTCATGCCTAGTCTTCTTGAAATATGAACAAGTAGGATTATCCTTCTTAGATGAATCCCCCCTTGAAGAGGATTTTTCTATTCATGATTAGTGTGTGGAATTTTCTTAGATTTCTTTTGTTTCTTATCAGATTTTCTTGACTCTTTTTGTACCTTAGGTGGACCAGCCAAAAAAGCTTGATTGTGTGATGGATTTGTGAGGAAAATAGAAAGAATCTTTTGTTTTTCATGCATTAACATCTCAAAAATAGATGCAAATGAAGGAATAGTATATGCAGATCTCATAGTCAGTCTACGAGTATGAAAGCTAGAAACAAAAGTTGCAAATTCAGGACCAAGTTTATTTAGTACATTATATATTAACTGAATGTACTTTTTATCAATTCCACATGATTTATATTGTGCTCTCAGATCATTGACCTTATTAATATAATCTTGGATGTTGCTAAATTTCTTTAGATCAAGGCTCAAGTCTCATCAATTGATTATCAGTCAGATAGCCTTTGACTTCATTTGTTGTAACATACAAAGATTATCAATCAAATA
This sequence comes from Sequoia sempervirens, assembly GCA_007258455.2. Classification (NCBI taxonomy): domain Eukaryota; kingdom Viridiplantae; phylum Streptophyta; class Pinopsida; order Cupressales; family Cupressaceae; genus Sequoia; species Sequoia sempervirens. Next base: position 80,215,941 of record VDFB02105785.1, on the reverse strand, counting down.
GCATCATGTGAATTTGTACATGCTTCAATCTAAAACATAAGATCAAGGGAAACAAAAAAACAAAGACATCCAAGAGCTTTTGTATGTTCAAGCATCCATTTTAACTTTCCCTTATCATCTGTAGACTCAACTACCTTCTTTTCAACATATGGAGTATACCCAAGTTCCATTAAGTAATTCCATACATGTTGATGTCGTGTTGCATAATTATAAGGTGTTAGCAATGGAACCTTAGAATGATCCATGTGTGAAGGAAAAGAAGAGCACAAGTGAATAGATAAAAAACAAACACACACACAAAGAGAGACCCCCCCTCCTTTTCACTCAATCAAGAATCTGTACCAACAAAAAATGATTTGGAACTTTATAAATCGGTGTACTTTGTTGAGAAATGTGACTCAAATTTACTGGCTTGATCGACTTCCTAGAGAATTTTTGTTTTCCTCCATCATCAACTTGAGTTAAATCACTAGTTTTTCAGGTTTGTCTAGCTGAAGTGACATGGTTCTGAAGTTTCTTAACCTCCCAACATAGCGACTGTGAAGGAAAGGCTACTTCCTTTGTTGTTGTCTTATTGCAGGTTTCAGGAATTTCATAACCTCTGACATGAGGTTTGGAAGTTAAGGTTTTGAGCGACAGAGAGATCCCTTTGTCAGTGTGTCACGGGTCTAGGGACCTCTGTAACCTCTGATGTAAGGTTTTGAAGTTCAGGTTTTGAGCAATGGAGCAATCCCTTTGTCAGCATGTCATGGGTTTCAGGAACTTTGTAACCTCCATCATGAGTTTGGAAGTTTAAGTTTTGGGTGATAGGGAGATCCATTTATCGGCAAGCCGTGAGTTCTGGGAACTTCATAACTTTCGTCAGGAGGTTTAGAAGTTTTTTCTATAGCAATAGAGTGATTTGGATGCTGATGGATGTGGGGACCACTTGCGACCTAATAATTTTGGTGGATTGTGATGTAGGTCAACAGGTGGCGATGACATGTAGGATAGATGGAATGTGGGCCCATGTGACTGATGATTGACTCAGTGAGTCATGGAGAACCCTAAGTTTGATAGTGGGGATTTGTTCGACTGCTTATCTGATGGTCAAGATTGAATGTTGGATGATGGCATGTGGCTCGTAGTAAAACCCTGAAAGGGTGCAATAGTTGAACGGTCCATTGGTGATAGAGAATGATATTCTCTCAGATAAAAGTGGCGGTAATGGAGGGTGTGGACAAGCCAGAAGGTCGATATGTTGGATGTAGGTAGAGATACCATGTGGGTGTCGACCTAGTAGAGAGGTCAACTGTTGCCGAACTGGGTTCATGGTGTTGGGAATAGATTGGCTGAGAGCATGGGTGCATGTCCTGAGGCTGGGTGGCGAAGGTTAAGATGCTAGGTGCAGACCAAGAGGCTGAGAGGCTGAGTGTTGATCAGGTTGAGATGCTAGATGCATGGCAAAAGGCTGGATGTGGGTGTTGTTGTATTGGCCGAGAGGCTAGGTAGCCATGCGAAGAATGTGAACTTGAGAAGCCAAAGAGTTAGACTGGCTGAGAGGCTAGCTAGGAGAGAGTGGATTTGTTTGAGGAGATGAATCTACAGTGTATGTTGTGTGATGGTATTGTAATAGTGTGAGGATTCTGCATGGTTGTTGTTTGTATTCTCCAGATGGACAAGATGTAAACTCCTATAAATTATGTAAGCCTCAATTGTATTGTAACTCTTTTGTTGTTGAATAATATAATGGCTAGATCTTTTAGAGTGGCATTTTTTTACCCATAAGGTTTATCCCTACATAAATTTGTGTCTCCATTTATGTTTGTCTTTCATGTTGGTTGATTCTGCAATTTTGAATCTATACATAGTGTTGAATCTTGTTAATTCTACATGTGCTTTTCTCAGAAGGGTTAATGTGGCAAATCAACTCTACCTATTTGCACTTTATGGCATAGTAGTTGTGTCTTTGAGGAAATGTGAAGGAATTAAAATCTCCATAGACACTACTATTCTTAGATATTTCTATCTCAGATGACCCATTTTTCCCAACAAGTGGTATTAGAGCCATCTTCTGGGTTTTGTTCCTCCTCAGAGATGTTGGTTTTGGGTATTCCTTTTGTGAAGATTCCTTAGCATTAAAAGCTTGAGGAGATCTAGTCAGTTGATAATTGATTCTTTGGTGAGTAAAACTCCTTGGTCATTTTAAGAGACAACACATAGCATTAAAGACATTGAAGATGGAGAAATTGGAGTTGATCATATTGTAATGATTTGGTTTGAGGCTCCTAGTTGGCAAAAAATGATCCTGATACAAGGATTGTTAGTTTATGCTTATGGTTGTGTTGCAACAGAGTGTGGTTCATACTAGGTTTCTATGTGTGAGGCTCCCTGATGGTATGGAGATGCTTGGGTTGTTTTTCAACCATGGAGTATTGTAATTGAGTTGGGTGTTTTGACATTGGTATTAAAGGTGTTGTTATCTATTACCCCTATTGCATGTACATAGGCTATGAAGTTGATCTTTGGGTGATCTAAAAACTTCTGAATAGCCTTGCTCTCTCGTATGCATGTGCATGCTGGTGGTTTTGGAATTGGTCTAGAACAGGCCTAGATTTCCTATAATAGTTGCTCCTTTTAGATACCTTGTACTTGGATGGCTTGGTTTCATGTTCTCTAGACTTGAAGGGGTTTTATAGATTTTTGTTTAAAGAATCAATGGTGATGCATGGGTATGTGCAGGATCATGATGGGCCAAAAAGTGGCAATATGATAGGTATATGGTTGACGACTATTTTTTTACCCAAAATTGATGAAATAAAAAGGGTTATTAAAGGACATCCTCAGATTTCCACCAATATAAATTATTTTTTACTTTGAATTTAATAAGTAATTATTATTCATTTTCTATTCAAATTACATCTAAAGTCCCGATTGATAGGCTGATTGAAAAACATCTATAGCTTTCAAACGGTATCACATTTTTTGAATCCAAAACATGCGTCACATTCTATGCTTCATATACTATAGGATTAAAAATGAAAATTTGAATTTCATGAATTTTTGACCAAGTTAAGGTGGTCAGGCTTACAAGTTTTTATATTTTTAAAAAAATTGTAATAAAAAATTCATAATTAATTATTTACTTGGAAAAAATTACAAAAAAATATGCATCACATCAGGGCATGGTTCCTCTACTTATATCTAAAATATTATAAAAAAATATTATCATTTTATTGTGGTTAGGGTGGTCGACAAACACCTACTTTTTATTTTTTCCCTAAAATTTAAGTACAACTGCATTGAAGTTTCAAATTTTCACCAAATAGATTTTTTTTTTAAACATACCTAGTAGTTTAGAAACTACATTCACTTTTCTCCATATTCTATTCTTTCATATTTTTAAAATAATATAGATAACTTATTCAAATTTTTATGTCAAGTTGCCTAACTCTAATTTTTTGAATTTTTTGCCATTTAAGGGCTTGTTTTTTCCATGATGATCCTGCACATACCTGCATATTCATTTTATTCCATTATTCTGGTTAACTATGGTGGTTGTAGGTTGACATTGGAGTTTTCTAGGTGTGCAGTGGATATGGGTGTGCATTGGTGTTTTATAAACATAGTGATTTTGTAGGTTTTACACGGTAAAAAAAAACTTGTGGTCTTTTGTGGTGTTGCTTAATGGATTCCCTTAACTATGGTGCTTGTTGTGGACATGATTAGAAAATTGAATTTTATCTTGATCTAGTGTTTGATTCAAGTGGTGTATGTTGTTATCTCCTTGAGATCTCAATGTTGTTTTTTCTGGTGCAATAATGGGTTTGCACATTTGTTGTGAATGATCTTCAAGTTATACGATTGGTGGACTAGCTACCCATTGGTTGTAGTAAGATAACTCAGAAGTGGATTATCTATATCCACAAGGTTGATTCAGTGTTGGTGTAGACTTGTTAGTAGGCCTAGTCTATGGTCACTTGTGCATTGGCTAGGTTGCTTTGAGATGAGAGGATGGATTGTACTGAGTACCTGAATAGTCAATTGTGGGGACCTATAACACATGTATCATGATGTCATGGATAGCTTGGATACACTGCCTTGTGTAAGCTTTTGTTAGTGATGGTTTTGTTTGCTTGGTTTGGAGATCTTGGTGTTGCTTGGCATTGTTGTCAGATGGACATGTTGCTATTGTAGACCTAGAGGATTTTTAGTTTAGCAGATGTTTGGTCATGATGCTTGGAGAGCTCGGTGTCACATTTTAGTGGGAGCTTTAGCAATGATTGTGGATTCATCACTTGGTGGTGAATGGTATTCTTTAGTATTGCAGATGTTACTAGGAGGGTCTCTTAGATTCTATTGATGTAGAAGGGTTCTTTTGCATTTGCATGAATAGTATTTGAAGATGTGCAACATCTCGTGGCCATGGAGGATTCTTGGAGTCTTTGGTTGAGGTGTTGGTGGTGCTTGATAGGTGATGTTGGTTTAGAGTTTCAGCATGATACATTGCTCTTGAGACCATGTTATGTTCACTTGGAGCATGGATCTCCTAAGGGGGATGTGTAGATCATGATGTCATCAAAAGTTCATGGTTCAGATGATTGGAGCTTTGACAATGGTCTAGTGATTCTTTGTGTATTGGGTGCATTGGTCATATGCTTGAGAACTTAAAGATGGTGTATTAATGCACTTGGAGTTTAGCATGAGATGATCAGTTGAAGGTGCTCATGGATACATGGAGAATGAGGTGACAATTTTGGAATTTAAAAGTATATTTAGGAGGATTTTCTTTAGTTACATGATGTGCATCAGTTCCTTGTAACTACATGTTTACACTCTCTATGTGATGTTGGTAGACTCGACATGCCTTGATCTTTTCAAATTTGGTATTACCCATGCAGTGGGAGTTCCTAGATGTGTTTGGTCTTCTTCAACTGGTTGGCACTTTGATCTTGTATTTGATGTTGATGGGTTGGCTTTGTAAGTGGCATGAGTTTGTTGATGTCAATACCTTGGAGGTATGAGTGATTGGATAGATTAGCACATGTTGTGGGTTCTATTTTTAGTCACGTATGTTGATCAGTTGGATGGGAGCAACAATTTTTCTATTTGTTGTTCTAGCTGATGTTCTATCTTGTTTTCTAGAGGATGGATTCATGGTTGTGTTCATGTTGAGGGCTTTGAAATTGATGTTGCATTGCTTCTGTATAGCTTGTGAGCACAATGGAGTGGTGGCAGTGTTGGTGCCCTTGTCGTTTGTAGAATCTAATGCTTATATTCTTGAGACTAGTGCATATGCACCTTGGCTCATTCCTTTTCCTATCATGGATGGTAGGAACTATTGTTTGAGTTGGCAGATATCTTGTATTTCATTACAGGTGTCTTGGTTGGAGCATGAAAGCATTGTTTAGGTGCAAAATTGAAAACTTCAATGGTGAGGGGTCTCTATTTTTGAAAAAATCATATCTACCAAATTAAGCAAGACCCTGCTAAATCTAGAGGAACTTCCCAAAGTTGGAAATCTCCAAGTAAGTTTAGAATACTGCCAGAATTAAACCTCTATGAACATTAAAGAAAACCAAATAAATTTCTAAAGATAGAGGGACCACCAAATAGCCACTAAATCAGGCAAGACTTCACGTAAGCCCAGGGACATATAGTGTAGGTACAAGGTGCAAATTTATTAGAGGTTGAAGTATGAATGATGCATATTTTTAATGAATTTTTTATTAAAAGATTGATGGCAATTTTTAAGTTTGAAAATTTGAATTTTTTTGAAATTCTTAATAAAAACTTGATTTTTTATTTATTTTAAACAAAAGAAATTGCCACATTTAATGAAGGGGCTATGTACCCTCCCTACAGGTATGATGGTACTAGGACCTACATCAGTGCAGGTACCTGTGTACCTTGCTTGCTCATACTTTTTCTTACCTTTTTTAATGAATTTTTGCTTTTTGATTATTATTATTATTATTTTTTCAAAATTTTCAACAAAAACTTTTTCAATATTTTTTTTCATGGAAAAGCATTTTTTTTTTAAATGGGACTGTTTGTATGGAAGGGGTCATATAGCTCAAGATTGTAAAAAAAAAATCATCAAATTTGACTTTCTCCAAAATCAATGAATTGGTAGTCGATCCTTAGGTTTTGACACCTTTTGAGTGTGATAGAAAGGTTCGTTTGGTCCAAAAAATGCACCAATTTGATAGCTGCTTTCTGGAACCTCACAAAAAAAAAAATTCTTCAACTCTTCACAGTTCTAGCACATGTTTTTCCATTTGGATGAAATAAAAGCCGATTCTGAGTTTTTCAGTTGCTCTGAACTCAATGGTGAGCTCAAAAAATCTCTAGGAAGCTCCAAAATATTTGCAATAGAAAAGAATCCCCCCCAAGAAACTAAGATCTCTATCAAGCATTTTTTATTCTCCAAGTCATCATCGAATGGAAGAGAAGAGCATACTTTGCTTTCAAGAATGGATTGAAGAAACTACTAAACCACAACTCACAACCAACTCCGATACCATGTTAGATTTGGTTGTGAAACCACCCAAGATTAGAATGATTGAAGGAAAGTAAGAAAAGAGATGGATAATGTGAACACGAAAAAGGTATCCCTTTTTGCTTTCTTGATTTGGGAATATTTGATGACAAATTGGACTTAATGAGGCCTTGATTTGGTGTTTTGAGGTGTTTTACACATCCACATTAGGTCTTGGGCCCTTGTAAATTGAATAAAATGCATTTCTTGATGTCTTGTAAATGTGTTGTAAAGTGTTGTAACACATCTTCACACTTTTATAAGATCATAATATCATAATTCACCTAAATAGCTTTACCAAGACCTATCTTAAAGTGTTGTAAAGTCTTGTAAGAAACTTTCACACTTTCCTAGGCTTGTCATCAATATTTACACCTTTCTTATTATTTAAATGGCCCCTTTATACATTGATGAGCCTTACTTAAGTGTCTTGTTGAAGAAGAATTTGATAAACATTATTTAAATTATCACAATTCACAACATCCACTTAAAAATTCCCAAGTGGAATAAGTTTCCATTGGTGGCAACTTAGTCCCATTTAGCTCAAAAAATCAAAATAAAATAAAATTTCTTTTGGGTTTTTATTCCTTAAGACCTAAGGTCATCCTGCGATGAGGTATTTTCATAAATTAGTGCATAATTGTGTATAAATATAGATTTTTCCCTCTCATTTAACCTAATTCATAACTCATCATAATTCATCCATCATTCATCATGTTCTCAAGTCAAGCAAGCTAGGGTTTTATCATTGCAAGTCATCAAGATAGCTTCCAAGGACATTCAAGGGAAGATTCTTCATGTTTTCCTATAGAAATTCAATATCAAACATCATGGAAAGGTATTAAATCCATTTTTTCATGCTTCATTACATTCTTTCTTCATTTGGTTTAATTTCCTAAAAAGGGGTTTGCCCAAGGCAAACCCCCATGCCTTAACATTCACCATTTCTTTCTCTTTCATTATGTGTTTGCAGATTTAGACACTTTGAGGGTTTGAAGATCATTGATGACTAGATTGAAGACTTACTGAAGGAATCTCCTTGTTGAATAAGTCAAAATATCCATTAAAAGTTACTTTCTGGGCCAAAAATTAGAATTTCCAAACTGGACACCTATCAAGAACCAGATTGCAAACTGAGGGCTTCTGTTTCCACTTTCAAATTTTCAAAAATTCAAAAGTGGAATAAGTCACCAACACTGGCAACTTAGTCCAACTGAACCTATTTTTCATATCTTTTTATAGATTTGGATACCCATTTGGCCAAAACAGGTTTTTGAGCAGTTTTTCTAGAACTAGGACTAAGTCGCCCAAATTGGCACATGTGTCCTAGTCAGCTTCTACAATTATTTTGTTAGGATTTTAGACCTTCTTGTCATCCCTTTTCAACCCTTAGGTGCACACATTCTATTTCATAATTTTCTATCTAGTTATGTTTGCATTTTTAGCTCATTTATCACATGTTTGCATATCATAGTGTGTTTTTCAGCACTTTGCATTTCTTAGGGTTAGCATAAATAAATAATTCATTTTTTAGTTTATTTCATTAGTAAATCATAATTAGATACACTGCATCATTTTCACATTAATCTTGAGTGTAGACATTTACATTTTGGCCCCAATTCCTCTTCTCTTAGGTGAAAAACCTTAAAGAGTTAGGGGAACCCTTGGGTAACAAAAATAATTGTCCACAGATAAACTCAACACTCCCTTAGCATTGAACTAGTAGTCCATCATACTATTAGAAAAGGGGAGGGGTGAGTGTTTATATAGCAAAATAATGGCAGATAATTCCAAGAGGGTTAATAACTCCCAAGTGCAAATAATAGGTGGGAGTTTTACCTACTTGGTAAATGCCAAATTACATGGTTATGCCTACTCAAGGAAGGACAAACAAATTCTTATGACAGGTGCCATAAGAATTCAAAAGAGGGTGAGAGACTCAACTACTCAAAGATGGGTGTGAGTGACACATGTGAATGATGGATTTATGCCACATTTCCTCATCCTAACCATTCTAATATAACCTAAGCAAGGTTAATAATTGATTTAGAGGATCTTTGTCAAAATTTTAAGTTTCTTAATTTTCTCTAGAATTAGCATCATCAAAAAGAGTCTAAAATTTTAACTCCAACACAACTCTAATGGAGTTAAATGGAGCTACAGAACCCAAGATATGCCTAGTCAAACCTTGGTCAACTTAGGGCTTAGGTTAGAGAAAAAAGGGTCAATATTTGACATCACCAAAAGTGGTTGAAGTTGGTGTTATCACAAAGATTTCATTTGTACAAGTTAGAGCAAGTCAAATTTTGTAGAGAAGGTTGAATTTTGACCATAGGGATATTGACATCAACATGCTGACTTGTCAGTCTGTACGACACAGATGATGACATGGACCAACCCTAGCATGACATGTGGTAATTGACTCATTTTTACAGACCAATCACATTCGGACATGTGGCAGCTCATTCAACACCACGTCATCAACCCAGTCAACACCACGTCATTAGCAAGTCAGCAGACATGTCATCAACTAGTTAATAGACACGTCATCAACAAAGACTTTGACCATCAAATGAAGGTTTTCCATGTGGTAACTCATCTATCCTTCCTCCTCTAGCATAGTTTGGGTTGAACCATTCAAAAAATGATGAAAAATAGGTTGGGAGGTTTGATCCCCTAACCTCTCCCACAACAACCATAGGCTTGGTCTTGTGCTCATAGGGTTCCTTTTACTTTATACTAGCAAGTGTTTGTTTTGTTCTTTATGAACATTGATTTCAATTTAAAAATGGATGGTGGAGGAGCTCAACCTCCTAACTACCTACATACAAAAGGATTAAGCCAATGATGCACCATAGTGCAATTTCATAACCATAATGTGTGTCAGTTTGTTTTGGTGAAGTATTGAAACATAATGCCTTAATTTAAACATTTTCGTCCAAATGCAAAATAATCCAATCTCCTAAATCCTTTTAAGGATTAAAAATAAAAACCTCCTACAATAATAAAAGCCTAAAATGAGAAATTTGAAGGGATCAAATAAAATATAGAAGATTAACTATGATTTTTATTTGTAAATGGGGGGATTTTCAAATATTTTACTTTGTAAAGGGATTTTAGGAGATTTTGAAAATCATTTGGTTGGAGACCGAATTGGGCCAATTTTTTGTATAAAAAGGGGTGAAATTGGGAGAGGGGGGGCATTTAGAAATCAAGCAGGTGATGATGCTAAGAGAGCTACATTGAAGACTTGAAGCCATTCTTGTAAGTCAGAAGAATGTTATTCTGCTAAAGTGCTAGAAGGGAATGGTTCTATTTTGCAATCGTAATCTTATTCTTGGAGCATAATAGGATCCATCGCTCTATTGGAGAGGGACCCAAAGATCTAGTCCAATCAGACGAACTGCATTATCAATTGTGATTTTTCTTCTATCTCTTCTCTCTTTCATTCTATTATCACCTTGTTATGTTATTTAAGTATTTTTGTTATATGTTAATTTCATTTGTAAGATTTAAGAAATCATTGTAATTCATAAAGAATTCATTAGCAATTGTCATAGATCCTAAAATAGAGCAAATTTGGTATTAGAGATTTGTGTGACTAGTATTGCAGATTTGGATGCAAACACGTTCTAGGAAACAATGACATGAAGGTGAACTTGAAGAATACAATCCTGAGATCAGCAAACGAAGGACTTTTCCAAAGATGGAAAAAATTGAAGCTAGAAAAAGTACTGATCAAGATCTTGATGATAAGTCTTTTTAGCAAGCCTTTCTTGACATGAAGGCTATGGTGGAGGAGCTATATGCAAAAAAGAAGAAGTGTGAAAAGGGAAGTTCTTCGAAGCAAGAAAAGAAGGAAGATCAAAATGACAAAGAGGAGAAAGCTCTAGAAGCTCCATCTCCTCCATCTTCCCCTTCTTCTTCTTCCTCTTCTACTACTATTCATCGTTTCAAGAGTGCAAGTCTAAATCTATTATTAAATTGGATGTAAAATTTGAATTTCCTAAGTTCTATGGTGAGTTAAATGCTAAAAATTTAGATGATTTGATCTAGCAGGGAGAAGTGTAATGTAGGATTCAAGGCTTAATAGAAGATTCTTCTATGATCTAGTTAGCCACTTTCTAGTTGGGAGGTATAGCTCTCACCTTGTGGGAGAGTAGGACTCGAGAGGAAATTTCCTGCCATGGTAAGGTTAATATGACATGGATGGAATTTATTGCTGCCCTTAAAAAATAGTTTTATCCTTTAGGTTATATGCAATAATTAACCATGAATTGGAAAAACTTTAGGCAAGGTAAGGGTTATTCTATCCAATATTACACCCATGAGTTTAGAAAATGGGTTATTGCTTTAAATTTTCCATTGTATACTCATGATACATTACTTTAGTACATATAGGTTGTTTGCATTCTTACCTAAGACATACTATTCTAATGTTCAGTCCTAGTAATTTGGATGAAGTTTCAATCCAAGCTACTCATTTAAATTCAAGGGGTAAGAACACTTTCAGTGATAATTTCTCAAAGAAGCCATCTAAGTCTGAGGGGAAGTCTAAGGGTAAAGAAAAAGACAAAGATAAAGGCAAAGGGAAGAAGACAACTATAGTTAACAAGGGTGATAAGAACACATTCTCCCATTTCAAGAAAGAGGGGCATGATGATTCAAAGTGTTGGAAGTTGCATCTTGAATTAAGGCTGAAAAGATACAGAGGCATTAAAGGCAAGCAAAAGACTACTGTTGTGATTTAGCAAGATCTTGGATCTGACTCTGGAGATGAAACTCAAATTGTTGCTATTGGGGTCCAGGGTAAAGGGAAAGGCATAATTCCCTCTTTTGATGAAAATGTTTCTAATGCAAATGCAAGTACAAGTAAAGTATCTACTCCTCCTAAAGCTGATAAACAACGAAATGAATTATTTCATATTCAAGTTGTATCAAAGCACACTAAGATTGATACATTGTTTGATATGGGTTCTCAAGTCAACTTAATATCTGAAGAAGTGGTAAAGAAACTCAATCTAGCTACAACACCTCATCCAAAGCTATATCTCCTAGGATGGGTTTGCAATGATGTTCAACTATAGGTAACAAAAAAGTGTAAATTGAAATTTGCTATCATTGCAAACTTTGTTGATGAGGTAGATGTAGATGTTGTTCCTTTGGATATTTATGGGCTTGTGTTAGGGAGTCCTTATCTGTATGATAGAAAATCAATCTTTTATAGGGGGAGAATAAGTATCATCTCTTTAAGGATGGGATAGAATACATTGTACGTACACACAAAATTAAGACTAATCTTGCACTAGTTAATGCTAGTCAAATTAAAAAATTAGTCAATTCTAGTAAGAAGTTTGTATTAATGCTTTTAAAACCCAAAGAGGATGAAAAAGATGAAGCATTTAAGGGGTGTGATCCAGAGCATAGAGCTGAAATGGTCAAAATAGTTTTTGCTTATAATGAATTATTTTAGGAGCCAAAGGGGTTTCCACCTAAGAGAGATACAACATGAAATCTAGTTACAGTGGGATGTTCCTCTTCCAAACATTGACATGTATTTCTTATCAATTTTGTAGAATGAAGAAATCAAAAAGAAAGTTTAGGAATTGGTGGAAATAGGATTCATCCATCGTAGTACATCTCCTTGTGTTTCTCCAATTGTGTTGGTTCCAAAGAAAGATGGATCTTGGAGAATGTGAATCGACCATGGAGCCTTGAATAAGATAACAGTAAAGAATAGGTATCCTCTTCATTGAATTGATGATTTATTTGATTGGTTAAAACATGTAGTTTATTTCACTAAGTTAGAATTGCGTAGCAGATATCATCAAATAAGAATTGCAGAAGATGGCATTTGGAAAACTACATTTAAGACAAAATAGGAACTATTCGAGTGGTTGGTCATGCCCTTTGGGATTTGTAATGCACCAACTACTTTTATGAGAGTTATGAATGATGTCTTTCATCATTCTATTGATGATTTTTTCATAGTCTATTTGAATGATATTCTTGTATTTAGTCAAACTTGGGAATATCATGTAATTCATGTAAAGAAAGTTTTTGATATATTGAGAAAAGAAAAACTATTTATAAAGATGTCTAAATGCAAATTCGCTAAGACATCCTTAGTGTACATAGGCTATGTCATAGGTGGTGGTCAATTGAACATAGACCTTGCAAAGGTCAAAGCTATTTTTAAATGGCCTAAGCCAAGTGCAATCACTGAAGTCAGAAATTTCTTGGGTGTAATCCAATACTTGAGAAAGTTCATTGCAAACTTCTCTTATATTGCATCACCATTGCACCCATTGACTAGTACGAAGAATTTTTTTTTAGTGGGGAGGTCCACAGTAGAAGGCTTTCATCACTTTGAAGGAAAAGTTGAGCACAACACTAGTTCTAGCTTTACCAAATTTACACCAACCATTTGAGATCGAGATAGATGCAAGTGGATTTTCCATGAGAGCAGTGCTAATGCAAGGAGGTAAACCAATATGCTATCACTCTAAAACCTTTCTAGGGGTAGTTATTAACTATCCTACTTATGATAAGGAACTTTATGCATTAGTTCACAGTGTTAAAAATGGAAACAGTACTTAATGGGGAAATAAACTATAATCCACATTGCTCAGCAACCACTTCAGTATTTACATTCAAAATTTGAATTGCAACAAAGTAGGCACTTTAGGTGGATGTTTTTTCTTCAATAGTTTCATTTGGTAATTAAGTAAAAGAAAGGTTCTCATAACAAAGTAGTAAATATGCTATCTAGGCCTCCTGTTATGCATTCTTTGATTATCTTTAAAGGTAGTTCCATGGTACATGAAATTTTTTTAGGAATAGTATGCTAATGATGAAGACTTTAAAGATATCTATTCAACTCTAATTGTAGGGAAACATGTAGAAGAGAAAGATTACTATGTGCAGGATAAACTATTGTATCAATTGGGAAAGTTATGCATTCCAAAAGATGAACAAGCATAGGTAATCAAAGAGGCACACACCTCATTGATTGCAAGACATTTTGGGGTTAAGCAATACAATGACTCAATTGCAGAAATACTAGAGTTATTGGCCTCATATGCAAGAAACGGTAACTAAGTATATTAAAGGTTGTGTTATGTGTGCAACAAGTAAACCTAGTAATAGGAAATTGGGGTTGTACACACCTCTACCTTTACCATCCAATCCATGGGAAAGTGTTTCAATGGATTTTTTTTGGGAGCTACCTATGTCTAGGAAGGGACATGATTATTTGTAAGTAGTAGTTGATCAATTCAACAAAAATGTGTATTCTAATGCCTTGTAAAACACAAGTCACTGTTGAACTGACAACTCAAATGTACTTTGAAATTATATGGGTTCATTTTGGGTTACTTGCTTCTATTGTATGGGATCGAGATTCTTGATTCCTAGGGGAATTTTGGTCATCTTTGTGGGAACTCATGGACACTAGACTGAAGAAGAATACATCCTTCCATCTGCAGACAAACATACAAACAAAGTTAGTGAACGGGATAGTTGTGCATTTTCTCAAAGGTTATTGCAACAAACATCTCGAGTTGTGAGATGAGAATCTTGATTATGTGCACAACATGCTTACAACCATGCAGTACACTCTTCTACAAAGAGGTCTCCTTTTGAGACTTGCTTCAATTATGTTCCCAAAACACCGATGGATTTTTCTTTTGGGAAAGATGATGTTGAAGATGGATGCCATGATTTAGAAAAGGCTTTAAAGTTCATCCACAAAATCTAAGCAATTCATTAGGCAGTGGAAGCACAGTTGGAGAAGAGTCAAGCCAAATAAAAGGCTTGACATGATAAGCATGGCAATGATCACCATTTCCAGGTTGGAGATAAATTTTGGTTACACATCAACAAGGAAATAATGTAAGGTGAAGGAAGGAAGCTCAAACCAATTAGGTATGATCTCTTTGAGATCTTGGAAAAGATTGGAACCAATGCCTTCTACCTTAATCTTCCTCCATACATGCACATCTATTCAGTTGTCAATGTTGAGAATTTGAAGTTGTATGAGTCTCCAATGATATTGGATGAAAACACATACATTCAGGTTCCATCAGTTGATGATCTTTCACCAGAGTACATGAGAGAGTTTCCAGAGGATGTCATCTTAGATAGGAAAGTTAGGACTTCACGAAGAGGAAAATTTGAGTACCTCAGAGTGTGACTAAAGGGGATGAATCATTGCAAGGAAAAATGGATCCATGGAGATTGGTAGAGTGAGGGAACTTTACCCTCACTTACTTTCTAAGTAACCAACTTTTGGAGGTCCAAAAGCTCTCTAGTGGGGAGGACTAATCCAGAGGATCTTCATCAAAATTTGAAGTTTCTCAATTTTCTCCAGAATTAGCATCATTAGAAAGAGTTCAACATTTTTACTCTAATGCAACTCGAACAGAGTCAAATGGAGCTACGAAGCCCAAGATATGCCTGGTCAAACCTTGGTCAACTCAATGCTTAGGTTAGAGGAAAAAGGGTCAAAATTTGATATCACAAAAAGTGGTCAAATTTGGCATCATCATGAAGAGCTTGTCGAGAGATTTTTGATGACGTTTGTTTTGCACGAATTGGAGTCCATTTGCATAAGTTAGAGCAAGTCAAAGTTTGTAGAGAAGGTTGACTTTTGACCATACAGATACTGACATCAACTTGTTGACTTGTTAGTCCATATGATACAGTTGATGACACAACCCAATGCTGGTGTGACATGTGGCAGTCAAGTCATCCATACAAACCAATTGCATTCTGACACATGGCAGCTTAGTTAGCACCACATCATTAGCCCAGTCAGCACTACGTCATCAACAAAGACTTTGACCATCGAATGAAGGTTTTCCATGTGGCAACCCATCTCCCCTTCCTCCTCTAGTGCGGTTCAGGTTGAAGCATTCAATTAATGACAAAAAATAGGTTGGGGGGTTTGACCCCCTAACCTCTCCTACAATAGTCGTAGGCTTGGCCATTGTGCTTGCAAGCTTCCTTTTAATTTATACTAGTGAGCATTTGTTTTGTTGTTTTTAAATATTGATTTCAGTTTTAAAACTATCAATTGAGGGGCTCAACCTCCTAACTACCCGCGTGCAAAAGGATTAATCCACTAGTGTGCCATAGTGCAATTTCATATCCATAATGGGTGTCAGTTCATTTTGGTGAAGTATTGAGACCAAATTCCTTAATTTAAACAATTTCCTCCAAATGCAAGATAATCTAATCTCCTAAATCCTTTTAAAGATTAAAAATAAAAACCTACCACAACAATAAAAGCCCAAAATGAGAAATTTGAAGGGCTCAAATAAAATATAGAAGATGGGTGATCCCACAATACTGGTTTACAATTTTTGGCCAAACTGGACACTGAACTGATTCTTTCTAACTAAATCTTCACTTTCAAACACCTATAGCAGCTAAACCATGATGAATTTGAAGATGATGCAAACTAGTTATTTGTGACATTTTTTTTTGTAGATTCTAAATATATTTTTTTCAAAAATTTTGGAATTAGATTGCACTTCTTTTTCCATCTCCTTCAAAAACTAGTTTTTATCAGTAAACACCATTTTTAAGGAGTGACACTCACCGTATAATACATAAATTTTTTTCCATGAAGGATAAAATTCTTTCTTTCTTTTTTTTAGTTTAGATTTGTAACTACGATATATAGTTCTTCCAATTGGTTTCATAGTGTTTTATTGAATATTTTTTCCTTATTCAAGTTTCGAACTCAAACCAATTGCAATTTAGACATAGGTGGACCGTATAACAACTTTTTTTGTTTGTAATGAAATTCATTTTTTTTTTAAGTTGGATCAAGGACTTCAAAATCTAGTGCACTCATATTTAAATTTTTTTTTTTTTGACAATCTTCTATATTTCCACATGTGGAGAACTAACAACTTGATTTTCGGTGAAAAACCTACATTCACAAGAAATAAAAAATAAATATAATAATCAAATTAAATTTAATTAAAATTATACTTTTTTGGAAGCTTATAATAAGGACTATATTTTTACAAAAGATAAATTTTAAATGAATTCATTTGATCCCCCAAAAGGTAAATCAAAAGTGGTTTTTAATCAACATTTTGATAGGTGTAAAGGGGACTCCATTATAGGTATGGTTTAAAAATAGCAGGTTTCTATCCAAGGGAGCTTGGTCTAAGGTGGTTTGATCAAACCCTATTCAATTGGAATCCTTTAAATGAAACTTTTCAAGGCTTAAATCATTATATTTTCTAAAAAAATGTGATTTTAGCAAAAATAAAGATCTCCCAGAAAGTGCAAACCACTATTGTGGCAACACCTAGATTAATTATGATTTTTATTTGTAAGTGGGGGGATTTTCAAATATTTTACTATGTAAAGGGATTTTAGGAGATTTTTAAAATCATTTGGTTGGAGGCCAAATTGGTCCAATTTTTTGTACAAAAAGGGTGAAATTGGGAGAGGGGGGCATTCAGAAATCAAGCAGGTGATGATGCTGAGAGAGATACATTGAAGACTTGAAGCCATTCTTGTAAGTCAGAGGAACGTTATGTTGCCGAAGTGCTAGAAGGGAATGGTTATGTTTTGCAATTGTAATCTTATTCTTGGAGCATAATAGGATTGGTCACTTTGTTGGAGAGGGACCCGAAGATGTAGTCCAATATGATGAAATCCATTATTAATTGTGTTTTGTCTTCTATCTCTTCTCTCTTGCATTTTGTTATCACCTTGTTATGTTGTTTAAGTATTTCTGTTATGTTAATTTCATTTTTTAATATTTAAGAAATTGTTGTAATTCTTAAAGCATTCATTAGCAATTATCATAGATCTGAAAACAAATCAATAATGTGTGTAGGAAAAATAAATATTCCCTAACATAAGGAAAATAAAAAACCTACACTAACACTTCTGGAAAAATCACTACCTTTGGAATCCAGACAAAATGAAAGGTAAGGAAGGGTTGAGTAGTAAAATCATTTAGAATTTACTTTTGAAGATTGCAAAATTGGAGTGGAGTGGCACCTTGTCAATATATATGCCCCTAACTCTAGGATTGGGGTAAGTGCAAAAAGATGGGGGATCAAAAGGTGGCCAGTTTAATTTTTCATCCTAAAATAGTGAAAACACATGTGTGTTATAGTAAAACATGCTCATTTTATGGGCTGGTAGTGACCAAGCCTAGGCTCGGTCATTACTAAGCCGTAAATAAAACACTCGCGTGATGGTTTAAATTTCAAAAGATGTGTTCATTTTGAGTTCAAAAAATGTGCATTTTTTAAAATCAAAAAAACATTTCCAAAATGTGAGTGCATTAGAACACGCTCACATTTTGGTCTACATTTCAAACTTTTTTTCTTTTCTTTTTCTTGTCTCTTTATTCTTGTTATCTTTCAAGGAAACTATATACATGAAATAAACATAAGTTGACATTTACATATGGGCATTTACTTTTTTATACTTTAAGCTATATTTCATGTATATAGTTTTAGGATGTTTGAGAGTGGTTTTAGATCTCTACGAGTTATAATTTAAATTCTATTTTTTTGAAGATCTTACAATTTTTTTAGACAACCAAATTTTAGTAATCAACATGTCAAATATCAATAATCAAGAGATCAAATTCCAATAATCAACAAGTTGTATCATTTTTCTTGCTCTCTCTCGCTCATTGTTTATCCCTTATGCTCTAAACCTCTCTCTTACACTCTCTCCTTCCCTCTATACTTCTATATATCTCACCTCTCTCTCTCCCCCCATCCCTCCCTTAATTCCTCTTTCCCTCCTTCCCTCTCTAATTTTATCTATCTCACCCTCTCTATCTCTCCCCTCTCTCTCTTCCTCTAACTCACCTTCCCTTTGTACTTCACTCTATCTAACCTATCCATGTACCTCTCTCTACTTCCCTCCTCTCTCTCTCAATCTCTCCACCTTCCTCCTTCCCTCTCTCCCTTCCTACATCCCACAAACCTTCCCTCTCTACTTCTCTTTATCTAACATATCCCTCTTTTCCTATCTCTCTCTCTCTCTCTCTCTCTCTCTCTCTCTCTCTCTCTCTCTCTCTCTCTCTCTCTCTCTCTCTCTCTCTCTCTCTCTCTCTCTCTTAATCTCTCCTCCTTCCTCCTTCCCCCCTCTCTCTCATTCTCTCTATCACACTTCTCTCTCCCTTTGTCCCTCCTTTTGTTTCTACTTCTATATATCTCTCTTCATCCCTCTGTTTATATCTCACCTCTCTCTCCATCTCTCTCTACTCCTGCCTCCCTCCTCCTCCTCTCTATCTCTCCTTCCCTATATACTTCTCTGTAGATCTCTCTATCTCTCTCTCCATATCCTCCCACATTTCATTAATCTCTCCCATTTTCTCTCTCCTCCATATGAATCTCCTCTCTCTATCATTCCTCTCTCTTTGCATTTCTATCTCCCTCTCTCTCTCCCCCTCTTTCTCTACTTCTTCTTTATCTATTATTCCCTATATACTTCCCCATCTCTCTCTCCATATATCCCTCTACCTTCCCCCTTCCCTCTCTCTCAATCTCCCCACCTTCCCCCCCTCTCTCTCCTTCCCTATAGACTTCCTCTTTATCTCACCAATATCTCTCACTCCCTCCTTCCTTACCTCTTTAATTTTCTCTCTATCTATCACCTCTCTCTTCCTTCCTCCCACCCACCTTCCCTCTCTAGTTCTCTCTATCTAACCTATCCATCTCTACCTCACTCTCTCTCCCTCACTCCTCTCTCTTAATCTCTCCACATTCCTCCTTCCTCCCTCTCTCCATTTCTCATTCTCTCAATCTCACTTCCCTCCCTCCTCCCTCTATATCTATCTCTCTAATTCTCCCTCCCTCCTCCCCTTTCTATATCTTGCCTTCCCTATATATACTTATCTCTATCTATTTCTCTCAATCTCTACATCTCCCTCCCTCCTTCACTCTCTCTCAATATCTTAACCATCCTACTATCTCTCTCTTCATCTTTTTCTCACTCTTCTTTCCTCTCTACTCTTTATCTCACCATTCTCTTTATCTACTCCCTCACTATCTCTCCTTCCCTATATACTTCTATTTATATCCCTCTATCCATATTTACCTCTCCCTCCCTCCTCTCCTCTTCCCTCTCTCCCTCTCTCAATCTCCCCACCTTCCTCCTTTCTCTCTCCTATCTTTCTCTCACTTTCTCCTTCCCTCTCTACTCTCTATCAAGCACCATTCTCTCTTCCTCTCTCCCTCCCTCCTTCCTTTATCTATCTCATCTCTCTATCCATCTCTCCCTCCCTCCTTCCCTCTCTAATATTATCTATCTCCTCCTTTCCCACCCTTCATTCCTCCCAAAAACCTTCCTTCTCTACTTCTCTCTATCTAACCTATCCCTATCTACCTCTCTCTCCCTCCCTCCCTCCTCTCTCTCAATCTCTCCACTGTCCTCATTTTGTCTCTACTTCTCTCTCTATCACCTCTCTCTCCTTCCCTTTTTGCATCTCCCCTATCTCTCCATCTCACCCTCTATCTCAATCTCCCAAAGCCTATATCGAATATCATAAATCCTAATCCCTATACCGTAAACCCTACACCCTCAAACCTCATCCCTATACCATCAACCTTATAACCTATACGCTAAAATTTATCCCTTAACCATAAGAATAAATCATAAACCCTATATTTAATCTTGTACCCTAAATCCTCATTGTATGAAAAAATGCCTCAAAGAAATGGGGTCTCATGATGATGTACATCATGTGAGGCCCCATTTCTTTGAGGAATTTTTTCATACAACAAGAACTACCTTGTCAATGTTACTACATTGATGCATTAACAAGGTAGTGAGCTTAGTGCTCATTCTTTAGACCCCATTTCTATAAAGAAATTTTTTCATACAATGAGTACTAAGCTCACTACCTTGTCAATTGGCCACATTGACAAGGTAGTTAGCTTAGTGCTCATTGTATGAAAAAAATCCTTAAAGAAATGGGGCCTCACGGTGATGTACATCATGGTGAGACCCAATTTCTTTGAGGAATTTTTTATTACAATGAGCACTACCTTGTCAATGCATCAATGTGGTAGCATTAACAAGGTGGTGCTCATTGTATAAAACAATTAATCAAAGAAATGGGGTTTGATGGTGATGTGCATCACCGTCATACCCTATTTCTTTGAGGCATTTTCTCATACAATGATCAAAATGATGTACATCATCGTGAGCGGTGAGACCCCATTTCTTTGAGGAATTTTTTTATATAATGAGTACTACCTTGTGAATGCATCAATGTGGTAGCATTGACAAGGAAATGCTCACTATATGAAAAAAATCCCCAAAGAAATGAGGTCTCATGATGATGTACATCACCCTGAGACTCCATTTCTTTGAGGAATTTTTTCATACAATGAGCACTACCTTGTCAATGTGTCAATGTGGAAACATTAATAAGGTTGTGCTCGTTGTATGAAAAAATTCCTCAAAGAAATGGGGTTGATAGTATAGGGTCAAGGGATTAGATTGATGGTTTTTAAGGTTTGAGTTATTAAGGGTTTAATGGTTTAGGGATTAAGGATTTAGGGGTTGAGGGATTAAGTTTTTAAGGGTTGAGGGTATAAAGTTGAGGTATAGGTTTTAGGGTCCAATGTATAGGGAAAAGGTATGAGTATTGAACGTTGACCTGGTTTGATGTATAGGTTAAAGGGTTGAGGGGTTAAGGGTTTTAGGGTTTAAGGGTTGAGGGTAAAGGGTTGATAGTATAGGGTTGAGGGTCGAATGTATAGGCTAGAGGTTTGAGAATTGGGGGTTGACCTAGTTTAATAAATAGGTTAGAGGGTTGAGGTATTAATGGTTTAAGTTTTGAGTGTTTAGGGGTCGAGGGACTAAGGGTTTAAGGGTTGAGTGTTTAAGGGATGAGGGGTTAAGGGTGAAAATTTGTGCCTATACACCTTTAAACCCTTTAAACCCTTAACATATCATCCCTTAAATTTTGTGAGATTGTCTTTGTCACCTTAGGCTCTTTAATATATCTTCTTTACCACATTCATTTGTATTTCTCTTACTTCATCAACCTATTTTGTTCCCTTAGAAATCACTAGCTAGGCTGTCAACTTGTTTTCTAGCGGTTTTCACTGTGTTTTGGTTCTCTGGCCATATAAACGCCAACACACCTAAGGAGGTCATGCTAATCAAATTTTTGCATAAAGATGGTTATGATACACCTATGAGCACCATTCTCATGCATGATGGAATTTCCATCCTCCCTTTCGCTACTATCGTCTTGTTGGTTTTTGTTGGACCTAAATCTGTGAAGCTTTTGTTCAACATAATCCTTGGATTCAAGCTCTTTATAGTAAATTTGGGTATCCCCTGCTTAGTAGCTGTGTTGTAGAAAAATTTATACTCTTGACGAAAGAGATAATTTTTTGATTAATTAGATCTTATTTTAGACACCCATGCATCAATCACCCCTTAAAAATTGCATTTATAGGTCCCTAATGCTCATGAGTTTGGACTTTAAGGCCTATTTCACTCACAAATCAATCAAATCCTAAAAAGAAACATTCAAACCACTCAAATTTCATGAAACCTACATCAAAAATCCCTAGCGGGACCCTCTTGGGGTATTTTCCACTTTTGAGTAGGAAAATTCATGACCTAATTCAAATTCTTGAGGAATGTCAACCTATGAAGTCAAAATGATGAATATTTCGGTGTTATTGCCTATAAATACATTTTTTAGGTTATTTTTCACATCTCCTAGTCATTTTCAGAAAGCTAAATGAAGAGTCAAGGGAAAACTATCTTTTACAAGAAGTTTCATTAGTATTTCTACAAGGTTGAAGCTTTAGGGCAACAAACTAGGGTTTTTTGTAGGTCTTCAAGCTCACTTTTTGTTCAAGATCTCTCATTGCAAAGGGTTGATTATGGATGCTCATGGTGAATCATAGAGAAATCTAGGTTGATGAGATGCAACTGGCCATCAAATCACACCTAAAGACTTGTTTTCAAAGTGAAATTCCATCTTCCATTTTCTCTCTATCTTCAAATTTAAGGTTTTCATATCATTTGCATGTCATATGCATTCATTTGAAATGTTGTAGGGTTTCTTGGATTGAAGTCTTATATCATTCAAGTTTCATTTACTTCTCTTATTCTAACACATTAGAATAGGGTTTTGTATTACTTCATATTTTCCTAGTCTTAGACACACTTGGGGCTATGGTTTTATGTAGATTTTATCTCTCACAAAGTTTAAATACAAACTAGGGGTTTGATCAAGGAAAACCTCCCATTAGAAATCAAATTGTCATCTATTTTGTAGGGTTTTTTGAAGATTCAGATCTCGATTTCCGTTAGAAAATAGAGTGCATGTTATGGGATTTTTTTCCACTTTCAAATTTTGAATTTCTTGAAAATCCAAAGTGGACTAAGTCACCCATAGTGGCGACTTAGTCCCACTACACTATTTTTTTAGGAATCTTTACCATTTTGGATACCCATTTGGCATAAATAGCTTTCTAGGCAATTTCCCTAATGTGGGATAAGTCGCCCAACTTGGCATAAGTGTCCCAATTGACTTAAAAGTCATTTTTTCTAGAATTTCAAAGGTCTTTGCAATCCATAGTCATCTCTTCATCAGTTTCTAGGTGCATAGTTTTTGTTTCACATCTTTATTTTATTCTTTATTACATCTATTTCATAATTTTTCATATCCCATTGTGTTTTCTAGAACTTTTCATCTCTTAGCTTTAACATGAGTGTAGACATTAGCATTTTGGACCTAATTCCTCT
Source organism: Sequoia sempervirens (assembly GCA_007258455.2). Lineage (NCBI taxonomy): Eukaryota > Viridiplantae > Streptophyta > Pinopsida > Cupressales > Cupressaceae > Sequoia > Sequoia sempervirens. The sequence continues at coordinate 80,192,648 of VDFB02105785.1, read as the reverse complement.
CATTTAAGGTGAAAAACCTAGAAGAGTTAGAGGAAACCTTGGGCAATCCAAAATCAATGTCCACAGTAGCTATGAATGTTGTACCTTTAGTTGTGCATAAATGTCTAAAATTTATCCATGAGATTTTTGTGCACATGATTCATGACACCGGTTAGAAACCACCTATTGCTCATGGTAGCTACTCCTTGGATTACTCTTGGCCTGCGCCTATTAGTCATCTTCCGCCAAGGAAGGACCATTTGTATCAAGCTTATTAGAATTACAAGAGAGGGCGCTTGATGCTAAGAGTGAGATACCCAACATTCCCTTATGTTGTTTCACATAGGGCTTGCTTAAAATATAATAGTGATGCCAACAAGGAACATAGAAGGGAAGAAGAGAAGCAGTTTTGAGATCCTCCTTCCTCTTTCATTGTTTAGCTTGATGCTTCCTCTCACCCTATTGTAGCGCCATCAATTTTTTTTCCATGTTTGTGAGAGAATCCTAGGGTGCCCACTAGGCAAAAGCCCAAGCATCCCACATTTGAGATTGTTGTTTTTCCCACAAAGCTTAGGCCTATTCGGTATAGTAGGAAGAAAGGTCCTAGTGGGGAATCCTCTATGTCTCAGACTCCACAGTCTCCTACCACTTCTATTCCCAAAGTAGCAAGTGGGAAGAGGCCCGCTTCTAAGGCACTTGAGCCAACTCCCCCTATTATTTCCCAACCTACTCCTCTTGCTCCCATTTAGGAGTCTATTCGTCCATAAAAAATGGCTATAGTGGACACTCCCATGGATCAGCAGGAGCCTTCTGTTCCTTGGTAGCCTCCAACCTCTAGTTCAAAGAGTCATAGAAACTACCTTGTGCATGAGTACAAGTGTTGGAAAAAGTCTCTTACAACTGAACAAGCTGCCTTGTAGAGGAAGGAAGAGGATATGAGCATCCATGTATCAGGGCCTCCTACCACATCCTCCTCTCTCCTACCCTCTACTTTAGTCCAATTTAGCTTTGTATCACTTCTAGATTCCACTGTGAGTATGAATACACCTAACCCAAAAAGGGTGTAGGTGTTCATCGCTCCTTCGATGGAGCTGCCTTTATTTCAAGATGTCCCTTTGAGATGTCCCACCTTTCTTGAAACTCATAGATATGACAAACACTATGGTGGTATCTAGTATGTTATTCTCTTCCTCCTCTTCTTCCTCACCTTTTGCCTTGTTTTTAGGGATTTCATCCCCCAATAGAGTAGAAGGTGGAGAGTGGTCCTTCCAACAATGGTGGACGTAAGAGGAGCTCACATTCCCCGAAAGGTAGTCCTACGCTAATTTTTTATGTCCTAGTGATGGAACCAATCTCAACTTCTCCTGAGTTCATCACCACTCCCAAATCACTTGATGAACCTAGTGGAGAATCTTGAGCACAAATTTCTCTATCTGTTGAGGTAAAACATGGCACTCCTATAAAGTGTATTTTTAACTCTTTGGATGAAATTTTGAGCCTATCAATGATCTTTGTGAAATGATTGACCTTAGCTCCACAAGAGCTTAGTGAAGGAGACCTTGCAGGGCCTTCTTTCTTAGCCCATGTTGCAGGAGGATTAGGCACTCCTCCTCTTAACATTCCACCACTACATGCTTGTCCTCCTCCCCCCTACGATGATCTAGAGTGGGAAGCAGATGACCTCTTGGTTTATCAGTGTTAGGGGGGGCATTATTTATCTTTAGATTAGATTTTTGTGTGTTGTGATATGTACCCCCTTGATCGTGCTATGTGTTCCTTGATGACCCTTGTCACCCTTGTTGGTGCTTGGACATAGGTGTGGTTTTTGTGTCATAAACCTTCTTCTATTTGTATCATCATTCTTCCATGTTTGTGATTGATTTTTCAGTAAATTGGGTATGATCCAAAGTGTTGGGGGCATTTAGGCTTCCATTCCATGTTGACCCAATTTTTATTTTTTTTATTTACTTTGTTTTCTTGTGCATTCTTCAAATGGTTTGATATAGTAGTGGGTTGATGATAGTTAATTTTATATACTGTTATTATACTTATATATATTTATGAGTAGTTCTAACCCTGAAATATTAGGCTACCCCTGTGCCCTTTCTTTTTTTCTCTTTTGCTATTTTCTTAGCTTTATCCCTTCTTTTCTTGAGTTGTCCCTTTCATGTGTGACAATACCACTTCTATAATATTTTTATTTTCAAAAAATGTGTTCATTTCCAACAGATCTTTTCTCAATAATTTTCACAAACTTCTTTTCAAAGAATCACATTCTCAACTTGAAACCCTAATAAAACATGTTTCCTTCAGCATGGGTTCACAAATAAAGAACTTGAAAACCTTCCCTTCAAGGTGGGAGCAGTTTTGACCTTTCCCTCATGTGGGGGAATTTTCTTCCTTTCAAATTCCTTAATGAAGTGAACAACTTTCAAAAGGATTCCTTGATGATGAATCAATTAAAGAAAGAAACATCTCTTTCATACTTTCAAACAACGTGTCCCTTGAGTGGAACCCTTTCTTCACATTGGGTTCTTGAGGGAGCCCTTTGAAATCTTTCCAATCTATCAGTGGTCTGTGTGACTATCCACTTACTTTCCTACATGGCTACTTTTTGACATGTTTTATTTGTGGGTAAACATGTCACTTTACGAGTCTGCCTATGAAGTCTCTTTATAACTCTATGAAGTCTTCTTTCTTGGGGTTTCCTCCATGTGAGAGATCTTGGGAGATACCTCCCTCCAAGCTTGTAGGTATGTATGATGATTTCCTTTGAGCTTCCTCCATGCGAGAGATCTTGGGGATTGCTCTCGTGTAGGTCTACATGTTTGTAGGGAGATGTCTTGGTTTCCTTCATGTGAGAGATCTTGAAGGACACCTTCCTTGTAGGTCTGCAAGCTTGTAGGATGCTTTTTTGGGTTTCCTCAATGTGAGAGATCTTTGGGGATGCCTCCTTGTAGGTTTGCGGGTCTGTAAGACACTTTTTTAGGTTTCCTTCATATGAGATATCTTGGAGGATACCTTCCTTGGAGGTTCACAGGCCTGTCAGGTGCTTACCTCTCAGGGCTTCCTTCATGCAAGATATCTTGGGGGTTTCCTCCTTGTAGGTCTACAGGCCTATAAGGCACTTTCATTCTACATATTTATAGTTCTAAGAAGCTATGAAGTCCTTTACTTACCCTGCTGTCTCGAGTTTTCCAGATTGTGATCTACTTCCTCAATGATTCAAGTACAAATTTATAACCCTATTTACTCTTTGATCTACTTTATCAAATCACTCATTAGTATTCGCAATCACTAAAGTGGGGAAAAAATGTATAGGAATGAATTTTAACCCCTTACGCAAACTCCCCGTTTCCACTTCCTCACCTTAGAAAACCAAATCCGAAGGTGAAATTCCACATCAGCCCACTACCTTCATTCCACTTAGCAACTATTTTTTATGTCGGTAGAAGAATAACTATCAGGGATGCCCATGGGACGCATAGACATTTGCATGGTGCACTTATGTCCCTAATGGATTCATGCATCTGAAGTTGGTAGAGGCATTACACTTCCTATTGGGAATGAATTGTAATGTGCCTCTTCAACCCATTGACCTGAAGATTCCTTATTCTTGCTCATTCTTCCTTCAAATGGATTCATTCTTTATTCATTTAATCTCTTCACATTCTCTTGCAATCTTCAAACATTCTAGCAATCGCTTTTTCCATTCCCAAGAACTCTCAAGAAACACTTTGGCACTGCATAGAAGTAGCAACAACACTCCATCAACTCCGTAGGGCAAGTGTGGAACTAGCCATTGCAGTAGGGGCTTGAGTCCTCTTTTCTTCTCCATTATATAGTGAGCTCTTGGTGTAGGTGGTAAGAATTTGCACTCCTCTCCTCTATTATTTGGTTGAGTATCACTTTACTGTTGGATATGTCCAGGATCATCATGGAAAAAATAGGCCCTTAAGTGGCAACAAATTCAAAAAAAATAGAGTTAGGTAACTTGACGTAAAAATTTGAATAAGTTATCTATATTATCTCAAAAATATGTAAGAAAAGAATTTGTAGCAAATTGAATGTAGTTTCTAAACTACTAGATTTTTTAAAATATATATATATATATATATATATATTTGGTGAAAATTTGAAATTTCAATGTAGTAATACTTAAATTTCAGGAAAAAAATAAGAAGTAGGTGTCTGTCTGACCACCCTAACCACAATAAAATGATAATATTTTTTTATAATATTTTAGGTATAAGTAGAGGACTCATGTCTCGATGTGATGCATATTTTTTTGTAATTGTTTTCCTAGTAAATAATTAATTATGAATTTTTATTACAAATTTTAAAAAATATAAAAAACCATATGTCTAACCACCTTAAATTTGTCAAAACTTCATGAAATTAATTTTTTTATTTTTTTAATCTTATAGTATACGAAGTATAGAATGTGACACATTTTTTGGATTAAAAAAATGTGATACTGTTTGAAAGCTATAGATGTTTTATAATCATCCTATCAATTAGGACTTTAGTCATAATTTGAATAGAAAGTGAATAATAATTACTTATTAAATTAAAAGTAAAGCATAATTTATCTTGGTAGAAAGCTGAGAATCTCCTTTAAAAACCCTTTTCATTTCATCAATTTTGGGTAAAAAAAAGTCGTCAGCCACATACCCATAATATTGCCACTTTTTGGGCCATCATGATTCTGCACATACCCTATTTTGTAGTGTTTATTGTCTTCTCTAATTTATTTTTTCCTTTATCATAAATTTCTCTACCATTTCTATCTTGGCTTTCCATGGAGGTGGAAACACAAAAATAAGGGTCTGACTGAGCCAGGCCCCTATACATCCCTCAACAAGTTTCCCTCTTTCTTGTGTGTAGGTGGAAATACATTTGGAGCTAGCTGACAAACAATTTTTTTTGTGAGATTATCTTTGTCACCTTAGCATTATTATATCTGCTTTATCACATTCATTTGAATTTCTCTTACTTCATAGTCTCTTTTTGTTTCCTTAGAAATCACTAGCTAGTCTATTAGCTTGTTTTCTGGTAGTTTTCACTGTGCTTTTGATGATATGACCATACGGATGCAAGTGCACTTGAGAGATGCTAGTAGGCCATGTTGTCATCCTAGAACCGTGATTTCATCCTTGAATAGAGAGCTACTCGAGGTACAATTTTGAACCCAAAAATTAGCTTGCCTAGCCCCATTTTGGACTTTGGGTCTATATAGTCATAGAAGGACCTTATAGTCATCATCATTCTCATCCCTAATTTCAAGACACCCCTTTAGAGTAAGGTAAGTGAGGGAATCCTTTCACTCTTGGCCCTCCGTGACCTGGGTCCTTAAACGTGGTTGGTCACCCTCTCTTACATTTTTGGTGAACCTGACATGAACCATTTGGTTCCAATTAAGGGTTGAGGGATTAAGGGTTTAAGGGTTAATGGTTTAAGGTTTGAGGGAATATGGTATAGGGTTGAGAGAGAGAGAGAGGGAGAGAGGGATTGGAAGACCTGAGAGAGAGAGGGGGGGAGAGAGAGAGAGAGGGATAGAGATGGAGATGGAGAGAGAGTGAGAGAGAGAGATACCAAATATGGAGAGGGAGAAAGAGAGAAATGCCTAAGAGGGAGATGGAGAGTGAGAGAGAGGGAGGAAGAGAGATAGGGGAAAGAGAGATGTGAGAGAGGTACAAAGGTGCTTAGAGATAGAGAGATGGGGGGAGAGATAGAATGAAATGAGAGAGATAAGTTCATGTTGACTATGAGGCAATGAAACTCTAGGTTGTTTTTTGGGTAAGAGATGAAAGAAGGTGAGACACATACACTGAAGGTTGGTATGTCCTCACACACACACACAAGTGGCTAAGGGAAAGTCATGCCCTAGCCGGGATTTTTGTCAAACCATACCAAAGTTATACCTCTTGATAACTTTAATAAGGTACCACACAAAAATGAACTTTGAGCTTCATGAGGCAAGAAAAGCTTTGTATGCTTGGAAATAATGAATAAACAAGATGGCTCCATAGGTATGCAATGTGTATTATGAAAGGTATCCATATAATTGAAAAATGAAAATGCAACAATGTAGAACATTCAAAAGAGTCTTTCTTAGTTCATACAAGGTCTTAACTTAGGGAACATTATTCCTAATATCTCCAAGAGAGGACTAATCGAGGAATAGAAGATTCACCACTTAGGGGATGTAGTGTGTCATATCAAGCCACTAATGGGAATGCAATACACTAAGATAGATCACGCTCTTGAAGGAAATCATATCCAATATCATCCACAAAGTGATAAACACATTGCATAAAGTAATAATACACCATGAACCATGAAAAGTGCAAAAGAATAATTCCAATGTATGCCCCCACTTTAAAGAAATTTCTAAACACCGTGCTATGAGAAATTACATTAAAGTAGAAAATGATAAATGATAACTATAAAGAAGGCGTGAGAGCTAACTTGGAAATCCTTGTGCCAAGTCATATGTTTCCAATTAAAGCTATGTCATGCAAAAAGGAAAAGAGAAGGGTTGCCCCCAAAAATGAAAATCCAAACACATAAGGGATCTATGGATTTTGGGTCAGTATGTTCTTCCTACCATGTTTTTAGAGAGGTTTAGAATTTTCACATTCCCTAAATACTCATAGAATTGGAAGAATGACACAAAGAGAGCGAAAGAAAAGAAATTACTTTCAGGTCAACATAAAAGAGACATGAATGTCTCGACACCTTGTGTCATCTCTAAAAGGAAAACACAAGACAAAAAAAAGATAAAGAAAATTAAAGGAATAGCTTTTCGATCAACATGGAAGAGACATGAATGTATCAATTCCTTGCACCATCCCCAAAAGGAAAACACAAGACAAAGAAAATATAAGGAAAAGGAAAGGAAAATATTTTAGGTCAACATGGAAGAGACATGAATGTCTCGAAGCCTTACGTCATCCCCAAAAGGAAAACACAAGAAAAAGGAAAGATAAAGAAAGTTAAAGGAAAATATTTTGGGTCAACATGTAAGATATCCGAATGTCTCGACACTTTGCATCATCCCCAAAAGGGAAAAACAAAAGAGAAACAAGAAATAAATAAAAACGATCTACAACATAGAGAATAATGAAGATAGAACTAGAGGATTGTCTCAAAGAGAGAGAGAGATACATGTTGAACAGAACAACATGGGGGACCACAATACGCACATGCAATCATACAAAAGAAAAATGAAATAATTAAAAAGTTGTAAGGAATGTGCAAGTTGACCTAGCTAAAGGGACAACGAAAAATGCACTACTAGGAAAAGGTTATCCAATTCTTTCCCCCACTATGTGTAAGACAAAAATTAGCAAAGGTAGGTGATGGGAAAGATCATGTAATGGCGAGAATACAAGATTCTACAACTAGTACATGACAGGAAGAAGAAGGGTATGTTAAGCAATAACTAGATAACAATTATCCTTATCAAAGTGATATTTACTCAAGATGATTTTGAATGCATGGCACTCATCATTACTATGTCCAAAAGTTCTATGGTATTAGCAATGTGGGACATCTACACCTTTAGGATATAATCATATCTTTTCTTTCATAGGTGGCAATAGTGTAAGTCCTTGGTTTAGAAGTATTTGTAATTTTCTTTTAGTTTTAGGTGGTGGATGAAGAAATTTTAATTTATTTATTTTCTAAGGCCTTCTATGCTTTCTAGATTCACCAATTTCTCTAGTTGAATGATGAGGAGGAGGACCTAAGACAATCCTTTCATCCTTATTATCATTATGAATCATATGTTGTTCTTTAGGAAGGAGGACATTTATATTAGGAGGGGGATCTTGATATCCTAGCCCTTTTGTATTTTCCATTGGAATTTTTTCTAAGAGTTGATGGATTTCATGTTCACTTGTTGTATCACATCCTTGTTTACTCAAGATTGTAAATCCTTTTCCATATGTTTCTTCTAGGTTGATAAGAGTGTCAATCACCTTATTGACATAGAATAGTTGAGTGTTTACTTGCTTAGAGGAACTAGGTTCAACTTGTGTCTCAGTTTTAGTATGTAAGTAACCAAAAATATCAAGAGGTGGTATTATAGGTGGTGTTGGTTGTTCCATGAATGGATAAAAGGATACATTAGGTTCAAGGTTGTTAAGACAATCATTTAGGAACTTATTCATGCTTTCATTATCTTCTCCAATGATGTCAACATGACGAGGAGGAAATGCATTAGGAGTTGAAGGAGCATGAGTAAGTTCAATTTCATTAGGGTCATTTCCAAAAGAACAACTCAACACATCCACTAAAGACTTCAAGGACATCCATAGTTTTCCAAAGCACATATCCATGATGAAAATTTCAAATTATAAACTATGCAATAATGTGAAATGAAATGTTCTAGATGAAAATTTTGAATTTAAGCAATGCACAAAATAAACTAATTTAAACAAAATGAAATGAATCGAATGAAACCTAAAATATTTAAACTAAAACAAGTTGAAAGTTATCACCAACAAATAGAAGCTCAAAAACAGTGTTTTAAATTTTGGAAAATGTAGTGTAGAATTTGCACTGGGAAGTTGATTCACCCAAAGGGACATATGAGTCCCAATGGTGGTTTTTTTTCAAAATTTTTAGAAATTCTCAATTGATTTTTATGATTTTTATGTTGTATGATTTGTAAACTAAGTGAAAATGTAGATTTTATATGATTTTCAATGATATGAGATGCAAAAATGCAAGCTATATACTAATCCAAAATTTAGAAACCCTAGAATCCCAATTAACTAGAGAAAAGCTTAATGCAATGTTAATGCAAGCAAGATCTAGGATGATAATGAAATACAAATCCAAATTATGATGTTCTAAATACAGGTTCACCAAAATAAAATGGCTGCAAATGGGGTAAGTTCTTTTGTATTATTGAGGACATAGAGCACACCCACTTTCCAATTATTTTATTCAAGGATAACCCTAGAGATCTCAATAGGGCTATCTTAGGGGCTAATTATAAACTAATCAGGGGTTCACCACCAAGCTAGGGCTTGGAAAGACAAATGTAATGCAAGATGTAATACTTAACCCTAATATGACATGATCTTTAACTAAATGACCTAAAAATGCATGTAAAACAAAATAGAAGGATGTAAGGTGAAATGTGTGCACCTAGGAATCTAAAGATGACTGAATGGACCTTTGAAATACTAAAAACAATGACTTTAATGTTGAATGGGACTCATACACCATGCTAGGTGAATCAATCCCAGATTTGGGTTTCTGTGCAGAAACGTGAATCTAGAAAATGGGCATCCAAATTTGTAAAAACCTAAAAATTGACCTAAAATGATAGTCATATGCCAGAACTAGTGTATCAGTCTAGTTAGGGTTTTTTGAAGCATCAAAGACTAAATCTAGTCTTCAAGGTCTACTATGTGCTTCCCAATTGATTTTTGGGTCTAAAACCCTGATTTATAGCATGTAGAAATCTTCTATGTATCTCCAATGCAAGGTGACAACTTCGACTACTTTAGACTCTTTGACAACTTTTTCCAGCATGCTCCTCAATGTGTCTTCACCCTAAACCTACAAATCAGTCACTAAAGAGTGGGGAAATTTTTTTTCTATTAGTGGAAAGGGGTTTTCCTTGGTCAAACCCGGTTTTGGTAATCAAGCCTTGAAATGAAATGAAATAGGAATGGAGAATGATGAATGAAAAAAATATGATGTCACAACTCCCCAAACCCTAGCAATAAAATACTGTAAACATGTATAAAATGGTTCCAATGGATGTAGATCTTGACTCTTGCTTGGATATGATAGATCTTGAATTAAATTATAGCTTAAATCATAAAACCCTACAACACAATTGTTAGCTAGAAAAAAAACATGATGCATGAACTCTAACATGATGCTTGATGCTTGAAGAATACTCTAAAATACTTGATAATCTACCCTTGAATGTTGTTGAATAATCTTGTAAACACTTATGAACTTAAAATTTCAATTAGAATGTTCTCACAAAGGTCTTAGATGATATCTTGAATGCTTAGGTTAAAATGAGTGAAAGAACCTTGTATTTATACTTAATTATGCAATAATTCTAGAAATTACAAAACTACAAGCTGACATCAAATCTCGAGGATAAAATCCTACCAAAAAATTAAATTGATTTTAATTTTGGGCCATATGGGACTCATACACCCAAGGTGGAATATGATTCCATTTAGGCATAATTTATGGGATCAAATTCAAAAATTCTTAGAAAGGTGTAAAACTAGGATCAAGACCTAAAACCCTAGGTGGGACTCATACACCCAAGGTGGTGTATAAGTCCCAGGTCACTAAATATAGGCCCCACAACCTAAAAATTGCTAAATTATGATTGGATTTTGATTTGTGTTGGGATTATCAGGTATGTGCAGGATCATCATGGAAAAAAAAGACCTTAAGTGGCAAAAAATTCAGAAAAATCAGAATTAGGAAACTTGACATAAAAATTTGAATAAGTTATCTATATTATTTCAAAAATATGTAACAATAGAATCTGTATAAAATTGAATGTAGTTTCTAAACTACTAGGTTTATTTAAAAAAAATAAAAATCTATTTGATGAAAATTTGAAATTTCAATGCAATACTACTTAAATGTCAGGGAAAAAATAAAAAGTAGGTGTCTGTCTGACCACCCTAACCATGATAAAATGATAATATTTTTTTATAAGAATTTAGATATAATTAGAGGACTCAAGTCTAGATGTGATGCATATTTTTTTGTAATTTTTTATTACAACTTTAAAAATATATAAAAAATCATATGTCTGACCACCTTAACTTGGTCAAAACTTAATGAAATTCATTTTTTTTAATCATATAGTATGTGAAGAATAGAATGTGACACATGTTTTGGATTCAAAAAATGTGATACCATTTGAAAGTTATAGATGTTTTTCAGTCAACCTATCAATCAAGACTTTAGTTGAATTCAAGTAGAAAATGATTAATAATTATTTATTAAATTCAAATTAAAGCATAATTTATATTGGTGGAAAGCTGAGAATCTCCTTTAAAACCATTTTCGTTTCATCAATTTTGGGTAAAAAGTTGTCAACCACATACCCTACACATACCCATCATATCACCATTTTTTGGCCTATCATGAGGGTGTGCAGGATCATGATGGGCCAAAAAGTGGCAATATGATGGGTATGTGGTCGATGACCTTTTAACCCAAAATTTATGAAACGAAAAAAGTTTTGAAAGGATATTTCAGCTTTCTACCAATATAAATTATTCCTTAATTTGAATTTAATAAGTAATTATTATTCATTTTTGAATTATGACTAAAGTCCTAATTGATCGACTGATTGAAAACATCTATAGCTTTCAAACAAGATCACATTTTTTGAATCTAAAACATGCATTACATTCTATGTTTTGCATACTATAGGATTAAAAAAAGAAAAAAATAATTTCATAAAGTTTTGAAGAAGTTACGGTAGTTAGACATACGAGTTTTTATATTTTTTCAAAGTTGTAATAAAAAAATCATAATTAATTATTTACTTGGAAAAAAATTTGTAAAAAAATATGCATCACATCGGGAAATGAGTCCTCTACTTATATCTAAAATATTATAATAAAATATTATCATTTTATTGTGGTTAGGGTGGTTAGAAAGTCACCTACTTCTTATTTTTTCCTTGAAATTTAAGTGCTACTACATTGAAATTTCAAATTTTCACCAAATAGATTTTTTCTTTTTTAAATAAACCTATTAGTTTATAGACTGCATTCAATTTGCTACATATTTTATTTGTACATATTTTTGAAATAATATAGATAACTTATTCAAATTTTTATGTCAAGTTGCCTCACTCTAATTTTTCTGAAATTTTTGCCACTTAAGGGCCTATTTTTTTCATGATTATCTTGCACATACCCATGATCCTGTACATACCCTATCCTAAAAAAAAATGCATTAAATTAGGCTTGTAGTTGCAAAATAAGGCCAATTAAAGTATAAAGAATCCAAATTATTTAATAAAACCATGGAAAATTATGAAAGTGTTACAACATGATTTGTAAAGTAGAAGGGATCTATGACAAACGTTGCTAAGTGATTATGCACAAAGGTGAAAAGACATTAACCAATGGAATAAAAAGAACAATATATAGAGATAATGATAACACCGAGCAAAGAGAGAGGAAGAAAAACTTTTGATTACAGAGTTCATTCGAGTGGACTACATCTCCGAGTCTAGCTCAACTAAGTGACCAATCTATTAGAATGCTCTAAATTAGTAGTACAATCTCCAAAGGAGCCTCTAGCAACATTGCTTTACAAAGTATTGTATCCTATCCACAAATTCCTAAAACGTATCTCTCAAATCACTTTACAAAAAGCTATCAAAGCTAAAGATGATTTACCAAGAGTGAAAACACTGACTCTACATGGAAGGACCTACTACAAGGGTATGTGCAGGATCATCATGGAAAAAACAGGCCCTTAAGTGGCAAAAAATTTAGAAAAATCAGTGTTAAGCAACTTGACATAAAAATTTGAATAAGTTATCTATATTATTTCAAAAGTATGTAAAAATAGAATATGTAGAAAATTGAATGTAGTTTCTAAACTACTAGGTTTATTTAAAAATAAATAAAATCTATTTGGTGAAAATTTGAAATTTCAATGTAGTAGTACTTAAATTTCAGGGAAAAACTAAGAATTAGGTGTCTATCTGACCACCCTAACTATAATAAAATAATAATATTTTTTTACAAGGTTTTTTTTATAAGTAGAGGACTCATGTCCAGATGTGATGCATATTTTTTTATAATTTGTTTCCAAGTAAATAATTAATTATGAATTTTTTATTACAAATTTTAAAAAATATAAAAACTCGTATGTCTGACCACCTTAACTTGGTAAAAACTTCATGAAATTTATTTTTTATTTTTTTAATCCTATAGTATGTGAAACATTGAATGTGATGCATGTTTTGGATTAAAAAAAGGTGACACCGTTTGAAAGTTATAGATGTTTTACAATCAACCTATTGATCAGGACTTTAGTCATAATTCTAATAAGAAATAAATAATAATTATTTATTAAATTCAAATTAAAGCATAATTTATATTGGTGGAAAGCTGAGAATCTCCTCTAAAAACCCTTTTTGTTTCATCAATTTTGAGTAAAAAAAAGTTGTTAGCCACATACCCTACAAATACCCATAATATTGCCACTTTTTGGCCCATCATGATCCTGCACATACCCACAAACTCAGAACAATATCTCTCTCAACATTCAACTCTCAAAATTCTCCCACAAAAATGCTTAGAAGCAAGGAGAAGAGAGAAAGAATGAGATGATCAACTCTGAAAATGATGATGAGAAAGCTCTCATAGCCCTCTCTTTTATACAAGAAAGTTACCCGATTTGGGTAATAACCTTAAGGTTATAAAATATCTCCCATATCCCTTTAATAAGGTAAATATTTTATTAAATATTCCCTTATTTACTGTGAACTTAAGAATTTTACCCTACTCTAATGTGCAAAATAACTTAAAAATGCAAGTGATAAAAGACTAAGGACACCTCAAGATTAGCCTAAAGAGTGATAAAACAAGAAGGGAAATGGACAAAACAAGATACAAATGATTTCACCTTTCTTGCTGTTGATGTCTCCTTGATTGGCCTTTGCTTGGGATGATTTTGTGTGCTTCTTAGATGATTTCTTGAATGACTAAATGCAAGATTGAATGTGCAAAAGTGATTAGAGTAGATAGCTAGATGATAATGGATGATTGAGAATGCAAATTGGCAGCATGTAGTTATGAAAATCCAAGTGTTGAAAATGCCCTTGAGGAGGGGGTATTTATAGAAGAATTTGAATTCTCTAGAGAATTCAATGGTCAAGATTCATCCAACAAGGTCAAGATGAAGGGCTATGGTGGGTTGAGAACCCACAAGCCCTCACATCTTGACATGTGGAGGGTGAAGTGGCCAAGGGGATATGAGATGGAGGTGAGGTGTTAAGAAGGTACATGAGGTGGAGGAAGGACAAGCACCTTGGGGAGTGAGGAGATTTCCTCAAAAAGATTCCTTGTCCCCAAGTGGGGGTGAAAGAGATATTTGAGGAATTTTGGAATTCCTCAAAATCTACATGGGAAAATGAAAGGTGGTTGGGGATATAAATGTGAATTAACAATTCACATTCCTAGGAGGATCTAGAGGATAAAAGGTGGGCTCCAAAAGGTGGGACTTGGTCACATGTGGAGATTGTGACAAGTCCAAGGTTCTAGAAGCCTTGGAAGGATGGAATGTGAATTAAAAATTCACATATAAAAGAGGGGAATCTAGGATAAATAAAAAGGAATTAAAAATTCCTTGGGGTGGAAGAGTTGACCAAGGTACTAATTAGGTTTGACTAATCAGTAATTAGAGGATAATTAGGGGTTAATTAGGATTAAAAGCCAACTTGCAAAAGTTGGAGAATGTGACACATCCTAATCAAGGATTAGGCATGTGCACATCCTTAATGAAGAGATTAGGAAATGGATTAGGATGTGAGGAATTAAATAAATGTAATATTTACTTAATTCATTTGATGAAAAGGGGATTAAAGAGGGTAAGGTATTTAATTAATAAATACCTTAGGGATTTGGCAGAATTAAGGATATTAATTAAATAATAGCAGTATTACTTAATTAACAAAAATAAGATGAAAGGGGATGAATTTGGATAAATTAAGTGTCCAAATTTAGATGTCTACATTTACAGTAAAAATTCCAAGGGTATGTGCAGGATCATGATGGGCCAAAAAGTGGCGATATGATGGGTATTTGTAGGGTATGTGGCTAATGACTTCTTTTTTACACAAAATTGATGAAACAAAAAGGGTTTTTAAAGGAGATTTTCATATTTCCACCAATATAAATTATGCCTTATTTTGAATTTAATAAATAATTATTATTAATTTTCTATTTGAATTACAGCTAGAGTCTTGATTGATAGGCTGATTGAAAAACATCTAGAATAACTTTCAAACAATATCACATTTTTTGAATCTGAAACATGTGTCACTTCTATGCTTTGCATACTGTAGGATTAAAAAAGAAAAAAATGAATTACATGAAGTTTTGACCAAGTTAAGGTGGTTAGACATACAAGTTTTTATATTTTTAAAAGTTGTAATAAAAAAATCATAATTAATTATTTACTTGGAAAAAAATTACAAAAAAATATGCATCACATTGGGACATGAGTCCTCTACTTATATCTAAAATATTATAAAAAAATATTATCATTTTATTGTGGTTAGGATGGTTAGACTGACACCTAATTCTTATTTTTTCCATAAAATTTAATTGCTACTACATTAAAATTTCAAATTTTCACCAAATATATTTTTTTTCTTTTAAATAAACCTAGTAGTTTAGAAACTACATTCAATTTTCTATAGATTATATTACATATTTTTGAAATAATATAGATAAGATATTCAAATTTTTATGTCAAGTCACTACCTAACTCTGATTTTTCTGACTTTTTGCCACTTTAGGGCTTATTTTTTCCATGATGATCCTACACATACCCATGATCCTATACATATCCTATCCTCAAAAAAGATGGATTAAATGAGGCTTGTAGTTGCAAAATAAGGCCAACTAAAGCATAAAGAATCCCAATTATTTAATAGAACCCTAGAAAATTATGAAAGTGTTACAACATGATTCATAAAGCAGAAGGGATCTATGACAAACATTGCTAAGTGATTATGCACAAAGGTGAAAAGATATTAATCAATGAAGTAACAAGAACAATATATAGAGATAATGATAACAACAGGAAAAGAGAGAGAGGAAGACACAAATTTGATTACGAAGTTCATTCGAGTGGACTACGTCTCTGGGTCTAGCTCAACTAAGTGACCAATCTATTAGAATGTTATAAATTAGCAATACAATCTCCAAAGGAGCCTCTTGAAAAATTGCTTTACAAAGTATTGTAGCCTATCCATAAATTCCTAAAAATTATCTCACTCAAATCACTTTACAAAAAGATATCAAAGCTAAGGATGATTTACCAAGAGTGAAAACACTTACTCTACATGGAAGGACCTACTACAAACTCAGAATAATATCTCTCTCAACATTCAACTCTCAAAATTCTCCCACAAAAATTCTTAGAAGCAAGGAGAAGAGAGAAAGAATGAGATGATCAACTCTGAAAATGATGATGAGAAAGCTCTCATAGCCCTCTCTTTTATACAAGAAAGTTACCCGATTTGGGTAATAACCATAAGGTTATAAAATATCTCCCATATCCCCTTAATAAGGTAAATATTTTATTAAATATTCCCTTATTTACAATAAAAATTCCAAGGGTATGTGTAGGATCATGATGGGCCAAAAAGTGGCGATATGATGGGTATTTGTAGTGTTTGTGGCTAATGATTTCTTTTTTACCCAAAATTGATCAAACGAAAAGGGTTTTTAAAGGAGATTCTCATATTTCCACCAATATAAATTATGCCTTATTTTGAATTGAATAAATAATTATTATTAATTTTCTATTTGAATTACAACTAGAGTCATAATTCATAGGCTATTTGAAAAACATCTATAACTTTCAAACGGTATCACATTTTTTGAATCTGAAACATGTGTCACATTCTATGCTTTGCATACTATAGGATTAAAAAAGAAAAAAAGCAAATTACATGAAGTTTTGACCAAGTTAAGGTGGTTAGACATACAAGTTTTTATATTTTTTAAAAGTTGTAATAAAAAAATCATAATTAATTATTTACTTGGAATTTTTTTTAAAAAAAATATGCATCACATTGGGACATGAGTCCTCTACTTATATATAAAATATAATAAAAAATATTATCATTTTATTGTGGTTAGGGTTGTCAGCAGACACCTACTTCTTATTTTTTCCCTAAAATTTAATTGCTATTGCATTGAAATTTCAAATTTTCACCAAATAGATTTTTTTATTTTAAAGAAACCTAGTAGTTTAGAAACTACATTCAATTTACTACAAATTATATTCTTACATAATTTTTAAATAATATAGATAACTTATTCAAATTTTTATGTCAAGTTGCCTAACTCTGATTTTTTTGAATTTTTTACCACTTAAGGTTCTATTTTTTCCATGCTGATTCTGTACATACCCCCAAATCCCCTTCAATAATCTTTTAAAATAATTTAGAGCCCTTAATTTACTTCATTTCTGGGCTAAGCTTGTTTGGGGTTTGTTTTAATTGTTATTTACAACTTAATACATAACCATTTTAAGGTTGTTTGTTAGATAGTTATCTTAAGAACTCCTTCAAATAAGATTTCATCAACCATACTAACTAAACTTCTAAATGGTGCAACAGTACCCTACCTTTTCAAAAGCTGGTCGGTCATGGTTTCAACTCCCACTCAACTATTTCTTTGTTACCATTTTCAATGATTTTCTAAAACAAAATAAATTGTTAACCTCATGTGTTTAGGCACAAACTATGTGGTACAATAGTCAGCTAATGGGTTTGTAACCTAGAGGGTGAGGTCTCAAACCTCACCAAAAATTTTGGTAGAAAGGTCAACGAAGTGGATCAAAGGGAGAGAATGGATGAGACATGTGGCGCGCGGACACAGTGCCACGTGTCATGTTACAATTCGTTGCTGGAAACCAGTCAACCATCCTATCAGTGTACCCATCCACATCATCATGCCAACTCATCATGGATGCCACATGTCCTCCTACAATTGGTCCATGCAAGTATCCAGTCCACATCACCTACCACATCACCTGCCATGTCACTATATGACTGACACATGTCAATACCTCATTGGTCCATGTCAGCATCCATATAATTACTCATTCACCAAGTCAACATGATGATGTCATGTTGACACCAACATTATACCTTAAGGTCAACCTAGTTAACCACGAGCTTTAACCTTCCATATCTCACACATACGAGCTTCGACCATGAAACAATTGCCATTGGAAAGCTCTCAATGAGCTCTTTGCGATGATGTTGACTCTAACCAATTTGGTGATGATGAATTTTCTGCCTTTTTTTCTCATCCCTGGTACCTAAGTTGACCAACATTTGATCGACCCTTGACCGATGATATCTCGTATGTATGGGTCAAATTTCAATGAAACGAACATCATTGGGTTTGTGTCATCGAGCTCTTTGATTTGACATTACTTCTGACTAATTCCGAGTTGGTCCAATTTTTTAGCTTCTAACAGGTTCTTGGTCCAAGTTTGACCAACCTTTGACTATGTATAACTTGAGCAAACAAACTCCTTTTTCATCTATTCAAGTTGTGCTAGATTTGAAGTTCTTTGAGCTCTTCATGATGGTATCACTTCTGAGAGAAATTAGAACACTTGAATTTTCAGGTTCTGGAGATCCACCTAGATCAAACCTCCCCACTGAAGAACTTTTTGTCCTTCAAAAGTTTACAATTCCTTCAAATCATCTCCCACTTTTCATCATGCCACTCAACATGATCTGAACACTAGGATGTACACACTACCACATCTACCTGTTGAGGTCTTACACTTCGGTAATGTACTGTCAGCAAAAAGCTTTCTTATTGCCACATCTGCCCTCTACAAGGGTCTTATATTTTAGCAACACAAGACTTCATAGCTCATCACAATGCAGTTAAAAAAGGAACCGAGTATACCCAAAGAAAGAAGAAAATTGAGTATGATAAACCTATCTCTCAGTGCTTCTCATGGGGTAGTTCACATTCTACATCTCTCGCTATCTTTTCTGGCACACTTCTATTACTCCTCCAACTGCTTGAGCATGGTATCTGCACCTCAGCCTGAAATATTCCTTCACCTTTATACTTTAGAATAGTTGATTCAAGGCTCCACCATACAACTTGGGTCTCGTTTTTCTGAAGCAACAAGGTCATCGATAAAATCCTTCAAGAACTTGAATGAAGTTCAGAATTATCCTCAAAAAGACCTTAAGAGAGTCTTCTAGCTAGGAACGTGCAAGGTCACTGTTGACCATTCTCGATAGCTCTTTGTCTGAAAGTTCTCTTCAATAGAAGCTTCATACTTGAAATCTATAGGTACAAGTCTTACAGAAAAAACCTGCAATAAGAAGTTACAAAGTATTCTCCTTTCTAGATTATAAGAGATGTGACTTCAAGAGCATTACAAAAATCTCAATCTCTAGAGAAATACAACTTCATAAAAAAACTATTACAAACAATTTTATTCATAGTTTGATACTCCAAACCATACTAGTCTAGTATCAACATACATATTACCACACTATAAAAGAAAGTAACATATACACAGCCGACACAACTAGTTAGAGGGTAAGCATTCCCAACTCTTATAGAGCTGCTCAAAGGAACTTTCTTTCTATGGTTGCTTAGTTTTTTGTTGAGTTTCCTCTTAGACTACCTCAGGGGTGGTAGTAACCACTGGCTCCGCCTTTGTCTCGACAACTTCCTGTTGGTTGATCTTTGCAACCACCATCCTCCAATGAAGTTTTGGATATAGTTTCCAACATTTCTCATCCTAATGCCCACTGAGTGGGTGCAGTAGTTACAAGTTTTGGATGATTCTCAAGTTGCTTCGAAGTCCAAACCTTGATATTGAGGTCTTTTCTTGGCCTCAACAGGATTTACAATGCCCTAAGTAGAGGTTCCCATGCCTTTTCCACCATAGCCCATTTTGGAAAGCATTATCTTTCCAATGCCTTTAGTGTGCTTCTCGAAGTGTCTAAAAGAGTTCTGCTCATCCTCCATTTGCTTCTTCTAGTCTGATGTAGGAGATGCCACCTAATAACTACTATCACTATCAGGTATGTTGAGGGTCTTCAAATACTCCATCTATTGATAGTAAGCACATTTTGTTGCACCAGGTGGATCGGCCCAGTCATGACCGCAAGCCAATTTTGACTTAGGACTTTTCGCAATAGACTTCACTGCTGAAGTTGCTTCCAAACTATCAGCTGGGGTGAGTGGGGAGTATAAGGATGAAGTATCCTTAGAATGCAAACAAAAGACACATATGTGCACACTCCCTGATATAAGAGGACTTTTCTTATTCTGCTTCTCCAAGACCTCCTGCAACAACACTTGTAGTCTTTCCTTCTCCATGTTGGATTCTTCAAGCAACTGTTGAAGTTCAACATTCTCTATCTACCGGCGTCGATTGGCTTCCTCCAACTCTTGCATCATATCAGTCATCTCTTGATGGTCTTGATAGAGTTCTTCAACAATGCCATTCATTAACATGAAATCATCCACAATGGAAGAGGTCAATGTCAGCACTGAAGATTCACCCTTCTTTGATGTCATCTCTACTCCAAACTCCAAATTTCCACCTTTAGCAAACTTGCAACTTGGCTTTGATACCACTTGATCCATAAAGTGGAAGGGATCTATGAAATTTTTTTCTAAGTGATTATGCACAAAGGTGAAAAGACATTAACCAATGGATTAACAAGAACAATATATAGAGATAATGATAGCATTGACCAAAGAGAGAGGAAGACACAAATTTGATTACGGAGTTCGTCCGAGTGGACTATGTCTCTGGGTCTAGCTCAACTAAGTGACCAATCTATCAAAATACTTTGAATTAGCAGTACAATCTCCAAAGGAGCCTCTTGCAACACTGATTTACAAACTAATGTAACCTATCCACAAAGTCCTAAAAAGTATCTCACTCAAATCGCCTTACAAAAAGCTCTCAAAGCTAAGGATAATTTACCAAGAGTGAAAACACTGACTCTACATGGAAGGACCTACTACAGAATTAGAAAAATATCTCTCTCATCATTCAACTCTCAAAATTCTCCCACAAAAATGCTTAGAAGCAAGGAGAAGAGAGAAAGAATGAGATGATCCACTCTGAAAAATGATGATGAGAAAGCTCTCATAGCCCTCTTTTATACAAGAAAGTTGCCCGATTTGGGTAGTAACCATAAGGTTATAAAATATCTCCCATATCCCCTTAATAAGGTAAAGATCTTATTAAATCTTCTCGTATTTACAATAAAAATTCCAAATCCCCATCAATAATCTTTTAAAATAATTTAGAGCCCTTAATTTATTTCATTTCTGGGCTAAGCTTGTTTGGGGTTTGCTTTAATTGTTATTTACCACTTAATACATAACCATTTTAAGGTTAGTTGTTAGATAGTTGGCTTAAGAACTCCTTCAAAAAAGATTTCACCAACCATACTAATAAACCATTGAACGGTGCAACGATACTCTACATTTTTAGAAGGTGGTTGGTCATGGTTTGAACAACTCCCACCCGACTATTTCTTTGTTATTGTTTTCAACGATTTTCTAAAACAAAACAAACCATTAACCTCATGTGTTTAGGGATGAGCTATGTGGTGCAACGGTTGGCTGGGGGGTTTGTAACATGGAGGGTGAGGGCTCGAACACCACCAAAAAAAATTGTAGAAAGTTCAACCAAGTGGACTAGAGGGAAAGAATGGAGGAGACACGTGGCACATAGACACGATCCCATGTGTCATGTTACGATTCGTTGTTGCAAACCAGTCAACCATCCTATCAGCGTACCCATCCACATTATCATGACAACTCATCATTGATGCTACGTGTCCTCCTGCAATTGGTCCACGCCTATATCGAGTCCACATTAGCTACCATGTTAGCTGAGACACATCACCTACCATGTCACTGTACGACTGACATGTGTCAAGACCTCATTGGTCCACATCAACATTCGTAAAATGACTCATCCACCAAGTTAGCATGATGATGTCATGCTAACATCAACATTGTACCTTTAGGTCAACCTAGTCAACCACAAGCTTTGACCTTCCATATCTCACACATATGAACTTTGATTTGTGCAAAAATATGTCGTTGGAAAGCTCTTGGTGAGCTTTTTGGGATGATGATGAATTTTCCACCTTTTTTTCTCATCCATGTACTTGAGTTGACCAATGTTTGTCCGACCTTTAACCAATGATATCTCCCACGTACGGGCTCGAATTTTGATGAAACGAACATTGTTGGGTTTCTATCATCAAGCTCTTCAATTTGAAATTGCTTATGACTAATTCTAAGTCAGTCAAAATTTTCACCTTCTAATGGGCACTAGTCTAGGTTTGACCAAACTTTGACTATGTGTAACTTGAGCAAACAGACTCCTTTTTTGTCTATTCAAGTTGCATCAGATACAATTCTTTGAGCTCTCTGTGATGGCATCACTTCTAGGAGAAACTGAAAATATTCAATTTTCAGGTTCTGGAGATCCACCTAGATCACAACACTTTACAACACTCCAAACAAGGCACCAAAAAGCTCATTTAATTCATAATGGCCCAAGAACGAATGTGGATATGTTAGACATATTGTAACACCAAATCAAGGCCACATTAGTGAGTATTTTTTTCATCATTACAATAATCACAATTTTTATTGTATTGAATTGATTAAGCATAGAACTAGTTCTCCTTGACTCTTCAATTGCCATAAGTAAGTAAAAAACAATGAAGTCCCAACACTTCTAAAAAATTATTGCATTAAACCCATCTATACCTATAGCTTTCTCTAGAGATAATGAGAAAACCACATGCTTTACCTCTATTAAGGTGAATGGCTTTATCAAACCAATATTATCTTCTTCTATAATTAAGGATGGCACAACTGATAAGAGCTCTTGAGTTTGAATATCCTGATTACCAAAAGTTTTTTTGTGACTAGATGGGGAAAACAAAAAAATTAGAAAAGAACTTAACCCCTTCCTATTGAATATCACTCCTTGGTAAGAACTTTTTTTAAAGAGCTATATATGATTGAAAAAACAAAATTTAATGCCTTTTTTAGTTAGGTAGAAACATGAAAAAAAATTGTGTTTTTGTCACCCTCTCATAGCCACCACTCTCAAGAATTTTGTCTCCAATAGACCTCCTCTAGATAGAAACTAGCTCTTCCCACACTACCTGTAACCTACTTTTCTACTCAAAAGATGAAGAATCTAGACCATGCAAAGTAATATGCTCATTTATTTTAGCTAACTCCTTGGAAACTATCTCTTTTTGAAAAAATATGTTTTTGAAGAAATGGATATTCTAATTATTAATTTGGTGTTTTAGAATTGATAGTTTCTTGCAGAATTGATACATTTTTTATCCCCTTAAACATGTGGAGCGCTAATCCACCATTGATTTGACAACTGTAAAAAATCCGGATGCCTAAACCACATCTTTTGAAATTTAAAGGATAATTTTCTATTTGAACATGCATTTGGAGTTGGTATACTCAAGGATATTGCATAATGGTTAGAATTTGAAAAAGGAAGAATATCTGATAACATAGTTTTACACTGTGATAACCAATTTGGGGAATACAAAAATATGTCCAAACGCTCAACAATTTGTAGGAAATCTTTGCTACAATTTTTCCAAGTAAACATTCCTTGTTTAGGCTTTATGTCCATTAACAAGTTATCTCCAATGAATGAAGCAAATTCTTCCACCATTTTCAAGGGCGGATATATTCCCCCTTTCTTCTCTTGGAGAGAGGTTATTGAATTAGAGTCACCTGCCAAGATTATCTTATCCATTCCAATATCATCCATAACTCGGGTGAGATCATCCTAGAGGATTTTCTTTGCAACTATTGAGGATGGTCCATAAACATTTATTAAATAGAATTTCAATTCAAAGTTTGTCACTTTAAAAAATTGCTAGTTTCTATCATTATTACTTTCCTCCACTGAGACTATCTTAGGATTCCATAATGCAACCAACCCTCTAGACACACCTTGTGCAGGGGAGAAAATTTCTTTCCATTTGCACCATTTCTAAATTGTAGCCTCAAACATTTCCTCGACCATATTGGTTTCTTGGAGTACTATTATATCTACTCCACAAGCATCTAACTAATGCTTGATCTGAGCTCTTTTGTTAGGGGCATTAATACCCCTAACATTCCATGAGACTACCCTCATAGCATTTGAACAAAGCAACATGCTCTCCTCAGATTTTTATTGGAAATCGCACTAAAATTCCCATCAAGCATATCTTGCAATCCTACTTCTATTTCCTCTTTCAATTTAGTTATATGATGCTTTCTTCCCCTCTTTCCTGGAGATTTATTCACCAAAGGTTGACTAGAAGGTGATTGTAAAATAGATATAGTCTGTGAGTAATCAAAGTCAATGTCAAATGGCACTTTTGGATTTACTTATTGCACCTCCTCTTTCTCAATCTATTTAGAATTTTCATCAATCATTTTACATCCCTCTGATGTACAAATATTTTCAGCCAATTCTTCAACCATAAAGGATTGGTTATGATTATATTTGGTAGCCTATGTGTTATACATCCATCTCTTAACCATGGTATCTAGTTGACTCTCATAGGAAAAAGAGAGTGTTGGGGAATCAATTTTCAAAGACTGGGATTGAAGAAACTTTTTAACCCATTGTTGATTTTCTTTAGCCATCTTTGAGAGATAGTGTTAGAATTGGCTATGGATGCCAAGATCTATGGACCAAATGGAAAGCACAAGAAAAGAGAGAGAACATGACAAGAATAAACTGTATTCAATGTCATTGATATGATATGAATCTGATTATGATTGATTACAAATGAGAGAGACCCCTTGGTTATATAGCCAAGGTGAGAACATAGAAGGGCATAAAATTATGACAAGTGTCGTAATCTTATGACATGAGACAACTATGAAGAACTATCACTCCACTTAAGGTGGAGAGATAATCACATGATGTGTCCACAAAAGGTGGAAATGATGAGGTAATGACATGTCAAGTCCACCAAAAGTGGAAAATCTCCAACAACCTCCTATGTGGTCCCTAAGTAAACTTAACTAAGGTGTAATTATGACCTAGGACAAGGTACAAGACATTTAATTACACCAACACCCCACCTTAAGTGCAACTTAGGGAGAATGTACACAAAAGTAAACAATGCAAGATGGGTCCTGACTACTAGGCCATGTTAGGTACCCATGTACAAACAATGCAATCTCTCACAAGTGAGGAAAGGGAGAAAACCTCATGGGAAAAACTCCCCCTCAAAAGAGAGATGAAATACAAACAAGAAATGCTCTCAATGAAGAATGAGAAGGTAAAAACCCCATGTGAGGAAAAAGACCCCCATAAGAGAGAAGTAGAAGAGAGACAAGGTAGCCCCCCCTCAATGTTGAGTCTCCTGCAATGATGGTAGAAGCTCGACACTAAATGCTGAAGATGATCCGATCTCGCCGAACAACATTCCTCCCCTTAGGCAGAAACAAAACCAAAGATGTATGCAGGATATCAAGATGGATGATGTATGATGATGTCTCTAAAGCATGCTCAAATGTCTCCATGTCGATGTCAAAAATTGAACCACTCCAATTAGGCGTTCTAGGCCACACTGCTGAAGAGTACCATCCAACATCTAGTATAGATGAATGTAGAACATGATCCAAAGACAAGGATATCCCCTCTGAAGACAAAGAAGCCTCCTCCATATGCTGTCCAAAAGAATCCATACTCACGCCAATCTATGAAGAATGATCATGTAGAGAATGAACAAGAGGGTAAAGGTGTTCCCTCACAACAACTAAAGAAGGTGCATCTTCATCAAAGATAAGATGAATTATATCAATGGTATCCTCCAAATCCGCAAGATGAGACTCCACAAACAAGTCTGAAATACCTGTTAGAAAGTCATCCAAAGTAGCCATATCTGGAAGACTATGTATGTCCTACTGCACTAAATCACTAGGAGCCAAAATTGTAGCAAAACAAGTATCATCAAGTACAACAGAAGATGGAGGAGATGAAGTGCATGGCTCAAGGATTGGATCTGATGTGAGTATGCCCAAGTTCAAAAATCCAAATGTCTCCTCATAATCATAGCTGTGATCAGTAGTCGAAGGAACATTGTCACCATCAGAAGCAAACTGTGCAAAGGAATACAACTGAGATGAATGATCAACCACCCCAGTAGCAATGACATCTCTAGTCTCCAAGTCACGAATGATAACAGAATCAGGAGTGAACTCCACAGTTCTCCCATATCCACCATGTGTAATATGATAAATGGAAAGTAGATTGTTCATCAAATGAGGAACACACAAGACATCTTGAAAAGTGTTCTCCCTAATGCTAATAGATCCCTTCCCTGTTACACTCATGTATGTATTGTTTCCCATCAAGATAGGAGACATAGAACAAGGCTGAAATGAAGAGAAGATAGTCTGTGAAGATGCCATATGATGAGATGCTCCTGAATCTAGAAGCCATCTCCCGATCCTGGACTTGAATGAGCACAAAGAGCTTGTCCTTTATATTCTGATGTTGAAGTTCTACCTTTGTCCTTTTTAGACTATTTTGAAGTAGAAGGAGAAGAAGATTCAGACATTCTAGAAGGAAAATCAATGTGATTCTTTTTGAGAAGATTTTTCAACTCATCAATATCCTTCTTATAACAATAATGTTCTTCATGTCCATCCTTTTTGCAATATGCACAAAAAGGTCTCTCCTTCTTAGATGATTCTCCTTTTGAAGAATATTTTTTCTTTGATTAATCTGAATGTGGTTTTACTTGATCTGAATGTTGATTATTCTTTGTTTTCTTTTGTTTCTTATCTGATTCTGATTCTTTCACCTGATTAACCAACAATGCCTGAGATTTAGAAGTCTTGATGAGACCCATTGAGATAAGCTTTTTTTGCTCATGTATCAACATCTCAGAAAATGATGCAAATGAAGGTGTAGTATAAGCAGACCCCATAGTCAATCTATGAGTATGAAAGCTAGAAACAAAAGAAGCATAATCAGGACCAAGCTTGTTCATTGTATTGTACACCAACTAGATGTCCTTCTTATCAATTCCACATGCTTTACATTTCTCTTTTAGATCATTAACCTTAGTGATGTAGTCTTGGATGTTGTCAAAGTTCTTAGGATCAAGATTCATCAAATCATTATCAATTTGATAGCCTCTTACTTCATCTTTAGTACCATACAATGTTTTCAATTTTTCCCAAGCTTCATGAGAATTTTTACATGATTCAATCTAGAACAACAAATCTTGAGAAACTAGTCTACGAAGACACCCAAGAGCTTTGGCATGTTTGATCATCCATTTTAACTTTTTCTCATCATCAGTAGGTTTAGGTACCTTATTTTCAACATATAGAGAGTGACCTTCTGTCATTAGAATATTCCATGCATTTTGATTCCATGTTGAATAATTATATGATGTGAGCAAAGGAACCTTAGAATGATCCATGAGAATGAAAGAGCAAAGCAAACAGATCAAAGCAATGCACCAAGAGACCCCCCCCAAAAACACTCAATCAAGGAAACCCCTAAGCAATATCTAATTTGAAAATTTATATTTAGTGTGTTTACAGTTGCTAGATGCCAAGAACAACAAGCTAGACTTTGATCTTGGTGCTTACAAATCCCAAAATAGGCCACAATATCAAGTACAATTTTTGGTACAACATGAGATCAATCTGATCATACCACTGAAAGGTACACAAAAAAACATGCACTTTAAAAAAAAACTTCACTAAAAAATGTTACCGTAGGAGCAAGATATGAGCTCCCGAAGTTCCCAAAATGAGGACGAAGCAACAACACCTGTGAGAATCTGCAAATTTTGGAAAACCCAGGCACCAAAACCAAAAAATGATTGCACCAGCGTGTAGAGCATGAAATTCTAGCCCAAATAAAAAAAAAATTCTCAAAAAAAGGAGCAAAAATGAGCAAGATATTAGCCTTCAAAGTTGAACTGTAAAAATGAAAACTCAAATGGAGAAGGGGCAAATTTTTTTTGAAAACTGATGACATGGCGCTAACGCAGGTTGACGTATTGCTGATGTCATTAAAACACTGTGTTAAATTTGATGTCCTGGAACCGTCAAAAAAGAATATTCTCTGGATTGAATATTCGCTGAACATGAGCTTTAAAATGATGTGCAGATGCCCATCTTGCCGCCGTCCGCCTTTTCCCAGAATATACCACGATACCAGAATATTCTTTTGCTTTTCACCGCCGGTGGAATCTGTTTTGACCGTCGGTCAGTGGTACCTCACTGGAATATTTTTCAGATGCCTGAAAGTTTTCTGCCTTGCCAAATTCCGGCAGACCTGTGACAGCCGGAGAATTTGGACAGAGCTCGCGGAGAATATGTGGGGCCACGGCCGTAAGGCCACGCGGAAGCCTTGTAGGGCCCGTGACTGAGGGGGCAGGGTATAGTCTGTGGACTGTACCCTATACTCCAAAAATAAAACTTTTACAAATAAATTTTGCTCCCCCTTTTTTTTATTTTTGATTTTTTAATAAAAACTTTTCCAAATGAAACAAGTGACGCAAGCGTCGAGTTCCTGCCAAGAGGTAAAAGTCATGTAGCTTAGAGGCAGGAAAATTTTCTAGATAGCAAATGGGAATATAAATGTATTGAAAGTAGCTAGAAAAGTTAAAAGTTTTTTTTAGAAGCGCAGGAACGCACGGAATTTTGTAGGATTCAAGGGAAACATGGTCCATAGGGACATGTGAACAAAGAGCACATGTGGATGGATGCGAGGGAATTTTTTTTTTATTTTATGGGTACCATGTATAGGTGGAGTTTTTTAGCAATGAAGTCTTGTTTTTATGTGTGTGAGTATGTATACATTTGTGAGAAGGTAGATTCTTTATGATTTTAATTAGGAAGCAAGAATGCATTATTAATTTCTATTAATTATTGAATGAAAACAATCAGAAAGATTTGTAAGAATGCACGAGACATAAATGCATAGATGCATCCACGTGCACATAATGCATATAGGAGTGAAAAGCATAGCTATCAAGTTAACCTTAAAGCAGAAGGAGACTCAGTTTGCATTTAAAGTATTTAATGAAAGAAAACTGGAGACATAAAGTGTCAAAAAAATCATTGGTCAGTTTATACGAAATGAAGTTGTAATGTAGAGATATTTCAAAAGCATCAAATATCATATGTAACTATTTACAAAAAACATGTGTGTGTGCAAAAAAAGAAAATGCATTCTTTGCATGGCCCATTTTTATATGCATGGTGAAACAAAGCTTGCCTTTTTTTTTTTTTTTGCTTGTATGTCCATCTGTAAACAAAATAATGTTTAGTGAACTGTTGCAGAGCATGTGCTATGTTAATTAATAGAATTGAGTTATTTTAGTTTATCATTTCACAATATGCAAGTGCTAATAGAAACAGTAGTGTTAGGTGGAAGATTGATAGGTATAGCTCATTTGAGTATAAACTTTTTGTAAGATTAATGAATATTTGCAAAAAAATGGTAAGTAATTTGCCAAAAAATAATAAAGAACCTTACTACCTAGGATTAAATTTGTGTATATGTGAAATAAAATGTAATAGTTTAACTTATGAAATTGTAATAAGTGGAAAAAATATTATGCTAAATTCTTAGATGATATTGTGCAAAGGTATTGATTTTATTATAAAGTAGATTTCAATGTTGTTAATGTAATATGAATAGATATATTTTTGTGTATATATTTTAAACAAAAAGTAATTTGAAAAGATATAAAGAATTTTATTAAGATATAACGTAGGTACAGTAAATTAATATAATAATCTACATTGTTTGTAGTGCATTGCATCTAAACATTAAATTATAATAACAATCTACAGTAGAATAATGTTATAGTGTTTGTAAAAATGCTTGAAGCATTTAAGTATACATGGATACATGTAGACATTTACCAATGTGCATGGAATGCACAGTAGAGTGACAAGCATCACTGGCACCTGAACAAGCTTGAAAGCGTGACGAGACTGAAATCGCATATGTAGTATTAAATAAAAGAAAAGAAGAGAAATAAACTAGTTAGTATCAATGCATATATGAAAAGAAAGCATTAAAATATGGACCCATGTAAAGTCATATGAATGTACAGATGTGTAGATGTGTCCATTTAACTTGGTATGTTAAGAAGTATCTATATATGCCTGCGTCCATAAAGTTAGAAATGTCAGAAACAATATGCAATTTAAACAAGGACTAGAAAAACATTATTAACTGAAACAAAGCAGCAATACATTAGTGTTTGAGGAACAAGGGTATAAAGTATATCTAATAATGCATTTGGTTAGATGGATACATGTAAAGATTTGTGAAATCTAAAGACACATTATAGCCTTGGAGGAATGGTCATATGTGCTTTTAGAAATTTGTAACAAATAGGATTTAGAAAATACATTTTGAAAATAACTCTTGAATACAATTGTATTTTAACAATGAGACTCAATTTGCATTTATAGTATTAAATGAAAGAAAGCAGGGAAAATTAACTATTTACTAGCAATGCATATATCGAAGAAATACATAAATGTATGGATGATAGAAACAAGTAGCATTTGAAAGATATAAAAAGAACATTTATGATTGAAACAAAAGAATAATACATTATTGTTTTTTGACCAAGTGTATTTAGGATATATAAATAGGATATAGAAGAAAACGTTATCAAAGGGAGTCTAGAGTAAGCCCTCAGTGTTTAATTGCATAACCTTGATTTTTTTTTCATTTTTCCCTTTGGGATGGTGTGAATTTTGTCCTAATGGATGAAGGTATATTTGAGCTATAGATAGATAAAAATATGTAAGGGTGGTAAAGAAGAATGAGCACTGGAAGTGGAAGAAAGGAAGCGAGTTGAGAGAAGGGTGAGATGGAAATAGGTTTTATGAATAAGTTATGAAAAGTGGTTATGCTTTTAAAAATCATCATAGGGCTGAGTTTGTCAATATAAACATAGGAAAAAGATCCATGTTGCATTTCTCACTCTCCCTCGTATTGAAGAAGGTACTGAGGTCCTTGAGCTTCCTCGAAATGCGACAATAAAAAACAAAGTGGAAGTTCTTATGCATATACTGTGGAAAAAATAAATATGGAAGATAAAAAAAAAGATAACATGTAAATGCTGGTGCAATGGAGAACATAAAATACATGGAGATAGAAATACGTAAAGCTATTGAGATATATATGCATGGATGCATCAGTAGAGACATGTATACATAGAAAACATAACTACATGGAGATATGGAGATACGAACACATGTATACATGGATGTATGCATATTTGGATATAGGTGCAAATGCATATGTTACATGGAAGGATGTATTCATATGCATATGCAAATATGGATGAAGGCATATATGCATACATGCATGTATGGACAATATGCATGAATATATGATGGCCATGGGTTACTTGGATACTTTACATGGGGACATGTTCACATTTGTAGTAACAAATTTCCTTTATGATCTTATCGAGGAAGCAAAAAGTGTATTATTATTTTGTTCGAAGTATAGAATACCAAAAATCTTAAACATTTGTTACAATGCTTGAGGCATCTATGTATACATGGATGCATGTATACATGTATGCATGTGCAGAAAATGCAAATAAGAGTGAAAGGCATACATGACATGTGAACGAGGAATTTGCATGGAAAACACTAAAATCAAGTAGAAATACAAATTTGTGAAAGAAGTGTGATGCTCAAGTAGCATTTATGCATGGATGGATGTATAGTTGTGTCCGTGTAATTCGGTACAGTAAGAACATTGTTTAGATGCATGTGTGCATAAAGCAATAAATTTTAGGAACAATTTGCATTTGAAACATATACAATATTGTTTTTAGAGCAATTGTATAAAGGATGCCTAATGGATGCCTAATAATGCATATGAATACATGGAAACATGTAAATATTTGTTAAATCTGACTACACATAATAGGCTTGAAGAAACTATTATACGCGCTTTTAGGGAGCTATAATAAACAAGGTTTACAAAAGACATTATGAAAATAACTCTTGAATACAGCTGTATGTTATGAGTGTTGTTTTTAAAGCCCTCAGTGTTTATTTGCATAACCTTGATATTTTCTTCATCTTTTTCATTGTTTGGTATGGTGTGAATTTTGTTGTGATGGATGAGGGTATATTTGAAGTGTAGATAGATAAAGAAATGTGAGTGTAAAAAAGAAGAATGAGTTATGGAAGTGGAAGAAAGGGAGCAAATTGAGAGAAGGGGGAGATGCAAATAGGGTGTATGAATAAGTTATGAAAAGTATTTGAGATGGGAGAAAAGGATATGGGATGGTGGATATGAGAATGAATGGGAATGTAGATGGTATGAATTTATCATTTGCAAGTGATATGCTTACAATTAAATTCAAGAAATGAAAATTCCAATGAGAGAGTTGGGTTTTGTGAAAAAAAGGAATGCAACATGTTCGTGTGATTGAAGACAAGCAAATAACTGGATTTTGAAATGTATTTGATTTAAGAAAAAAGGACGTGCAAGGGTGGAAATGGAAATGAATGGAATCAATAGGGTATGAAGTGATTATTTCTTGTAACAAGGGGTGGAAGAATGTCTAGTTTGGTATTGGTTATGCTTTTAAAAATCATCATAGGGCTGAGTCCATCAATATAAACATAGAATATAAACCTAGAAAAAAGACCCACGTTGCATTTCTCACTCTCCCTCATATTGAACAAGGTACTGAGATCCTTGAGCTTCCTCGAAATGCGACAATAGAAGCCAAAGTGGAAGTTCTTATGCATATACTATGGAAAAAATAAATATGGAAGATCATTAAAAAGAGAACATGTAAATGGTGATGCAGTCGAGAACATTAAATACATGGAGATAGAAATACGTAGAGCTATTCACAGATATAT
The DNA here is from genome assembly GCA_007258455.2 of Sequoia sempervirens. NCBI lineage: Eukaryota > Viridiplantae > Streptophyta > Pinopsida > Cupressales > Cupressaceae > Sequoia > Sequoia sempervirens. Next base: position 80,159,934 of record VDFB02105785.1, on the reverse strand, counting down.
GCATGGATGCATCAATAAACACATGTATACATAGAAAACAGAACTACATGGAGAGATGGAGATATGAACACACGTATACATGGATGTATGCATATTTGGATATAGGTGCAAATACATATTTTACATGGAAGGATGTATTCATATGCATATGCAAATCTGAATGTAGGCATATATGCATATTTGCATGTATGGACAATATGCATGAATGTATGTCAATACATAACTTATAATTTTGTTATATTGGAAAACAAGTACTATTTTGATAAATCAAAATTGGGAAATTAGCATCTAGCTGTTTCTATTTGTCAAAAATATTGATAGATACATGTATAGATGTATGTGTGTATGCAATTCATAGGTGCATATATGCATAAATCAATGTATACATGCACCCATAGATACAGTCATACATATATAGACAGATGCATGTAGAGATATGGCAAGATATGCATGAATCGATATATGCATGGCTGCATCTATGGATACATAGATACGTAATGAAATGGAGAAAAAGACAAATTTATATATGCATAGTCTAATTAAAACTAGTGGCTGAATGTACATAGTTCATTGAGACAAAATTAATGCATTGAATGGCATCTGACTATGAGAATAGAAACTGTACATTTTAAATGAAAGTCAGGTTTTGCATTGTTACAATGTATTTGTATACTTTGACTATAAAATCATATTTTAGATCATTTAAAGTGTTATGCATTTGAATCTTTTCTTGAAATACGAAGGATTCATCTGAGTCTTGGAGGCAATGCACAGCTGTCCTATAAAGAGAGCTTTGGAACCAATGAGCTGTCATATATACATGTGTGGATGACTCCATAGATGCATATATACATGTATCGATGCAAGTTATTGATAGATGCATATATACATGGATGTGTCTATGTAATTCATAGGTGCATATATACATAAATCGAGGTATACATGTACCCATAGACATAGTCATACATATATAGACAGATGCATAGAGAGATGATAAGATATATGCACAAATCGATATATGCATGAATGCACTTATGGATACATAGATACATTATGAAATGAAGAAAAAGACACATTTATATGTGCATTTATTTTGAGAGTTTGATTCTGAATCCATATGCATACTTTGATTAAAACTAGTGGCTGAAAGTACACAATTTATTGATACAAAATTAGTGCATTGAATTGCATGTGACTAAAGTGGAGGCTGGTTGGATTGCTAATTAGTCTTTGAATATATAACAATTAAAAGAGATAAATAGGTATAATTATCCTTGGGAACATTTCAGAATTTGACTTTTCAATGAGAATGAATTAACAAAGTAGCAGTCAGACCTAAAGAAGGTTCAAGGACTATGCTAATAGAAAACCATATTTTGGACAATGGCTAGACAATCTGTCGAAATAGCTTTTAAAACTTTGAACCAAATCATAGTTTAGATCATTTTTAGTGTTATCCAATTGAATATTTTCTTGAAACACCAAAGATTCATCTGAATCTTGGAGGCAATGCACAACTGTGCTATAAACAGAGCTTTGGAACGAATAAGCAAGAAACGCACAATTTTTTTTTGGTCACATTGCCAATCTCACTGTGTGCTTTAAACCTCCAAAGCAAGAGAAAACTAAGGGAGAAAAGTATTTATTGCCTCAGGTAACTGGTTGCTGGTTCTGGATACTGTAATTATTGTCCTCTTAGGCACACATGCAAAGTATGGAACAATATTGAAAGCAAGTGAACTCTCTAATAATCCCATGAAACATAGTCTCTCTATGCATCCATGTATACAGGATTACATGTATATATGTGTACATGTAATTATGTATATTTTTTTGTATAGTTTGAATTTGGAAAGCTATTTTATATATTGGGAAATTAGCATATATCTATTTTTCTATTCATCCGAGTAGCTTTATAGATCATTTTTGTTTTAAAGAATTCAGGAAAATGCGACGCATAAATTGATTAAACAAATTTAAGCAAAGGCATAGTTTAAAAGTTACTGGCTAGAGGTACGTAATGCATGAATGCAGATTAAGTGCATTAAAATATCAAGAAACTATAAGCGCAAAAATCAATTAATTAAAATTAAGCAAAGGAATAGTCTATCAAGGTGGCAGATAGACGTACGCAATGCATGAATACTGCAAAGCGGTGTCATAAAGAGAAGTTTGGAACGAAAATTATGTTAACATGTGCGGTAATGAGAGTTCTTTCCTTGAACCTTGTTATATATTCAAGGAGTAACTAGCAATGCAAACAGTGTTCCTTTGAGTCAAATTCCATTCAATGCATTGAGCTTGCATCAGTGGATTATGTACCTTCAGCCACTAGTTTGAATCAAAGTATGCATATGGATTCAGAATGAAAAGCTTTTTTCTGTGAAAGTTTTTTTAATTTGCCTATGCATTTTCCCATAATGCTTTTAACCAGTAGCATTGGCGAATCACATTTTGCTATTAAACATATTGCTTATTTTCCCGTCCAGTTTGCATGTGAAGAGCTATTTTATGTGTTGGAAAAATAGCATATATCTATTTTTCTATTTGACTAAGTAGCTTTATAAATCATTTTTGTTTTTAAAAAATAGGAAAATGCGAACACATAAATTGATTAAATAAATTTAAGCAAAGGCATAGCTTGAAAGTTGGTGGCTAGAGGTACACAACCCATGAATACAGATTAAATGCATTAAAATATTAGGAAAATGTGAGCGTAAAGCATGAATGCAAATTAAATGCATTAAATGACATCTGGTTGGAGGTGAGTGCGCTGGAGTGGCTTGGTGAACATGCATGGATAGGATACTTCGGTCATTTAATATAGAGTTAAGTTACTTGCTATGCATTTTTATTACTTTGTGTGTGTTGTTTTTGTGTTCTGTAAGCCTGTGCTATGAAAACCTAGAATTTGTAATTGCTTTGAGCTTTCTTGTTATGATGAAAGCATACAGGAAAAAGGAATTTTGTGACCTATTATAGTTAATGTCCTCCTAGGCACATATGCAAATTATGGAAACATATAGAATTTGGCATGAACAATGTTGGAGGAATCGCATGAACAATAGAACTATTCAACACTAAACTCTATGCTTGTAATAATTACTGGCAAAGCTGTAAATGTCATAGATGAAATAACATGACTAAAATTCTAGTTTCTGGTTTTCTTGAAATGCAATGAAAAAAATACTATAAAGCCATAAGACAAGGTTGTGTAACATATTGCCATTCCTGTATCTAATTTCCTTAGACACAAATGCTTAACACACTTGATTGCAATAGTAACATGTCTATGAAAGTGGGACAATAGAGATCATAACTCAGTAGTTTTTAGTGTGAGCGTATATGTATCCTAACACATATAAGCTTGATCTAGCATTCATGAATACAATTGCTATGTACAGCAAAATAGCTAATTAGTATTACTATATGCAATATCCATATAACATAATAAATTGGTACAAGGCTAGAGTGACAGATCCATAAGTAAATGGACGCATGTACATGTAGTTGCACACAGGGATACGTAGAAGCTTAGATGTATACATGGCTTAATGAATATGTGCATATGTGCATATGGACATAGAGGCATATATACATGTAAATATTCACATATGCAGCGTAAGGAACATATGGATTTGTGTATACAGGAGTGTATGCCATACATTAGAATGCATGATGAAAAAGTCACTATAAATTACAATGCATTAAAGCTAGTGCAAGACTTGGTTACAATAATAGAATTAAAAGCGATAAAAGCTAAACGAAAATAACCATTTATTATCTCAAGTAACTTGTTAATGTGTATAGAGTGTACAATCATAACAACTTCTACTTGGTCACCATAAATTCTTGGGAACGTAAGAATCACAAAGCAAATATTGGAAAAGCTAGGAAGGACATAATGCAAAAGAGAACATTTAAATTGTATAGTTTGAATGGCATTATGCACGAAGGGATAATAATTATTGAACATATATGTCAAATGTACATAGAGAACGATTGTCTTGGTAGGTGCAAAAACAAAATAAGAGTTTCAGACGTCCATATTCTAAAAGACTTTAACATAGTAACCTATAGAAGTGTCTAAATTTATAATAGCAATAGAGTATTTTAAAACCAAGATTGTCTTTAACATGTGAGACCAAGTGAAATGTCTTAGAGCATAGAAATGCAAAAAAGTAAAAGTCTGAAGAATGTAAATCTGTGCTCCTCTAATCCTAGTTTCTTGGAGCATGGAAAGGCAAAAAAGTGACATTTTGAACAATGTAAATATGTGGCCCTCTATTCCTAGTTTCCTATAAAGGCAAAAAAATGCTATGTATTAGAAACATAGTTTGTATGGATAGTGATTTGAGGTGCTCATTGAAAATAGAGAAAGTGTACATATGAATGACTTTATTACCTTCTGGTGATGTTTCCTGTCTATTTGTCAATGCAAATGGCTTCAACAATGGCATTGTTTTGGTCAAGGCTAAAATGTCCTTCAACACTGCTAACTTGTCCTTGATATAGTCTTCATAGCTAAGCCTTTGCAGTGCGGGCAATAGACGATGCATGGTGGCCTGGTCAATTGAAGATTGAATTGTTTGATTGTCATAAGTTGTTATAATAGTTTTAAGTTGTAAACAAAAAATATAATTTACTTGCTGGTTGCACTGTTTACAGTAAGCAGTTTTCTCTTGGAGTGTGCCATAAGCAGTAAATTTGAATTTGCATTTTGAACAACATGTATGAAATGGATTGGAAAATGCATTTGCTGCTTTTAAAGTTCCAGAAACCTATAGAATATGGTTGAAAACTATTAGAGGAGACAAAAAAACAAGTTTAGATGCACTAGATTTATTTAAGAAGAATGTTGTTACCTTGAAAGTTGAGTGAAGTAGGCTGTTGAGTTTTTCCAAGCTTCTTTTGTCATTCAAGGTACACATGAATGTTGATCGACATGTATGGAATGTGTTCTTTTGGTCTATTTTTCTGACAACATTCTTGAAAAGCATTGCAGGTGTTTTATTTGTATGCAACTGGTCTTCAAGTGCAAAGAATTGTTGCTCATATGTTGATCGTAATAACAGCTGCAATTCAATAAGAGGATTAGATTTTGTTACGGAAATTGTTATAGAGGCCACTATAGAACATTAAAAGCTTGGAACTGAAAGAAGAAGTAAAGGTTCTGTACACTAAAATACCTGTGCCCTGTCTATGTCAGTGTGGCCATCTTTGATGTCAATTGCAAATTGGGAGCCCATTTTCCTGGCACCAACTACGAGTGCAGCTATTGTGCTAGCTAGGTACTCATTGAAAGTTGTAAGCAATTGGCTGATAGTTGTGCTTGGGATGAATTTGTACTCTTGACAGAGGCGGGGGATGTTCTCAATGATGCTAATGTCTGTTAAAATCAGAATGCAATCACATTCACCTCTGTCATAGTCTGTTCTAGGTGCAATTTGAAAATCTGAGATTGAAATAGCTGATCCCGGGACTATTTTAGGCTCATGTTGATACACAAGGTTACCACTAACATTCAATGTGATTGTCATTTCTGCTTTTTGATATGTCAGATCAGCACGTAGCATTTCCCGTGTTTTGTTAGCCTTGTCCAATGTTGCTTTGTAGACAACAAGGACATCACCTTGGAAGGTGTCCCCAGCTCTTCTTGCATTTAGCTGTTCTATTGAAACAGTCCTAGGTTTCTTCACTCTTGTCCTACAAGGAACAAGGATAATGTCAATTGAATGCTAATTTTATATAAACAAGTTGGGCAAATGAAGGTACATTGTAGAACAAAGTACTTTACTGTTGTATTGACTCTTCTTGTGCAATTTGCACTTGTTTGGCTTATCTTTTTGACACATCTTTTGGTGTCCTGCAATGAATTGGAGCAATGTTATTTGAATATTTGTGATTTGGGCAAATGAATATGAAGGAATAAAACTATGAGCACTTAACCGTTGTGCTGATTCTTCTTGCCTGGATTGCACTTTCTTTGACTGTCTTTTAGTTTCACCCATAGATCTCCTGCAAATAATGGATACAGTATTGGAAAAGACATTGCAATGCATAAAAGTCATATTAGGCTATAAGTTCTATAAAGTTGAATTTGTCTATTGTGCAATATGCAATTTTAGGAAAATTGGATTGTGATTAGTCCAATATGCTTCTGATATATAGAAAGAGCATATATTTGTAGTCGTGTTGGACCAAATATGATCAATGACTAAGTTGCCCATGCTAGGTTGTTGGTTCAACACAAATTGTATATTGTTCTGTTGCATATAACTGTGAAGCATTTTTTTGTTTATGCTCTCTGAAGACATGTCGACATTAAAATCGCCTAAAATGTACAACATGTTTTCTGAATTTGTGGATCCAATAATTATTTGCAAGATTGTGATTACTTCATCTATGGCAGTTGCAGGTCTTGCATAAATATTACAAACATTGAGTTCATTGCTAGATAGCATTATTGTTAATGTGATAGCTTCAATATTTGAGGTTTCATGGTGTGTTGTTTTTGACAAGAGTAAATTTTTCTTTGTTAAACTTGCTATGCCATGGATGTTATGTACAGAGGAGCTATCAAAATTCTATAGCAAGGTATTTAGCTCAAAGGGATGCATATGTGTTTCTTGGAGACACAAGATATCAGACTGCATTATGCTATAGTCATTGACAATGTCTTTTGAATGTGCTTTCAAGCTACAAGTGTTCAATGTACATAGGAGCATATGTGATTTGTTTTTTGAGCATGTGCTTAGATTATCAAGTTGCCATTGTGCACATGTCTGAAGATGAGACATTTCTAGTTGTATTTTGTCTTTGGCTTTGAAGTTTTTTTAAGTTAAAGGTTGTAACAGGAATAATGATTCTACTGATTTTGTTCGTGATAGAGCTGTATAGGTTAGTCCATGTTGTCTAATGCCTGTGGGATCAAAAGCCAAGGACTCCATTGTTAATCCTTGGGATCGATGTATGGTTCATGCACATGCTACTTGTACTGGGAATTATTTTCTAGTTGTAATTTTCTTGTTTATTTTTATTTTCTGCATTGGCCTAGCAATGCGCAGTATAGGCACCCAATCTTTGTCAATGATAGTAGAATAGCAGTGTGCTAGTTTTGTGCGCTGCTGATGACCAATTGATGGGTCATTAAATTTAATCCAGATAATATCAATATCGTTTTGTGATGTATATGCTTTAAAAATTCCATCTGAGCCATTGACAAGGCCATCTTGAACATTGTAATTTCCTGCATAAAGCTCAACAAGAATGTTTGGTTTCAAGCATATTTGTGATGGGAGTGTTGTTGTGTGACTATACACTCGTATTGCATTAAGGTCCTCAATAAATTCATCTATCGCATCCGGCACAATCATTTTGGTTGGAATGATTGATAGCATTTTGTTGTTATGTGCTTCAACGTCGATTCTCCTATAGAAAAGGTGTGGAAGCAATGGATCTAATGGTACAAGACGAAAGCAAATTTTGTTTATATAGTCTATGTCATGAGTTGTCAGAATGCCTACTCATAGCCTATTAAGGATTGAAATAAATATTTCATCTTTTTGTCTCATGGTAGTCACTAATGAATAGCATTTTATGTGGTCTTTCTAGAAACTATAAGGCATTAATTCAATTGGAGTAGGCCTACTTTCGAAAACCATAGAGTCAAGGATAGGTTATGCCTGGTAGAGGTCACCACAAAATATGGTGTCAAGGTTCCCAAAGTATGATGTAGACATTTGCATTATGTCTCGTAGTCTTCTATCAATATACCATAAAAATGTTGAGCCAACTAATGATATCTTGTCTATAAGAAGTATGCGCAATTGATCATAGTGCTTTGACATAGTGTCAAGTACTTCAGTGTTCAGTGGCAGGAATTCTGATGTATTAAAAGTATGTGAAATGCTGAATGTAATGTGAATCCGCCTATGTTATATGTTGCTTTACCTGTATATGCAGTTAATAAGCCCTTGGGTTTGTCTGGATTATTGTCAACATAATTGCTATACATGCGAATGAGAACTTGGTAAATGGCTTTTGCTATAAAAGTCTTTCCTGTTCCAGCTCCTCCAGTCAAAAACAAGTGCAATGGATTTTATGGATTTCTCATCTTTTTAATGAGAACATCCTTAACAATTGCTTGTTTCTCTTTATTTAACATTCGTCTTAATTTGTAGTATTCATTGTTATCTGTAATCTGTGGATGCTTTGCAATTTCAAATCCATTGGCGTACGTAGTCTTTGGGTTAGAATGGCCTATGTTTGGAAGGTATGTTTGAATGTCATATAGTTCTTTATGGGAAAGCTTTGTTAGCATGGGCAAGTCAATGAGCTTTTCATCTTCAAGAGACTGAACATCATTAATAGCTTTGTCAATGTCACCCCATGGGGAGTTTGTGCTGTGGATGAACTTTGTACTATTTGTTTGAATGGTTTGTCCATGGTACATGTATGCATGTTCCCAAGAGTCAAAGTTTCCTTTGAGCGTATGTTCATTAATGATAAATGGAACATAGAGAACCAATTTCTCTCTACAATGATTCTCTATATCAAAGTGTTTGTTGAAATTAATAAACCATATCACATTGGGTTTGGCCTTTGGCTCAATTGTAGCACCGTACTTATTGTATCTTGAAACAAATTATGCAAGACATATCTCCATCATTGGTTTAGGGCATTTTAAATAATAGTCTATAATAGATCTTGCAAGAACATTTTCTGATTCATCTGGCTCATTGCTCAATTGTTTTACAGATTTGAGTATGAATGTATGATCATTGTCGGATCGTGTATCAATGAATATACATTTTCTTGAACTATAATTTAATGGCAATGACAAAACAATATGTGCAGCTTGTTGTGATGACATTTGTTGCAAGTTAAGCATGGCATTGCCAAGTTTACTCACCATTCAGATTGCATCAATATTGTCTTGCTTGTGGTCTCTACGTATTCTTTTGAATGCATATGTCATTAACTTGTCTACTTTTGCAATATATGAGCTACAGTACATAGCAGCAGCATATGCATTTAGGAAAAATTGTGCATCTGTATTAGCCCTCCAAAGATTTGGAATCTTCCTTGAAAAACTATTGTTCCATATTTGTGATGGTTTTCTTTGTAAAAAAAGCGTAGGCCTGTTCAATGTTGAGCTTAAAGCTTGAATGTATTCATTGTCACTTAAGTTTAATTCTTTTAAGAACATTTGAAAAGTGAATGTTTTGTCATAGTTTTCTTTTTGGAGTTTTGAAAAGATTTTAGTGGAATTTGCAGTTATCACTTCAGTCTTTTCGAGTATTGGTAAAAGTGTAGTTGACTTTTGCATCGGTGGTAAAGGAAAATTGTACCTACAAATTTGTTTTCTTGATCTTTTGCATTTCTTTGTATGGTGGTGCTTGTGCAGCATTGCTAGAGGAGGTTCCAAATTTTCAGTGTCGCAAGTAATATACTTATCAACAAAAGCTATGATGTCCGTGTTTTTTTTTTTGTGTAAATTGGTGCATTTTTAACCCATATGAGGAAATGATCATGTTTGTTTCCTCGGTTTTGGAACTCAGTGAGTGAGAAGTAATCAATGACATTTCTGAAGAAAGAGTCATCTGTAAGTATCAATTTTTTAATTGCATTGATTCTATGCTTATAGTAACGTGCACAAGTGATATGATCTTTTTTGATTAGTTCAAATTTGTCAATGTGTGTTGGGTGATTAGATTCTTGATGGTTTTCTGCTGATTGGTGTAGATTGTGCAGCTCTTGTAATGTTTGAATTAGTAGATCCCAATTTTGCTCAGCACTAGAGAAAGTGATGAAAAATGTTGGTGGTCCTAGTTGTCGAATCATAGCAAATACATTTTTCTTAAGTTGTTGTGAATAGTCTAGAGAGATTCTTATTCTTTTGAAATCAACGTATCCAATATCTGATTTTAGAATTTTTTCTAGGTTTGGTTTGTGTTTAACATCTTTCGCAAATAGCTTTCTCCCTTTTAACTGGCCCTTGCGGATTCTTACTGTCATTGTAGACAGTACTTGTTGTATTAGCACCTTTATAGCTTTGAAAAAAATGTTTGTTGTATGGTATGCAAAGTGTCTTTGTGACTGTAACAGCTCCTAGCGTACTATTTTCTGATATGTAAAGTTTTTTACAATGTCATTATCACGTGGTTTGCCAAAGAATAAAGTTGGGAAATTCATTTCTTCAGCATAGATGTCCTTAAATATTCCAATTGGATACTTGTTCTCTGCAGGTGCAATTTCAATAATCTTGTCCTCCATGTTATGGATACATCTAGACTCAGTGAATCCATGTATCAATGTGTCTGATGGGTTCTCATTTTCCATTTCACTGTCTGATTCTGTTTCACTTGTATTTTGTGGACTATTGTCTTCGTTCTCTTCAGTGCATTGGAGAACTTCTTGCCAATCATGGTTAATGCGGACTTTGTGCATTTTGTATAATGGTGTCCTTATTAATTGAGTCAAAGCTTGCATGATGATGCTTGGGTGCACCATGCCTTTTTGAAATGCATTTTTGTATGTCAAGCATCTTTTCAATGAAACAACAATTGTTTGTGTGTTGTTAATTGATTGGGGTAATGCTTTTTGTACAATGTTCATGTCAACAGGGACATTTATAATAGAACCTGTTAGGCCTATTTGAGACCTTTTGAACCCTAGTTCCCAAATTTGTGCAAATGCAATTCTAAGTGACACAAGTCATTCTTCTAGATGAGTTAAATTTTGTACATAGCACAATGGTCTATTAGTTCTTATTTTCTGTGGCGTAGCATACTTTGGAATAGTTGATTGTTACAATGCAAAGTAGCATACATTGCATATGAAATCTGTGAATTGTAAGGACTCTGATGGCAGTAGCTTGCAATATAAGTGTTTTTGTTTTTCTTTGAAAATCCTGATGTCCTTGTTCAGACAAAGCACTTGGCAAATTGCACATGGGTATTTTGGCGTATCTTGTATTGCTGTTTTATAAATTTCTATTGGTATCAATGTTTTTTTTTTTCTTTGGGCTGCTGCTAGGTAGACTTTCTTTTTGTTTTTCTTTTCTAATCAAGTTCTTCAGGTGATTAAGTCTTATTGTTGATTTATGTTTTAAATTGTCCGCTATGACAAATGGTATCAAATTTTCCTTGTTTTTAGGAAAAGCATGTGGCCTAGTCAAGCAAGTATTTTTGTATTGTGGATGATTTCTTATCAACTTTTTTAGTCAGAGTAAGCTTGTAGAGCATGGGCTAGCTAGATTTTGGGCTTCGATTCTTAGAAGTGGCTCAAAATGTCCAGCCAAAGGGTTTGTATCATGGAACAGTATAGAGACTGATTTTGTATATCCAGAATCATTGAAATCTAAGTACTTCCTTGATGTTGTCAATGACTAGAGGCTGATTTGTATTTTTAACCATATGGATATCCAGTGAATGCAAAATAAGTCACCCCACAATCCACGTTCGCTATGGTCTATGCACGGGCGTGCAGACAATCGCATCTTGCGGAAGTATGTTTCTTGGTCATGTACTTTGTGCAATGTGTATAGAGTAGTAGGATTTAGTTCATTGTTATATGATTTAATTGCTTCTTTGTCCTTCTTTTGAAAGCAAGCCAGAAAATAATCTATAGCTCCATTGCGTAGTTGAGTTGAGGTGTACAGGTTGTTAAGTAGCACTTGAAGCGAATCAAACAAACAGTCACCAACATTGTATGCAAATGTGCTTAATCTACAAAGGCCTTCAGCTCTAAGGACATTGTCAATGTTTGATATTTTAGGATGCTTTGTGCAAAGCTTTTTTATTTCATGTGAACTTATGGACTGTCTTGAAGTTATTTTTTGTGTTTCAATTGCTAGCAATGGTTCAAAGTGTCCATTTAAAGAATCGATGTCATGAAATAGTATAGAGACTAATTCCGTGTAATCAGAACTATTGAACTGTAAGTACCTTCTTGATGTTGTTCTTGACCAAAGGGATATTTGTATATTCAACCATTTGGATATCCAGTTAATGCAAAACAGGTCACCCCACAATCCACTTTCTGTGCAGTCTTCTTGTGGCTTTGCAGATAAGCGCATTCTGTGGAAATATGTTTGTGGATCGTGTACTTTGTGCAACATATATAGAGTATTAGGGTCTAGTTCATAGTTGTATGATTTTATAGCTTCTTTGTCCTTATTTTGAAGGAAATTCAAGAAATAATCTATAACTCCATTTCGTAGTTGAATTGATGTGTAATGATTGTTAAGCAATACCTGTAATGAATCAAACAAACAATCACCAACATTGTATGCAAAAGCACTCAATCTGCAAAGTCCCTCGCCCTTAAGCACGCAGTCAATGTTTGATATTTGGGGGCGCTTAGTTAATTCATAGGTGTCAATGTCTATCATTTTCTTTGTTACTCATGTAACCTAATGTGTTTGGGAATAGCAAATGTTGGGTATGAATAGCATCTAGCACTAGTATCTAGATTACAAAATCTATAACTATTTGCATCGTCTCCTATGTGCTTTTACTCAATAGCATTTGAAAGCATTAATCATGTCCTTGAGGATCTTGGAAGTTAATAATCTCTACATATGTTGGAAAATGGATCTTGAGTTGTAGCAGAAGCTTATGTAACATACCACACAGCAAACAATTTAATAGAAGCACAAGGGGAAAATAGTATTAATTCTTCAACCTGACCTTGATATCCATTGTCCCCCAGCAGGATTGTATGTACTTATTCCTGTTACATTGCCAAAGTGGATAAATGAGTACAATGCATGATGTATACTTGTAGTTCCACAAACACAGAACAATATTTTCAGGTAGCCTTGTTCACATGCACCAATTGGTTGACAAGAATCTTTTTTGCTCACATTTCCAATCTCAGTCTATGGTATCTAAATGTTTTTTGTAATTGTATTCCTCTATTTCTATGTACTTGTAAGCAAGTGATTTTTTTCAAGTAACAAATGATTTTAGAAGCAATTCAGATAAACATGAATTAAGTGGCATGCAGAGAAAAGTTTTACAAATCTTTTCTGTTTAAAGAAAATCAGGGAAATGCAAAAGCATTATCTGGTCAAAGAAAATCTATGGCTTTGCCTATTTGTTGAAATAGCTTTAAAGATCATTTGTGTTTAAAAAATTTTAGGAAAAAGCAAAGGCATAGGCCCATTAAGCAAAAGTGAAGGAATAGATTGATTAAACAATTAAAAGGAGAGATTGAAACTCAAAAGTGCAGGCACATAGTGCATATATGCAAAGTAAATGCATTAAATAGCATGCAGGTGGATGAGAAACTGCTGGAATGGCTTGGTGAACATGTATGGCAAGGTTGCCTTGTTCATTTGTTATAGACTTAAGTCAGTTGTTAAGCATGACAATTACTTTGTGCATATTGTTTTTCTATTCTATAAGTCTTTGTTCTGGGAGAGTTTATAGCGATTGAGCAGACTTTGTTATAGTTACAGTATCCAGAACCAGAAACGAGTTACTTGAGGCAATAAATAGTTTCTTTCCTCAGTTTTCTTTTACTTCAGAAGTTTAAAGGACACAGTGTAATTGGAAATGTGAGCAAAAAAAAAGCTGTGGTTAATGTCATTTTGCATGTAAACAACACCATGGGAAAATATTGCATCATGTCTATGAGTGACGTAGTACACCATTCATTGTACTCGTGCCATGTCAGCTTCTGAAATTAACTTTGTAAGCATTTATTTGTAAAACATGAAGATTAAACATATGTTAACTTGCACATTGCACAGTAAATTGCCACAGATATAAGCAGTTGTATGAAAATAGCTGTCTTAAATGCATGTAGGGAAAAACCAGTTGACATAAAATAGAGACTTATGACTCAAAAGGCTATTCAAAACTGCAACCAGGGTTTAAAAATCAGATGCTAGCAGCTCATTCTATTATATGGATATTGTATAGAGGAAGTATAAGTTATTAAGACATAAGCAAAACCTACTCTATTTCTCAAAGACAAATTACTATTGCAATTGTGTGAAATGCATTTTCCTGTTTCTATATGTAGAAGCAGTCCTCTAAATCATTTATGTTCAAAGAAATGAAGAATACAAGATGGCAAAATGAATACATGAAAAAGAACTTTATGCAGTTATTATATTGAAGAATTTCAATTGCATTTCAAGAAAAGCTAAAAAAAATTTGGAAAACTGACCTTGTAATATGCTACCAAATGATCAAGTGTACTTGTGAAAATGTCCAAATTGTGATAGGGACAAGCAATTTTTCCCAGTGTAGTTTGTTCGTGATTGTTTAAATATAGTTGAAAGCATTAATCCCTGTCACAAGGACAATTTAGGCAAATGAGTACAGTGAGTGACATATACTATGCTATTCATAAAAAGAAAAATAGGATTCTTATGCAGTTTCATTTGAACAAGAAACGATCCAAGTATGAACTTTTGTTTCTTAGAATGCAAATTGCATTTTATAATTTCTAAATACTTACTGCTATTTGTGCACCTTATAGTATAGAACATTTTTTTGCATATGCATGCACCAGGGTATTTCTGTTATTGCAATGTTGGTATAAGTTCTTTAATAGCAATCAATGGAATAGATCCCATATTTGCTTAAGCGCCTAAAAAAGTGTAAATAGGCTGCGGCAACAAATCAATACAAAGCCAAAAAACAACAGAGTCTTGTGCTAGCACTATTAAGTGCTGGTAAAAACAATTTTTTGCTATTGTTTAATGCCAAAGTGACTATCACTTAATAGTGAAAGTGATGTAAATATTGATTTTCTAACTAAATGAGGTCATTTCATTACCATATGCATAAGTTTATTTTTCTACTGTTAGGTAGCACTTACTATTACTTGTGCAATGAAGCCATATGCAAGTATAATTCATAACTAACGGCATTTAGATACACCCAAGGGGAAATACAAACCAAGGTTGTTAGCATCCGAATAAGAAAGATGATGCGATACATCCAATTAATGTATGCCACAAAATCCTATTGGATGAAGATGATTTGGATAGGAATGTTACAAATCAGAATCCTTATTGGTGTTTGAGTAATCCTCTTTTTGAAGACTTTTCAAGGAAATTGTATGCCAATACTATCAGTGAATAAGTGAAATCAGATTTTTAAATTGCCTTTGTTTGATTGGCCAAATGTACACAAGGATAGTTATAATTATTTATTTGTTTTAATTACTATGAACATAAATACTATTCAACAGTTATCTAATTAATTAGATATGAAATGACAAAAGGAAAAAGAAAATGAATTAATTAAGATAATTTGATTCATTAATGAATAAAGTGAATTATCGTGTAAAGGTGCAAAAAAGTAGAAGTTGCAGAAGAAACCTCTTTCCTTTATGCTCTAATGGCAATGAGAGAGATGAAAGCAATTGTGCAGCTCAGGCTTATATCTGGAAATTGTATTTGGTTGACAGTTTGTAAAGTACTCTTAACACATTGTGCTCATATTGTTTGCAAGGTCTTATTATGGGACATGTTAACAGAACAGTAACTTTAAAATTTGCACTAGGGTACAGTTCTGCAGTAAATGAAGAAATGTAATCTTTAGAGAGCATATAAGCACCAAGTTATTGTTAAGCCCTCACATTCTACAATGGACAAAAGACAATTGCATGTCTAAGGAACTAGTGTTTGAAGAACAACATAGGCTGAGCACTGTGAAACCCAATGTGCTCATGGACATTAAAATAAAAGAAAACTGATGAAAGAAGCTATTTATTGCCTGGAATAGCTTATCTGCAAGTGTCCTTTTTTGGAACCATGATAACCTTTTCCCTGTCACTATAAACTCTTGTGTAGCAAAGACATATCGACACACACATATATGTATACATATGTATGTATGTGTACAGATACATCCATGTAAAGACAGATTAATGCATCGATGGGCATAAACATATATGCATCCACTTGATTAAATGCATATACACATAGATGCATCTATACAAGTATACATATATGCATAAATACATGTATGCATAGATATATCTAGAGTCACATGCATATATGCATACATGCATCTACAAATGTCTACATAGATCTGCACATAGGTAAATGCTAATGCACATAGAAACATGCATACATACATACATGCACTGACAAAAACAACACATGCAAAGTAATAGAAATGCATACCAAGTAACTTAACTCTATATTAAATGACCAAAGTACCCTAGCCACATGTGGCCTCCAAACCATCCCACCACCTTCACCTCGAGCCACATGCCATTCAATGCATTTAATTTTTTATTCACACATTACGTATGTCTACCCGCCACCTTGATAAACTATGCCTTTGCTTAATTTTAATTAATCAATTTTTGCGATCGCAGTTTCCTAATATTTTAATGCATTTAATCTGCATTCATGAATAACGTACCTCTAGCAGCCACCTTTTAAAATATGGCTTTGCTTAAATTTATTTAATCAATTTATGCGTTCACATTTTCCTAAATTTTTTAAAATGAAAATGATTTTTAAAGCTACTCGGATGAATAGAAAAATAGATAAATGCTAATTTCCCAATTTATAAAATAGCTCTCCAAATTCAAACTATACAAAAAAATAAGTAGTATGTTAAATGGTGAAATGTGATTGGTCAATGCTGGCAGTTAAATGCATTCCAGGTGAATGCATAAGTATACCTGCCTACCAGCAGGAACTAATAAAATCATTTCAACCAAATGCATAAGTATTCTTGCCTTGACGCTACAGGCCAATAAAATTGTCACGATACAAAATAGTTTATCCAAGTGAGTGCTATTAGGTTTGTTATCTTGAATTTCAAACTGCTTTGACATTAATGCATTTTCTTTGCTGCTAGAATATGGAGATTCCTTTATTTAATGAGAGTCTGGAACAAGATGACATATACAAATAAATTTAAGCAAAGACATAGGCTAGAAAACTGATAGCTTTTACCAATAAAAAGTGGACGTTTATAGTGACGGAGCAAACGAACCTGTGCTCGTTGAATGAATACCAAGAAACAAGCTACTCAAGGCAACAAATTGCTACTTTTATTTATTTTGCTTCATTTTATCCGAGAAGTACAAGTTGGGTTTCACAATGCATGAAAACACATTTGTGCAAACAACTGGCAAAATTATAATTGCAATTGATGACAGTGATAGTGTTATGGATACTAATAGTTCAAACATCAAAATACACCAGCTATAAATTGTGTACTTTCAGCCACTAGTTTTAATCAAAGTATGCATATGGATTCAGAATCAAACTCTCAAAATAAATGCACATATAAATGTGTTTTTTCTTCATTTCATAATGTATCTATGTATCCATAAGTGCATTCATGCATATATCGATTTGTGCATATATCTTATAATCTCTTTATGCATCTATCTATATATGTATGACTGTATCTATGGGTACATGTATGCCTCAATTTATGCATATATGCACCTATGAGTTGCATAAACATATCCACGTACATATGCATCTATCAATAACTTGTATGGATACATGTATATATGCATCTATGAACTCATGCACACATGTATATATGACAGCTCATTAGTTCCAAAGCTCTCTCTATAGGACAGCTGTCCATTGCCTCCAAGACTCAGATGAATCCTTCGTATTTCAAGAAAAGATTCAAATGCATAACACTTTAAATGATCTAAACTATGATTTTATAAGAAAAGTATACAAATACATTGTAACAATGCAAAACCTGAATTTCATTTAAAATGTACAGTTTCTATCCGCATAGTCCTTCAAGTTTCTTTAGGTCTGATTGCTACTTTGTTAATTGACTTTGATTGAAAGACTGCTTAGCAATTCAAATAGTCTCCTCTTTGGTCAGATTCCATTCAATGCACTAATGTTGTCTGAATGAACTATGCACCTTCAGCCACTAGTTTTAATCAAATTATGCATATATAAATATGTCTTTTCCTCCATTTCATTATGTATCTATGTATCCATAGATGCAGTCATGCATATATTGATTCATGCATATCTTGCGATATCTCTACATGCACCTGTCTATAAAGCCTTTTCAAGAAACTAGCTTTTTTTTTTGCATATGAATAGCCATGATTGGTTTAATTAATTTGGTGTCACTCTAGGCTTGTACCAATTTACCATGTTATATTTATATCACATATAGTAACACTAATAAGCTCTTCCACTGTACATAGGAACAATTTTCATAAACACCAGATCAAGCTTATATGTATCAGGATACATATACACTCACACTAAAAACTGTTGAACTATGATCTCTATTGCCCCATTTTCGTAGACATGTTACTGTTGCAATCAAATGTGTAAAGAATTTGTGTCTAAAGAAATTAGATAAAGGAATGGCAATATGTTACACAACCTTGTCTTATGCCTTTATAGCAGCTTTTTTATTGCATTTCAAGGAAAACCAGAAACTAGAATTTTATTCATATCATACCATCTATGGCATTTATAGCTTTACCAATAATTAGCTGTGACCAACTGTGGAACACAATTAATTCATCAGCCAATCAGCTTGATTGATCACTAAATTAACTTGCGTGAAAGCTATCATGTAAAGCTAACTAGCTAATATGCTACACACAATATGACATTTGAGTTTCAACTAGGTCTCATGCATGCAAGTCTGTTATCATGTTTAATCCATGTAAACATAGATGTCCCAATTCCATGGGGTCATTTTATTTCCATTTGTCCAAGTTCATTTCATTCCATTATCAAGAGGCAATAATTAAATGTTTAAATCAGGCACATGCAAACAGGAAATGCAAATAGGATTTCAACGATGACATCATCTAATAAGCATTTGTTTACTATTACTATGATTAGTGATAGAATTGACTTAATTTGCATGAGTCAACTGCAAGATTGACTTGTTTGTTAATTGACTTAGATCAATTGTTCAGAGACAGATGAGACAAATTAAATTGTCAACAGCAAAATGTGAGATGGACTTATTAGCTGCTATGCTACATATACTATGATACTTGAGCTTTCATGAAATCACTGCACAAACACTACAGTTGAATGAATTTAGAATTTGTATCTATTTTTGTTTAATTTTTTGAGTACTATTTTGTTAAACTGTAGGTTGTAAAACACACAGTGTTGTAAAAACAACTCACTGACAGTTGTAACACACAAGGTGTTTAAAAGTATTTTGTATTACTCTTGATTAGTTTTTATTGGAATTATTTTGTGTTACTATAATTACTTGATTACTTTCTATTACTATATTTCAGTATCAAGATTTCAAGGTGAAGAGAATGAGACATATGCAATGCAATATCATAGGTTTAAATAACAAGGTATAAATGAGCAAGAAATTTTTAGTAGATGAAGGTCATGAACGTTAAAGTAACAGTGTGACAATCACCACAACACTTAAGTAAACCTATGCTCAACACTCTCTTTTGCATTATCAATTGTATTCCCAATTTCATCCATGAAGAATATCCTCAAAGATATAGAATTCATGGATACATAGGTTGAAGAAGTTCTTCATGGACCAAAGATATGCAATTTATTGATATAAGAAATGGAGATCATGGATCAAAGTGATAGCTAATAACAGGATCTATAGGTTGACAAAGTTCTTCATGGATAAAATTGGAAATAAAATTGATAATGGAAAAGAGAATCTGCACCATAGGTTAACCTAAATGTTGTGGTGACTGTCCTACTATTGGTTCAATGTTCATGACCTTCATGTACCCAAAAGTTCTTACTTGTTTATCATGTAATATAGATTTTAGCGACTAGGGATGAATTGTAATTACTTTGAGCGCTTCATTTTTTTGTTATTCTGCACATCTGTGTAGTCACAGGAGATGTTGTTGCTGCAGAATCAAGACCTGGGCCCAAGGCACTTGATACATGCATCCATAGATACATGGATGTGGACATCTATCATGGTATCCATAGATGCATAGTTACATGTACCTATGGGTAGATGTATTCATAGTTACATTGACACACACATGGATAGATGCTTGTATACATTTGCACATAGAAACACATATACATATATGCATGGATGCATGTATAGATAGAAGAATACATAGAAACATATTTACATGGATAGGTAGATAGATGCGTAGTTGGATACATAAATGTTTAAATATACATGTATAGAAGCTTCATAGATACATATATCGGTGACTGCATGCATAAATACATATTAATGTGGACAGTTATAGCTTGTTGAATATTTGTAGCGCAAGAAACAGAAAGGTAGATGTTGGCAAGGATTTTGTCATTAGGGTTTCCGCTTAGCAATTGCATTTGCTTCCTTGTCTATAAAGCTTTTTCAAGAAAATTCCTTTTTTTTGCATATGAATGGCCATGATTGGTTTAATTGGTTTCGTGTACGTTTATTGATTAACTATTATTTACTATTCAAGAAAACTGATCTATCATTGAACTAGTTTCATTGACCAGTCAAGTAACTTCATTCACAGTTAGCTTGATCAGCTATTTGGCTGATTTGCTTGAATGCTTGCAAAAAGCCTTCTCTGACAAATATTCCTTTGCATAATTTGCACTCACTACACACCAAGAACCAACATTTCTTCGAGGAATTCTGTCAAACAGTTTAAATGTTTCAGCCTGTGCTTCTATATTTGGTATGCATATTTGGAATGCAAGTAGGGTTTCATAGTACTTTAAGACATTGTTATATTTTGATTATAAATTCACATTTTAAGCTACTTTTAGTATTATTTATCCGAGCTTCTTGTTGAATTGCAAAAGTTTCATCTGTGTTTGATAGGTATTATGTAGAAATCCTCTTGTCCATTTTACTTGATTCATGTGAGCCCTATAAAGTCTGTATATTATTGACTACTGCAAAGTGGTCCCATAAAGAGGGCTCTGGAACCAAAATTATGTACACACGTGTCATAAGGAGAGCTTTTGAACTACGAGTAAACAGTAGGTTGCTTTGAGCTTTTCCATTGCCATCAAAGCATAAAGGGTAGAGGGTTTCTGTTAAAAGTTGTGGTTGTTGTCCTCATAGCCATAAACCCATATTCTAAACTACTTTTTAGCTCATGCATGTGAGTCAATAGTGTGTTGCTTTGAGCCTTTCCATTGTCATAAAAGCATAAAGGATAGAGGGATGCTGTTAAAAGTTGTGGTTCTTGTCCTCATAGGCATAAATCCATATATGAAACTACTCTTAATGTTATCTATTCAAATTTATTGTTGAAATGCGAAGGTTTCATCTGCATTTCATATGTATTATGTAGAAACCCTCTTGTTCATTTTACTTCATGCATGTGAGTCCTATAGAGTTTGTATTTTTTCAATTGTTGCAAAGTGGTCCCATAAAGAGGGCTTTGGAACCAAAATTATGTCAACGTGTGTGATAATGAGAGCTTCCCAACTATGAGTCAACAGTCTATTGCTTTGAGCTTTTCTATGCTCATGAAAGCACAAAGGATAATGGGATTCTGTTAAAAGTCAGGGTTGTTGTCCTCGTAGGCATAAATGCAGGTAATGGAAGCATAAAGTATACAGTAGAAACCTTTTTCCTGCTCATAAGCATTAAAATTATGTCAAATGTCGTCGTTACTGTTCTTGTATCATGGTGGTATTTAAAAATATGCCAAGGAATGTCATATAATCCAAATTACATTATTGCCATAGAGAAGTTAAGTAATATTGCTTTTTGGTTTTTAGTTTGTTTGAAACAAGAAATGTAGGCAAGGTTTCATAGTGCTTTTAGGCAGTTGCACACTTTGATTATAAATTCGTATTGTAAACTACATTTAGTATTGTTTATTTGAATTTTTCATTGAAATGCAAAGGTTTCATCTGTGTTTGATAGGAATTATTGTTTATAAGATGTTGTGACATACATTAATTGGATGTATCTATCATCTTTCTTATTAGGATGCTAACAACCTTGCTTAGTATTTATCCTTGAATGTATCTACATGCAACGAACTATGAACTGTACTTGCACATCGCTTGGCTGTGCAAGCAATAGTAAACGCAACCCAATGGTAGAAATCACAACCCATAACATCCATATACATCTGTGCATAAAAACATGGTATTGAATACATTAACACGAACATGGTGTTCCAGGGCTAGTTTGTTAATTGTCTTTGATTAATAGTTTAAATGCACACAAGGATTATTGCAATCATTTTTTATTTATTTTTCGTTGACTTGCTATGTACTTAAAGGCTAACCAGCAATTACCTAATTATTTAGATATGGAACAATACAAGGATGAATGATCTGCTAACTAAATGGGGTAATTTTACTTCAACTACCTAGCACTTATTCTTAATTGTTTAATGCAATGACATGCAACCAAAACTCAGAAAAGTTAGCATCTACTCAAACCCATGCATAGATACATATTGAAATGACTACATGGGCCTGAAGAATGAATATTTATGGGTCCTCTACATGATAGCAATGAATCCTATAAATTTTCATATATGCATCAAAGCACATAGCTATCAATGAGGCTATGCATTTTCATTTTCACAAGCACTTTAAAACAATTACGAATCACAAAGCCACTCCCATGGGTTCCCAAAACAGATAAATGCCAATTTACCAATATGAAATATAACTCACAAAATTGAGTTCATATATCTTTAAAAGCAATATGCACAACAACCACAATATGACTGGATGGCTAGCAAGCGCCATCCATAGAAAAAGAATTTAAAGAAAATGCAACAGTAATCTGTTATATACACACATACATACATGGCCACATAGATACATGCATCCATATATGCATAATTACATGTACATGTATATATATGGAAACCTAGATGCATGGATGCATACAAAGACTATGTTTCATGGGATTATTGAAGAGTTAACTTGCTTTCTATATGCTTCCATATTTTGCACATGTGCCTATGATGACAATAACCATAATATTTGACAGTATTCCTCTATCCTTAATGACAGTTCAATGGTTCCAAAGCTCTCTTTATAGGACAGTTGTACATTTCCTACAAGACTCAAATGGATCCTTTGTATTTCAAGGAAAGATCTAGATCAATAACACTTAAACTAATCTAAACTATGATTTTACAATTAAAGTATCTAAATGCATTGCAAGAGTGCGAAACCTAAGTTCCATTTAAGATGTACAATGAGAATAAACAAAAGGGAAAATGCATTTGCTTTAAAGTCTGTACAACAATTTCAACAGGTTGTCTAGCCATTGTCCAAGATATGGTTTTCTATTAGCACAGTTCTTCAACCTTCTTTAGGTCTAACTTCTACTTTGTTAATTGACTTTGATTGAAAGGTCAACATGTGAAATGTGGCCAAGGATAATTATAGTTAACTATACGTTGCCTCCAAGATTTAGATGGATCCTTGGTATTTCAAGGGAAGGTTTGAATCGATAACACATAAAATGATCTAAACTATGATTTTACAATCAAAGTATCCAAATGCATTGTAACAATGCAAAGCCCAACTACCACTTAAGATGTACAATGAAAGCTAGAAGAAGGAAAAATGCATTTTCTTCAAAGTTTTTAAACCAATTTGAACAAATTGTCTAGCCATTGTCCTCAATCTGTTTTTCTAGCAGCATAGTCCTTGAACCTTCTGCACGTCTAACTGCTACTTTGTTAATTGACTTTGATTGAAAGGACAAAATGTGATATGTGGCCAAGGATAATTATACTTATTTATCTCTTTCAATTGTTATATATTCAAAGACTAATTAGCAATCCAAGCAGCCTCGCCTCTAGTCAGATGCCATTAAATCCATTGAATTTGCATTAATGAATTATGCACCTTTAGCCAATAGTTTTAATCAAAGTGTGCATATGGTTTTAGAATCAAACTCTCAAAATTTTAAAAGCTTCATTTTTTGAAACAAAGGTCTACTTTTGAACCCCAGCTACTTAATTTTTATGAAACACATAGCATATGCCACTCACAATACCCATTTGCAAAGATTGTCCTTGTAACAAAAAAGCAACAATATGATTACAGGTACAATCAATATAGTGAGAATCTTGAATCAGCCCTTTTCTCTATCTACTATATGCAATTGTAAATAAAGGAGAAGGTTTATTCTAGAAACTCACCTTCTACTACTTGCTTCAAGAATCTGCCACAGCTGGACCACCACACGACCTCTTTTCTTCCAACCAAAAGCATTGCACGATGTAAAAAGCTTTCATTAGAAAACAAAAAACATGTCTTTGTTTTTTTCTAAAAGAATTTATACAACTCTTACTGCGATGGATACTAATAGAAAAAACCATTTAAACACTACCAAGCATTTTCCTAGATTCAAGAAACACAAGTATAAATGCAAACAAGTTTAACTACACAAACTAATTGCGCCAGGTTCTTGGACCACAAATCTTCTAGCAATGAATTTGATTGCTCTTTTGCATGAAGACAAAAACTGTTCTATGAAACAATATTACTTAACTGCTCTATGGCAACATTGTAATTTGGATTCTACAACATTTTCTGACATAGTTTTTTATAACCCCAAGATACAAAAAATAGTAACAATGACATCTGATAGATTATTTATGCTTGCCGAGAGGGAAAAAGAATCTACTGCATACTTTATACTCCCATTGTTTGCATTTATGACTACAAGGACAACAACCACGACTTTTAAACAGAATCCCTCTATCCTTTATGCTTTCATGACAACGGAAAAGCTCAAAGTAACATACTATTGACTAATTGTTCAAAAGATCTCTTTATCACACATGTTTTGATGACAATGGTAAAGCTCAAAGTAACACACTATCGACTCACATGCATGATGTAAAATAAAAGATACAAAAACAGTAACGATGACGTTTGATAGAATTTTTATGCTTGCTGGAAGAGAAATGGTTTCTACTGCATTCTTTATGCTCCCATTATTTGCATTTATGCATACGAGGACAACAGCCATGACTTTGAATAGAATCCCTCTATCCTTTATGCTTTCATGACAATGGAAAAGCTCAAAGCAACACACTATCGACCCATTGTTGAAAAGATCTCATTATCGCACACGTTGACATAATTTTGGTTCCAAAGCCCTCTCTATGGGACCACTTTGCAGCAATTTAAAAAATACAAACTCTACAGGACTCACATGCATGAAGTAAAATGAACAAGAGAATTTCTACATAATACCTATCAAACGCAGATGAAACCTTCACATTTCAACAAAAGACTCGAATAGATAATACCAATAATAGTTTAATATACAGATTTATGCCCACGAGGACAACAACCACGAATTTTAATAGAACCCCTCTATCCTTTATGCTTTGATGACAACGGAAAAGCTCAAAGCAACACACTGTCGACTCACATGCATGAAGTAAAATGAACAAGAGGATTTCTACATAATACCTATCAAACACAGATGAAACCTTCGCATTTCAACAAGAAATTCGAATAAACAATACTAAAAGTAGTTTAAAATACGAATTTATAATCAAAGCATATGAATGCCTCAAAGCACCATGAAACCCTACTTGCATTTCTTGTATGAAATAGACTTCAAAACGAAAAGTTACCTCTTCTGACCTCACTGTCCAACGTTTTACTGTAATGACACTCTGGAAATTGCCAAATTATCACCTCAAATAACTTGTTTCTGGGTCTAGACTCTGCAACTATAACATATCCTGCTCAATCGCTAGAACTCTCCCTTAGAACACCGCTTACAGAAGACAAAAACAACACACGCAAAGTAATAGAAATGCATACCAAGTAACTTAACTCTATATTAAATGACCAAAGTACCCTGGCCACGCGTGGCCTCCAAACCATCCCACCGCCTTTACCTCGAGCCACATGCCATTCAATGCATTTAATTTTTTATTCATACATTACGTACGTCTACCCGCCACCTTGATAAACTATGCCTTTGCTTAATTTTAATTAATCAATTTTTGCAATCGTAGTTTCCTGATATTTTAATGCATTTAATCTGCATTCATGGATAACGTACTTCTAGCCACCACCTTTTAAACTATGGCTTTGCTTAAATTTATTCAATCAATTTATGCGTTCGCATTTTCCCAAATTTTTTGAAACGAAAATGATTTTTAAAGCTACTCGGACGAATAGAAAAATAGATAAATGCTAATTTCCCAATTTATAAAATAGCTCTCCAAATTCAAACTATACAAAAAAATTAGTATGTTAAATCGCGAAATGTGATTGGTCAATGCTCCCGATTAAATGCATTCCGGGAGAATGCATAAGTATACCTGCCTACCGGCAGGAACTAAAAAAAAACTGCAAATATTTTACACAATATTTGGAAAAATAAAATTTCAGAGAAAATATTATAATATTTTTTTTCAGAAAAATCGTACCATCGGTAATTATGGCGCCCTGGGGGCCGTACGACTCTCGTGCAAAAAAAATTTGCTTCACCGGATGACTTGCTCTGAATCAGACGATTTGACAATCAATCTTAGGGTTTTTGGCCCTTCTGGACGCGATGGCAGGATTGGATTTGACCCAAAATGCTCCAAAATTGCAGCTACCTTTTGGATATAGCAACCACTCTTCAGCTTCAAACCCTCTTAGATTTGGCCTCGTATCTCTGATTTGGATGAAACAAAAGGCAAAATCGACTATCTCGAACCTTCCAAACATAATGGTGAGCTCAGATTTGCACCAACAAGCTCGGATATGAACCTGCAACAAAAAGCCATGAATGGAACCTCCTCAGATTTGGAATCTCTCTTCAGAATAAGACTCTCCAATGGCACCCAAACTACTCTGATACCATGTTAGAATTGGCTATGGATGCCAAGATCTATGGACCAAATGGAAAGCACAAGAAAAGAGAGAATATGACAAGAATAAACTGTATTCAATGTCATTGATATGATATGAATCTGATTATGATTGATTACAAATGAGAGAGACCCCTTGGTTATATAGCCAAGGTGAGAACATAGAAGGGCATAAGATTATGACAAGTGTC
Organism: Sequoia sempervirens; assembly: GCA_007258455.2. Lineage (NCBI taxonomy): Eukaryota > Viridiplantae > Streptophyta > Pinopsida > Cupressales > Cupressaceae > Sequoia > Sequoia sempervirens. Next base: position 80,132,962 of record VDFB02105785.1, on the reverse strand, counting down.
AGAATCTTATAACATGAGACAACTATGAAGAGCTATCACTCCACTTAAGGTGGAGAGATAATCACATGATGTGTCCACAAAAGGTGGAAATGATGAGGTAATGACATGTCAAGTCCACCAAAAGTGGAAAATATCCAACAACCTCCTATGTGGTCCCTAAGTAAACTTAACTAAGGTGTAATTATGACCTAGGACAAGGTACAAGACATTTAATTACACCAACTGATAGTAAATGACATTGGGTGATATTTTTTAACTTGTATTTGTTTCTTCACCTTCTATATTCTTGTATCAGACTACATATTGGCATTTGGGATAACAACTACTTTAGCTATGATGTTTGAGTCCAATACCAAGTTAAGATTTTTTGATAATTTCTAATTATTCCCATTATCTAGTGACACTACTTTTTCACCCAACTTGGAAGGAGTTAATTTGGCCTTGCCATTTTGGACTTCTTTAGGTAAGTGACTGACCCCCTCTTGATCCTTGTTTAAACAACAAACACTAAAATTTCCCAAATCATGACATCTAGAGAAAACATTATCCATAGTTTGCACCATAATATTCTTAACCAACTCACCATAGTTTGTAGTAATATGAATTTGACTTGGAAATTTTTTTGTACTGTCAATCAAAATATAGACTCTAAATGTTTGTGATGGATTTTTAAAGAAACTAGAATCATTTTTAAGAAAAATTGTTACATTATTTTCCATTATTTCTATTAGATTTGCTTCGTTATATTCGAGAGGTAATGCATGCAGTTGAATCCAAAAGGGGAAAAATATAATGAAAAATTCCTATGGATTAAAATTTGGACACCAAGGTTGCATAAAAAACCCAGATCCTTTTTAAACCCATGATTTAACTTTGTAAAGTTCATCTCTTTGAACCTTTTCACCAAAATGACTACAAAAATCCCTTTTTCCTGATCTAGATAAGGGTATGTGCAGGATCATGATGGGCCAAAAAGTGGCAATATGATGGGTATGCAGTTGATGACTTTTTTTACCCAAAATTAATGAAACGAAAAGGGTTTTTAAAGGAGATTCGCAGCTTTCCACCAATATAAATTATGCTTTACTTTGAATTTAATAAGTAATTATTATTCATTTTTTATTTGAATTACGACTAAAGTCCTAATTGATAGGATGATTGAAAAACATCTATAGCTTTCAAACGGTATCACATTTTCTGAATCCAAAACATGTGTCACATTTTATGCTTCCCATACTATAGGATTAAAAAAAGAAAAATTGAGTTCCATGAAGTTTTTTACCAAGTTAAGGTGGTCAGACATATGAGTTTTTATATTTTTTAAAATTTATAATAAAAAAATCATAATTACTTATTTACTTGGAAAAAAAGTACAAAAAAATATGCATCACATCAGGACATGAGTCCTCTACTTATATCTAAAATATTAGAAAAAAATATTATTATTTTATTGTTGTTAGGGTGGTCAGATATACACCTACTTCTTATTTTTTCCCTGAAATTTAAGTACTACTGCATTGAAATTTCAAATTTTCACCAAATGGATTCTTTAAAAAAAAAAACACCTAGTAGTTTAGAAACTATATTCAATTTTCTACAGATTATATTGTTACATATTTTTGAAATAATATAGATAACTTATTCAAATTTTTACATCAAGTTTCCTAACTCTAATTTTTCTATTTTTTTGCCACGTAAGGCCCTATTTTTGCATGATGATCCTGCACATACCCATAAGATACTTTCTTAACCCCTTCCCATTCTTCAAAATTTAAATCCCTTGGTAAGTTTATATCAAGTGTAAGTTCACAAAAATTACAAATTAAGGCTTTCTGATGAAGATCTTGCACTTGTGATTGGAGAAGGTACTCTGAAAAAGTGATCTTGACAATCCCCTTTGGGACAACTTTCTAATGCTTATTATCCCTCTATGTTTTATCAACATCCTTATCCTTCGTGGGATCCTCTTTCTAAATCTCCTTCTGCTTCCATTGAAGACTCTCTTTTTTCCCTTGTGCATTTTTGTACTTCTTCTTTTTCAGATCTCTTTGTTTTCTCTTCTTTCCTTTTTTTTCTGCACCACCCTCTATTTGTTAGATCTCTCTACTCTTGAAGACCTCTTGATTTTCTTCAATATTTTGATTCTTTTTTTGATGCATTCCTGTGAGGTTCTTTGATGACTTTTTTCCACATGGATGGAGTGTTATTTTGGAATACACCCTTTCCTTGAAAACTTTGGGTGACATGCACCCGTTGTTTCTACTTTTGCATATTTGGATTGAAGGGAACACCTTGCTAATATTGAGCCTTCTTCTAAAATTGATCTTGATACTCTCTCTTGTGGGAAGCCTTTTCATAAAACCTAGAAGAGGTTGGAATATTCTATGTGCCAATACGATGCATCTATAACCTTTGATTACTTTCATATTGAATTTTCAATGAAGGGTTTTGCCATTCCTTTTGCAGTTGAACATTATCATCTTCGAATATGTCAAAAACCTCTTGTTTTTTTTGAACTAGGTGTCAACCTGCATGAAATGGGGCCCATTTTAGTTTTTCAAATCTATGCTTCCTAGTGTGCATACCATGACCTGTATGTTGCCAACAAGGATAGCCATCAATTCTGCGATGCTGATATTTAAATTTTTATTTTGAAAAATATGTATATATATAATCTTACGTTTATTAATATATATATACTTAAACTAAAAATTATATATATAATCTTTATCTGATTTATATATATGTATGCGTTAATTATTTTTCTATATATATATATCCTAAATTTTATATAGAGTTCTTGTTCTTCATCTATTTGTTAATTTATTCTCTCTTTAAAGATTTATATATAATTTATATTTTCTTTAAATTCTTTGCAATTTTTTTTCTTTTCAAGATAGATTTAAATTTTATATGCTATTGTTTTTTGTTATTTGATATATTTACACACACACATATATATTAACATTTACAATAAAATATATGTACACTTTTTAGATTTATTTATATTTTAGTATAGACTCATTTTTATACTATATATAAAAAACTAACATTAGCTTATAAATATATACATTCATAAAAGAAAATTTATATTTTTAATCTTTATTATTTATAAAATTATACATATATACTCATATATTTATTTTTATTTATTCATTTATGAAATTTTTATATTCTTGTCTTTTTGGTTCATATTTGATCTTTTTTTTCTATTTTTTTCCTCAAAATATGTGTATTCTTCCCTTCCCTTTCCTCTCTCTCTCTCTCTCTCTCTTTATTTGGTGTAAGTGTGAAATCAACCATTTTCTTCTCCTCTTGCTCTCTTCCATCCTCATGATGGATCACAAAGTGTGATCCAAAATACGAATGTGAAAAATTATTCTAATATAATCAAATCCATAAATAATATTGAAATATAATGGATCATGGAAAATTGGTATGATTAATCATACTATGCGTGTTAAAGGTCACCTAATGATTTCTTGTATCAAGATCAACATGTTTTTTGGTTACTCCCTCAAATATTCTTATAGGGTTCTATTGTCACTAGTATGGGTCATGGGACTCCTTGTTTGGAAGGTGTCTGTCTACACAAAGGGGTAACAATTTGTACCTTTATAATCCCATCTAGTCCTCATGTTATTCCATGTAAGTGTAACAATCCTAATCTATACTTGTAAACTTGATATGTAGTCTAGTGTATCATCTAAAACATTCCTTAGTTTTTTTCCAACCTTGCTACAAACCTTGATCCTTTGTCACATTATCATCAATCAAATATGTCTTTCCCATTCCTCACATATTTTTTGGGATGTTTCTTTTCCATATCAACAACATAATTATCATCATCACCAATCAATTGGATTTTAGCCTGACAAGGGGAAATATCATGTTTGTATTTGTATCCTTGTGCATGCTTTCTTTCTTGCTTGTGTGCATCTTTCATATGCATTTTTTATTATCCTTATAGTATACCATCCATTTTATAATATTTCCTTCCATGCCATACCATAATAAGCTATCCATAATCCATAGTAATATTTAAAAACATCCTAATCTTCCCTCTACAATTTTTTTTTCTTTCTAAGACTGAAACTTTGATTAGAAAGAAATAGAACATCCTACAAAACATTAATCCTAACAAATCATTAAATAACAAGAAAACTACCAAACTACCCTTCACATCTAACAAATCAATTTACTAATAAACACCATCTATCTTTACTAGCTATCATTTGTCATATACAATATCTTGCACTAGTGAAACTAGACTCAATGTCTTACACAAGATGTTTCATTCTTGAAACCAGACGTGATCCTTTGAATCCTATCAAGAAATCACTCATCTTTTGCAAGAAGATCTAAATGGTTGTTGACTCGTTTGATCTAGTAAGTCTTATGTTTTGATTTATGTTTTGTCATGGCCATATGCTACTCAAGGATATCCAAATGTGATTAGAGGAACGAGGATGGGTCATGATTTTTTTTTTTTTTTTTGCCTTAACAATAAGGTTGGGGCAACTATGTTCCTTGTGTGTGATTTGATCAATTTGACTAAAAAAATATTGAATTTATATAGTTTTATATTCATTTCTTCTCATAGATATTTCTATATTCATATTGTATCCTCATATATATATATATATACTCTTTTTCTTATATTATCTTTATAGAATTATTTAAATTTTTATTTTGAAACATATATAAATTATATTAAAAATTATCTTAAGTTTATGAATATATATATATAGTTAAGAGAAAAATTATATATAATATTTATCATATTTATATTTGATATATTTAACTTGTTAATTGTTTTTCAATTTATTTATATATGTGTTAATTCTTTTTTAATATATTTAGTCTCATTTATATATTTAGTTTTAGAAAATATTCACACACACAACCTAAGTTTTTTATAGAGTTCTTGTTTTACATCTAATTGTTAATTTATTCCTTTTATAGATTTATATATATAATTTATCTTTCCTTTAAGTTCTTTGCAATGTTTTTTCTTTTCAAGATAGACTTAAACTTTATGTTCTTTTTTTTTGTTTATATATATATATATATATATACACACCTTTTTAGATTTATTTATATTTTTATATTAACTCATTTTTATAATGTATATACAAATTTAACATTAGCTTATAAATATATACATTCATAAAAGAATAAATATATTTCTAATCTTTATCATTTATACATTTATGTGCATATATACTCATATTTATATCAATTCATTTATTTATAATTTTTTTGTATTCTTTTCTTTTTGGTTTTTTTTTTCTATTTTGTTCCTCGAACTGTGTGCATCCTTCCTCTCCCCTTCCTCTCTCTCTCTCTCTATTTGGTGTATGTTTGCAATCAACCATTTTCTTCTCCTCTTGCTCTCTTCCATCCTGATGATGGATCATGGAGTGTGATCTAAAACGTCGATGCAAAAAATTCTAACATAATCAAATCTAGAAACAATACTGAACTATAATATCCATTGTAGAAACTTGATATTATTAATCATCCTATGCAAGTTAAAGGTCATCTAACACTTTCTTATATCAAGATCAATATGTTTTGTGGTTACTCCCTCACATATTCTTGTAGGGTTCTATTGTCACTGGTATGGGTCATGGGATTCCTTGTTTGGGTAAAAGCACAAAGTTGTGTCACACTTTCAACCAACTTATCAACACAACTGAATTTAAGTATTTCTAACTAAAAATCAATTTTGGTCAAACATATGATCTAGTAAGACTCATTCTAGCTAAGTTAGATACTTCCACAACTTTTTCAACTAAAATTGTTGGCTAAAAATATATATGGAGCACCACTTTGAGTCCAATTTAACGAAAAAATAAAATTATTTGAAAAAATTAAAGTTTCAATAACTCATGCTAATGCAAATAACATTTTTTAAAAAATATAAAAATACCCTTTTGTATATCCATAAGTGTAGTTTTTAATAGTTTAATTATTATTTATATTTTATTTTTTATTTTTACTAACAAAAGGTTATCAACACAAAATATTAGGTTGATTAGCATGCCAATGTAAAATACTAAAACTTATTAAAAAAATTTCAAAAAAATATGATGCACTAGATAAAAGAATCTATTTCAAGGTGGTATATTTTTTTTTCTATTTTAGATAAATATTTAATATGAAAGTTGGTGTTCGATAGAAACAATTTTTTTTTATTCACACATATTTTAATATTTATTTAAAAATATATATTTATCAAAATTAGAAAAAAATATATCCATGTACTAAAGTTTCAAGTTATAAATACACACAAAAAATTTTAAAGAAAAAAAAAAAAATTACTATAAAAAGTTTGACATCCCGTGCAACTTCATTTTTTAGCATTTTATCAGCAACTAAGTTATAGTTTTAATTTATTAAAAACTAGTTTAAAATAATTTTTTGATTTAAAAAAAAAAAATACAAACATAAAATATAGTAAAACATACATATTTTAATAGTTTACATCATTTCAAAATTCAATACATATATGCCACTTTTTAGTGATTCAATTTTAAAAGTTGGATCAGCGTTGGCCATTTCCTTTATAAAGTGTGACATGACTTTGTACTTTTACCTGTTTGCAAGGCATCTGTCTAAAAAAATGGATAATATTTTGTACCTTGGTCTTTCTATACCTTGGTGTACATTATCTATTTGAAAAATAATAATGCTCTATGATGATAATCTTGCACTAATGAAAGGTCAAAGTCCAATCTATCAATCTATTTTCAATCTTTATCAATTTCATTCCATTCTACTACATCAATCAAACATATCCATATGTAATTTTGATCAAGATAACCATTCTTAACTCCTTACTAACCTTTTCTTCTAGATAAAATTTATTCTATTAGTCTTGACCTAATTTTTTTCCATCTATGCACCTAAATGCATTAAATAAGCTTGTCTTCAAATTTGCCTCATTTTTGGGAAATTTTCACCAAAATTTCCAAGGGAGCACCATATTATCGCCTTATTTTTGAGGCATGTTAGGGTAGGTTTTGAATTTACTTATTTTTTATTTTTATTTGAAACAATTCTAAAAATGATATTTGTCTTAGAGAGTGGAAAGTGTAGACACTAGAAATTATCCCAGGCCTATAGCGATATTTTTCCACTAGTGTTCATCTAAACTAATTAAATTAACCTTTTTCCTTTCAATTCATATTTAATCTAATCTATATAATTAAATTATTTAATTATTTAATTATTCTAATTTTTCTCTAAAGTTAATTAAATAATTTTAGTTGTTTAATTAATTGACATTTTTATTAAACAATTATCTTTAACTATTTAATCTCTAATCTTATTCATAATTAAATAAATATAATTATTTATTTAATTATTCACATACATGCAAATAAATAATTTTATTTATTTATTCTACTTACCTTATTTCTCCAATCTTTTCATTTTCATTTATCAACTGCAACTATATCTGATTTTTAGAATCTATTTTTTTTCAAAATCATCAATTTTCCTCCATTTTGTAATTAAAATCTTCTTTAAATCCTTAACTTTCCTCAATCTTAGAAATTGTTTCAGAGCATGAAATTAGAAACTCACATGCACCATTATCCACAATTTTAATTAGGCAATTTAATATTACCTCTTCTTCAATTAAAATGGTAACTTTTCGATTATTTTCCATAATCTCATTGATTGATTTTCTCTCGAGTCCCTGACCATGAATCTTCTATCATATCCTATATAAATATAGACCTTCATCACCCTTTTGATTCTAACCACAATCTTTGAAATATCGTCATCATTATTGTCATGAGCTTGTCATATTTGCTCACAACAAATATTGAGAGTTACATTATCAATTTGTAAAACAAGGATGGAGAAGAACAATAGAGATGAACAAATGATAATATGAGAAGGTATAATTACATTGTTTTTAATTTATATTTCTTTATGTCATATTTTTGCTCCATTAATAGATTAGATCATTTTGCTTAAATCTAAAGATTTTGTGGTTGTCTTATAATTTAAATATTTTTACTTAAATTGATTTTTGAATCTACAAAAACTATTTGTATTTCTTATTGCTTGCTTAAACAGATTACAAATGCCTCTTAAGAGCTTTGACTCTAAAGAAAACTATTTTAGATTCTAGACCGACTAGTTCAAACATTTAATATTCTTCCATGTTTATCCTTTTATCTCTTATTTTATTTAATAATTGTGCCTACTTTTATTTAATAATGGTGGCAGGAGAAATTACAATAATCCATCATCATCTGTGTTTGGCGCGTCTCTCCAATTTCTGGTCTTCTGAGAAAGCAATTCGACGACCCGGCTCATGGAGGGTCTCAAACCCGGGTTTTGTTCAAGACAAAGCAATGCTGTTCTCACCACAATTTCCACCTCTTCTGTGTCAATGATTTTATTCAGCTTGGCATCCACAACTTCCTGTGCAAGCTTTCCCTCGTCCATCTTCTTGGATACCCATTCCACCAAATTGCCTGAGTGATTGGATGCGCTTCTGCCGATTACGATCTCCAAAAGTACAATCCCAAAGCTATACACATCAGCCTTTGCCGTGATGGGAAGGTTAATCACCCATTCAGGAGCCACGTATCCCCGAGTTCCACGAATTCTAGAGAAGGAGAATGCTCGGTCTCTGTCCACCAGCTTTGCTAATCCAAAGTCAGACACCATGGGATTGAATTTATCGTCTAAAAGTATGTTCTGAGGTTTCACATCGCAATGGAGAATCCATTCCAAGCATTCTTCATGAAGGTAAGCCAATCCCTTTGCCGTGCCCACTGCAATCGCAAACCTTTCGTTCCAACCCAAACATTCACTTTCTGTAAACAGGTACTTGTCCAGCGATCCATTCTCAACAAACTCATAAACAAGCAATCTGTGATGCCCCTCTGCACAAAATCCAAACATGCGAACCAAATTCATGTGATGAACTCTACCAATCATGCTTACCTCCGCCCAGAATTGCTCCTCGCTCTGAGATACTCCTTCCAGTTGTTTCACTGCCACGACCTTCTCATCAGCCAAAACCCCTTTGTAGACGCTTCCAAAACCTCCCTTTCCCAGCTTCATCGTGAAGTTACTCGTGGCCTTTTTCAGCTCTGCAAAGCTAAACTTTTTGAATCCCATTGGGATGGCAGAATACCCTTGACGATCAAAATCAAAGCTGTTTTTACGCTCGCGGAACACGTATAAACAACCCAACGCGATGCAAACAATTTCTACCACTCCAAACGCGATAGCAAACCAAAGCGGATACTTGGTAACACTCCTCTTCTTGGATCTTTTGTAATTGCTACTATCAGAAATAAGTGTCACAGAACTGCTGCAGTTGAGTCCGGCCTCTGTAATGCTTGTGGAATTTAGAGGCGAGGAATCTTTGATGGAGACCTTAATATACATCTCGTTTGGTACGCCAGGAGATCGATACCCACTAAGAAGTTGGCCTTTGGGTAAGCATCTTCCAGTTTTCAAAACGTAGCCGAAACCTGAACATTGACTATCATTCATGCACCTCCTCTTACATTCTTCAAGTGTGACTCCTATTGTGTATGAGCTGAGATCGTTGCCCCAGAAATCCGTGTGAGAGAGATAAACAAGCTGTACAGCATTGGATCTGAGATCCGCAAGTTCTATATTCCGCTCGCAGCCCTCGAATCTGTTGGCGGGATCCTTGAAGTGGAAACCTGGGGGACAAGTACATGTGGCCTCAGGGTTGTAATTACACAATCCGTTGATTCCACACAATCCATGAACGGAGCATTCACTGGGGACTGCCATCCAAGAGACGTTCCAGATGCCTTTATCTTCCTGCAAGGGATATAATCTCAGATTTCCATCGGAATCCATGGTCAGTCTTCTTTTAAGGCCTGGGCCATAATCCCAGGCGTTGAAAAGAAACGAATCACTCGACAGGAAGAAACCAGATGAGTCCAAAACGGCAAAATGGCTGACGTTGTATGGCGCTCTTCTGTTCTCAAAAATACCTTTCTCGGGATTAGGCCAGTAATTGGAGGCTGCGTATTCAGTTTGGAACCTTAACCGAAGGATATTGTCGTAGTCAAAGAAGAGACGATAGTATCCGGAGGCCATGGAACCTGTGTGCAATCTGGATACTAACTGAGGGTTCCATCTGAGTGGCTGATCGGGAAGAAGAGTGTCTGTTGGATACTGAAAACTTTCCCAAACGTTCTGTCCAGAAGAATTCTGCAGAACAAGATTTCCTGTTTCCAGAAGAAGAGCCTCGGTCACTTCCAAGTTGTTGCTGGCCGGGTGGGTTTCCCATACAGTGCTTCCATTTGCATCAGACAGAACCAGGTTTCCATCAATTTGCAAATGAAGACGGGAATCCCTGCCGTTCACTGGCTGGTCTCGGTTTGCCGCCCAAACAACTGTTCGGTTCACCGTATGAGTGTACCATATGGCGAATGTATATGCATTGATGCCCACTCGATAAAATCCGGCAGAGAATGTCTGATTAGGAGACACCAAATAAGATGTGTTTTGTTGAGAAGTAAGAGAATCTCCGAGGCTTAGCTTATCTATTTTATTTACCTCCACCTTGTCATCTGCAGAAATCGGAGCAGCGCAGAGAAAGAGGCATCCCAATACAATTGGGATCAATGGACAGCAAGTTTCTTTCTTTCCCTCCATTGCAGTCTTGTCGTAGAACGCGATCAAGCCGCGATTCATATAATAGAGGGAGCAGATAAGATGGTCCAATTTTCTAAAAATTTCTAGATGTTTTAATCCCAAGTTTCACCTTGGAGAGACTCGACAAGTCCACGCATCACCAAGAGAGCCTAAATTTTGTCGCTGTCTGGCAATATTTAGGTATTTCGACTGTAGAATAGCAGATTTTGGACGGGCGGTCAAAACTTTATATAAGACTTTGAATGGATAAACATCACAAAAATGTTGCTTAGAGGCACGGACAAAGTTTAATACTTTTGAAGTCGAATTTGTGTTTTTCCGAACTATGGCGACGTGAAGGATTAAATTTGTTAAGAAAGTAGACATTGAGAGCAAGTCATTTTAGCACGTTCCTTTGAATTTATTGAATTCGACAAATATGTTACGCTTTATAAGGGTGAATATTACCAAGATAGCCCAACAATGGAAACGCTTCTAGAAAGAAAGAATATTTTATTAAAATTATTTAGAATTTTTTTGGTTGAATTTATCATTTAGGAAGGTATCAATTATATTTTTAGAGAAAAATATTTTAATGTTAAAATATATTAGTAGACCATGTGCATTTTTATTCAAAAAAAAGGTTGAATTTAAAATTATTTAGGTTTTTGTTTTTGTTTCTTTATGGCTGAATTTGTAATTTAGGGAGGCATAACAATATCTTCTAGAAAGAAGAAATATTGTAATGTTAAAGTAAATTAGTAGAAGGTGTTCACTTTTATGCAATGAGATTGACTTTGAAATTATTTAGGTTTTTTTTCTCTGTTTATGTATGATTGAACATTCAAATTTAGGAAGGTGTCAACAATAGTTTTAGAAAGAAGAAACATTGTAATGTTGAAATAAATTTGTACAAGGTGTCCACCTTTGTGCAACAAGATTGGATTTTAAATTATTTATGTTTTATTTATTTTCTAGGATTGAATTTGCAATTAGGAAGGTGCCATCAATTATATAATATTGTTGACTATGAAAAAAATTATGTCATTTGACTATGTTATTCAAACATGGTATTTTGATAGACTTAAAAGAATGTTCTGATGATCATGTAATTGATGTCATCTAGATAGAGGTTTTTAGATAAATGTAGTTTAATTTTTTTTTTTTTTTTTAAATCAAATAGCTATTATATATGTTAGATGTAATATCAACAATATTTTATTAAAATTGAAAATTTGGTCTTTAATATTTTATGAACATCTAGAGAATAAAAATGCTTAAACTATTATAAAATAAGAAATAACCTAATTAAATACTCCATTCTTATGTATGGAAAAAATCTTTAGTTAGTTTTCCTTTTGCAAGTTGTTTTTCTCTTGCCATCTTATTTTCCTATGTCTCTCCATTTAACATGGATGAACTCTCATCCTCATAATTTTTTTTAACATTTCATCTTATCCTATGAAAATATGATAAATATTCTTCTTATAGCAAAGTACACACCCCTTTGAGCTCTAAAAACTTCCCTCATAGTTTCTATAATAGCTAGGCATCATTTCTAATTGTTATTTGCATCTTTTGTCTCTCATAATTACATATATTTTAGGTGGGAAAACTAAGTGGTTTGTCATCTTGTTGATTTATTTTGATGAACCTTATTTTCCACCTAATCATTAATGGTGAACTTGACATATTGAACATTGCATTTTTTTTAATTTTTGAAGTCTTTGCATCCTAGGTTAGATCTTGCATTCATTTGTATCTCATTTGCATTGAATTAAGATCTCATTTAGGGTTTCTTAAATTGGAATTTATAATTGCATCTCATTTAGGGTTTAGATTTACATTGTGTGGCATATCTCGAAATCTAAAAAGTACAAAAACAAATCAGTCATTGTGCATCTCATTTAGATCTCTTTTTTTTGCATTTGAAAATAAAAGAAAATTGAATTTTAACATAGGTCCTTGGACTCATCTTTTCATTGCATTTTTACATTACAATTTTGGAAATTTTGAAATTGAAACTCACTGCCTCAGATTTGGAATTGAAATAAATTACTGAAAGCTTGCAAATCACTAAAAAATAGTTTAAAAATACCTAACCAAGACCCATTTTCCCATACTAGTGAATGAGTCCATGATCAAGTCAAAGCTGAACCTTCTTCCATCTGAACAAGCATTAAAAATCACCCTAAAATCCACAGAAACATCTCATAAAAACTTAACTAGGACTCATTCCCCCTTCCTAGAAAATAAGTCCCTAATAGCTATAGATCTACATTTTCTAGAAGTTAAAATATCAATTTTAGGCTTTTGTTTGGTGCTATTACTTTCCTATTTCAATTTCTTGATTTGTTGTTCCATCAAATTCATTGCATTCAGCTTAAAGTGCTTCATTATAGTGCATTGTTAAAATTCAAAATTACATTCAAAACATTTCGTTTCTAGATTATTGCATTGTTTATTTAGAAAATTATCATGTTTAGATTTGAAATTCTAAAAATGGATAACCTTTTAAGCAATGTGTGGAAATCCTTGTTCTCTTTGGTTGATGTTTGAAGTCGTGTTTCTGGCAATGACCCTAATGAAATTGAACTCACTCATGCTCACACAACTCCTAATGCATGTACTCAAGTTGTTGACATCATTGGAGAAGATGATGACAACATGAACAACTTTAGAAATGATTTCCTTAACAACCTTGAGAATAATGCATCCTTTTACCCATCCATGAAACAAGCAACACAACTTGAGATGTTTCATCTTTTACATCCTGAAATTGAGTCACAAGTTAAGCCTACATTCCTTATCATAGGTGAACCTAGTTCCTTTAGACAAGGAATCAATCAACCATTCTATGTTAAGAAAGTAAGTAACACATCAATTAACCTTGAAGACACATATGACAAAGGATTCATGATCTTAAGAAAACAAGGATGTAACACAACAAGTGAACATGAAATTATCAACTCCTAGAGAAAATACCAAATGAAGATACAAAAGGATTAGGATATCAAGATCCTCCTCTAGACATAAGTGTCTCCCTTCCTAAAGAACAACAAATACCTTGTAATGATGGTAGGATTGTCTTAGATCCTCCTCCTGACATAAGTGTTCTCCTTCCTACAAAGGAACCAATGCCTCGTAATGACAATGATAAAGAAGACAAGGTCATTTCAGGTCTTCTTGCCCTATATCCACCAAGGGAAATTGGTGAATCTAGTGTGCGTAGAAGTCCTTACAAGTTAAAGAAACTAAAATTCCCTTGTCCACCACCTGAAGTGAAAGAGAATTACAACTACTTCTAAACCAAGAACTTATAACATTACCACCCACGAAAGAAATGATAAAATTAAATCCTAAAGACATAAATGTTCCATATTGCCAATACCACATAACTCTTGGAAATAATACTGATGAGTTTCACACATTCAAATTAATCCTAAAAAAATTTCACTTCAATGGGAATAATTGTTATCGAGTGATTGCATAGCATGCCCTTCCTCTCCTTGCCATGGCATGGTTGTAGAACCACACCATTCTCACTATTACATGTTTTATATTCATTACAAATCATTTCAAAACACAAGGAGCTCTTTCCCATCACCTATCTTGACTCTTTCTTATCTTGCATTCAATGGGGGTAAGAATTAAATAGTCTTGTCCTAGTAAAGCATTTGTCATTGTCCCTTTAGCTAGTTGTCTGCCTTTCATTTATACTAACTGTGATTGAGATGTGGATGACCTACTTTAGGTTGACTCACATGTGCCTTGCTGTCTTTTTATTTTTCATTTTTCATTTTTATATGTGCATAATGTAATCCCTCATGTTGTTTCATTTGATGTATTTTTCTCTTTCTGTGCATTCCTCTATATGTATCTTTTATTCTTCTATATGTCATAATCATTTCATTTGTCTTGTGTTTTCCTCTTGGGGATGATGTAAGGAATTGAGACATTTAAGTTTCTTCCATGTTACCTAAAAGGATTTTTCTTTGTTTTTTGCTCTCTTTGTGTCATTCTTCCTATTCTATGAGTATTTGGGGAATTATGAAAGTTCCATGAACTATGACAACATTGTAGCACAAACATACTGACCCCAAATCCATAGATCCCTTATGTATTTTTTGGGGCAACCCTTCCTTCCTATTTCATGACATAGCTTGTTTTAGAAACATATGGCTTGGCATAGGGTTTTCTGAGGAAAGCTCTTATGTCTTAGGAAAAATATTTGGCTACATTAAAGCAATTGCTCATAGTGATGTTGTAGTAATCACGTTAAAGTGAGGGAATACATCGATGACATCTTTTTGAAAAAAAATTATGCCATGATTTTTCTTTTTTCTTGTGACGTGTCCTCTTCTTGGTGGTGTCATTGGGTTTGATGTCATTTAAGAGTGCACAATCTATCATCATGGCATGATGTGAATGAGGCATCCCATGAGTGAAGATCTGACACCTTGAATTTTCCTCTCTTAGAGACATTAGGCACAATGCTCCCTAAGAAGACAAACATGAACAAAACAAAAATCCCCTTTAACTAAATTTTACATTACAAAAGCACTTCATTGTGGTGCCTTATTGAAGTTGTCAAGAGGATAACTTCGGTATGGTATGAGAGGCTAATATGATGCTCTAATTTTCCATTTCATTGGGACAACTCACCTAGTGGAAATATTGAGGTTCCACTACCCCATAGTGAGTAGTGTACATATTATGGGAAAACAACCTTGTTCCACATCACGTTGGGACGATTGTGCTTGATCCTTTTGTTTTTCTTTATTGGCCTTTGACACTTGGTATGCTTATGTATCTTTGTTATTGTTGCATACATAATTGTCTTTAATTTATACTTTAGTGTGAGTTTGACATGGGGTCATGCTCTCACTAAAGTTTAGGAAAAATATAGTTACACAAAAGTATCCTTTTTCCCTTACTTGGTTTGGGAATAATTGTCATTGAATTAACCTAATTGTGTCTTGGAATAGTGTTGTAATGTGTTTTTCACATTCACATAATTCTAGGACCCTTATTTGATAAAAATGTACTTTAATTTGTCCTTTGTAAAAGTGTTGTAACACACTTTCACACTTTTCTAAGGTTTATTCAAATAATTAAGCCTAATTGACCCCTTTTAATGAAATATACCTAATGTGTAGTCTATTTAGGGTGTTGTCAAGTGTTGTAACACAATTTCACACTTATATAAGGTCCTCTTAATTAATTGTGGTTAATTAGATTTAATTAGGCCGTTTAATTAAAATTTAAGCCTTAATTATGACACCTCCCGAAGATCTATCTCAAAACCCACAATTCAAATAGCATAACACTTAATTAGGTAAACAAAGGTCTTGGAAAATGGTGCTAGGACCCATTCTACCTAGATGGAAAATGGGTCCTCCCTCTATAGGACTCCCCTTCCTGAGTTGATTCTACATGGGCTTTTGACCCTCTTTCATGCCTTGAAGGAATGGTCTTAGAAAGCAGTGCTAGGACCCATTCGTCCTAGGTGGTGAATGGGTCCTCCCTTAATGAGGACCCCCTTTTTGAATTCATTTTGGTAGTAATTTATTAAGTTTTATCTCTATATTTGGTGTTGACTTGAATTATTTGAATTTCGGGGTTAATCTCTTGATTTAGTATAAATAAAGGGGTTAGTTCACATTGTTTCTCCTAACAAGATCTAGAAATTTTATGAAGCATTCTAGCAATTTCAAGAGAGCATTTAGAGCATCATAAGAGTTTTCAGAGGAATTTCAAGGTAGTTTATCAAGTTCTTATTGCAGAAAATCAAGATCATTCCATCATGTATAGGGTTTAGTGCATTCATGCATGTTTTTGAGCTAAGATTGTGAGTGTAGCATTGAGGATCTACTTGCAAGAATTGTTCACATCTTATTCAAGGATCAATATCTACATTCTTCATGGCTACTACATGTTAGATTCCAAATTTTCTTTACAAGATAACATCCAAGGTATCTACATTGCATCATTTCATGTTTCATGCTTCAATTTCCTTATTTCATCATTTGGCTTAATTACCTATAAGGGGTTTGACTTAGGAAAACCCCTATTCACTAACAATCAACAATTTTTTCTTCCCTTGAGTGTGTGTGTTTCCAGATTTATAGGTTGAAGATCAAGTGGAGAGCAAGTTTAGTGAAAAATTGTCAAAGTTTTCAAGTTGCAAATTTGACCTTTAAAGTGCAAGAATGAAGAATTGAAGCTACAAAATTAAGTAAAGGTTTTCATGAGTTGAAAATCGAGGATGTGAGAGTGCACACATCAAGGAAACTAACCCAAATATTAGTTTTAGAAACCCTAATAGGGACCTATTTTCCTCTAAAGGCGAATAAGTCCTTTGTTCCCTAAAAACATGCTTCTTATAGCAAGGTACACACCTCTTTGAGCTCTAAAAACTTCCCTCATAGTTGCTATAATAGTTATGCATCATTTCTAATTATCAAATTTGCATCTTTTGGCTCTAATAATTACATATATTTTAGGTGGGAAAACTGAGTGGTTTGTCATCTTGTTGATTTATTTTGATGAACCCTATTTTCCACCTAATCACATGTAGACTTCTTCTTCCAACTCACCATTCAAAAATTTTGACTTCACATCCATCTGGTAAACTTTAAAGTCCTTATGAGCAACAAATGCAAAAAAAATTATGATAGTTTCCATCCTAGCCACCGGAGCAAAAGTCTTCTAAAATCTATACCTTCTACTTGTGAGTAACCCTTACACACAAGCCTTGCTTTATTTTTGACCACTTCTCCATTCTCATTCAACTTGTTTCTAAATACCCATTTTTATCAAACTATGTTTTTATCTATTGGTCTAGGTACCAATTCCCAGGTTTGATTTTTCCCAATCTACATAAGTTCTTCTATTGCTCTCATCCAATGCTCATATTTAAATTCTTCACTTTTTGTCTTAGGTTCAACTATAGAAAGTAAACACATATTTATTTGAGCAGCAACAACAACTCTATTCCTTGTCAATACTCATTTTCTCTTGTCTCCAATATTTTGTTCTTTATAATGATTCTTTTCCACATATTTAGGTGATTTTTGGGACACCACTAGAGCTTCTTCTTCATCATTCTACTTTTGTTGTTCTTCAAGAACTACTTCTCTGCAATCAAGTTCATCGGATACAGATCAATCAACTTTAATTGAATTC
Source organism: Sequoia sempervirens (assembly GCA_007258455.2). Classification (NCBI taxonomy): domain Eukaryota; kingdom Viridiplantae; phylum Streptophyta; class Pinopsida; order Cupressales; family Cupressaceae; genus Sequoia; species Sequoia sempervirens. The sequence continues at coordinate 80,115,121 of VDFB02105785.1, read as the reverse complement.
TTGAATGCTTCGTCAACCTTGACATTTGTGCTTTCTACAACCTTTCTTAGCCTTTTATTGAAACATCTGTAAGCTTTGCTTCTAGTAGAATATCCAAGGAAAATACCCTTATCACATCTTGCATCAAGATTTCCTAGATATTATCTTCATCTCTTTTGATATAACATCTACTTCCAAATACTTTGGAATAATTTACAGTGGGAATCTTTCCATACCACAATTCATAGGGATTCTTAGTGTTGTTAGCTTTTTATTAAACTCGATTAAACACATAAACAATAGTGTGAATTTCTTCTCTCTAGTAAAGTTATAGTAGACCTACCTCAGTAATCATTATTCTAGCACCTTCTTCAATCATTTTTTTCTTTCTTTCAAAAACTCAATTCTACTAAGGAGTTCTAGGAGCAAACAACTGCCTTCTTATTCCATGAACTTCATAAAACATGTTAAACTCATTGGAGTGAATTCTCCACCTCTGTCAGAACTTAAGCATTTGATTTTCATGTCCATTTCATTTTCAACCATAGCTTTGAATGCTTTTGTATTTGTATAATGCATCATATTTCTCTCTAAGAAAAGTAACCCATGTCATTCTAGAGTAATCATTAATCAAACGCATAAAATACTTGTCACCTTGTAGAATTCTCACCCTTGTAGGACCACAAAGATCTGTGTGAATAAATTCCAATAATCTAGTAGTAGATTGTTCCTTTGACCTAAAGTTGTTTCTAGCTTGCTTTCCAAACTAAAAATCCTTGCAAATAGAATTAATAGGTTTTGTGATTTTTTGGAAAATCTCTCACAACTTGTACTACACTAATTCTCACCATATTGTCAAAAATTTTGATACATCCTCTCATGCCATGTAACCAATTGTCATTAATTTGAGACATAAAGCAATGTCCATGTCCACCCTTAAGTTGATAAATATTTCCTTCATAATTCTTTCCAGTAGCAATCACAGTTCTAGATCCTTTCCTTATTTCACATTTCTCATCCTTGAACACAAGATTGGGTATATGCAAGATCATGATGGGCCAAAAAGTGACAACATGATGGGTATGTGGCTGACGACTTGTTTTTAACCCAAATTTGATGAAACAAAAAGGGTTTTTCAAGAATATTCTTAGCTTTCCACCAATATAAATTATGCTTTACTTTGAATTTAAAAATTAACTATTATTAATTTTCTATTTGAATTATGATTAAAGTCCTCATTGATAGGTTGATTGAAAAAAATCTATAGCTTTTAAACAGTATCACATTTTTGAATCCAAAACATGTGTCACTTTCTATGCTTCACATACTATGGGATTAAAAAAGGAAAAAATGAATTTCATGAAGTTTTGACCAAGTTAAGGTGGTCGGACATGAGTTTTTTTATATTTTTAAAAATTTGTAATAAAAAATTCATAATTAATTATTTACATGGAAAAAAATTATAAAAAAATATGCATCACATCTAGACATGAGTCATCTAATTATATATAAAATATTATAAAAAAATATTATCATTTTATTGTGGTTATGGTGGTCAGACAAACACCTACTTTTTACTTTATCCTTGAAATTTAAGCACTACTGCATTGAAATTTCAATTTTTCACTAAATAGATTTTTTTAAAAACAAAATAAACCTAGTATTTTAGAAACTACATTCAATTTTCTACAGATTCTATTCTTACATATTTTTGAAATAATATAGATAAATTTTTCAAATTTTTACGTCAAGTTTCCTAACTCTGATTTTTTTGAATTTTTTGCCACTTAAGAGCCTATTTTTTCCATGATGATCCTGCACACACCCAATTATATCCTTTACTACACATATTTCCAACACTCAAAATATTATGCCTTAAACCCTTAACACAGTAGACATCATCAGTATTGTGCTTGCCATCAAAACTGATTGATCCTATCTAACAAATCTTAGCACCAGTATCATCTCCAAACTTAACTAAGCCTCCATCATATTTTTCAAGTTTAACAAGCTTACTTTTGTCACTATTCATGTGATGTGAACAACCACTATCAACAACCCAACAGTTCTTTTCTTATTTAGCATGACGAGTAGAGACCACAATAACTTCAACTTTCTCTAGAGTTCTTTCCTTCACATATCTTTCAGTATTAGCTGGAGTAGATTCATCTTTTATAGCCAAGAACAAGCATTCATTATCATCAAAATCTCCATAATCAAACTCATCATCAGAAATACCAACATCTTTATTTACATAATATGCTCTCTTGATCATATTTCCTTTGTTTCTTTACCTTCTCTATGTTTATTCCTCTCAACTCTTTTAGGACATCTTGAAGCATACTGACCTATTCCTCCACAACTAAAACATTTGAAATGTAACGTACCTTGATAGTTACTAGAGCCCTTTTTTATTCTTCTTACAATGTTAGTTTCCACATCATCAAAGTTTTCTTCATCAGATCTTCAACTTTTGTAGCCCTAAAAGTAGTTTTTGTCTTTGATCCATTTCTCAAGCTAGGATTTCTCATTTCAAATGAGGTTAGAGTACCCAAAAACTAATCTTTAGTATAGGTCTTATAATCTACAAATTCCTCAATAGAAGATAGCTTTTCACTATATTTGTAAAGGAAAAATATGAGAATCTTCTTTACTATCCAGGATTCCTCCACTTGTGCACCAAGTCCTCACATTCCACCTACCAACTCATCCACTCTCTATACATAGGATTTAATGTTCTCATCTTCAGTCATATGCAGGATGTCAAATTGTTCCTCCAAGTTCTACAAATTTTCTTCTTTAACCTTTTCATCTCCTTCATGGATCTTTTCCAATGCATCCCAAACCTCTTTAGTAGTCTTTAGATTCATAACTTTAACTAATTTAGAATGTGAAAGACTATTCTTTAGAATATTTTTTTTCCTTATTGTTTTCTTCATGCACCTTGATCTCATCAGCAATACTTAAACCATTAGCAGGAGTAGTGTATGGAGTATTATAACTCTTCTCAACATCATATCCATTGTATTCTAGATATCCTTCCATCTTTGTCTTCTAAAAATTGTAGTCAATTCCATCAAACTTAGGGCACTCAATAACTATCTCGTTCTCCATCCCAGACCTTCCTTAAGTGGTTAAGCTCTTCTAAGGAACCGAGTTCTGATACCAATTGTTGAAAAAGACAACTAAGACGGGGGTGAATTATTTGTAGCAATTTTTAACCTTTAGAAACTTTCACCAGAAGTTAGATCAATAAGCATTCACAAAACCTTTACTTTGTTAATATGTTTAATCATTAAGTGCAAAAAAAAAAACTAAAAGTAATAACACCATGCACACAATAACACCAAATTTACATGGAAAACCCAATGATGGAGAAACCATGATGAGGATTAGCTCACAATATAAAGAATTCCATAACCAAATACAAAGGCTCACTGCTAAGACGTGACACACTGTCCAACAAGGGATCACTACCGGAGGTCTCACTGCCATAGAATTACAAATAATATAGAAGAGGATTGTCATAGAGAGAAAAATATCTCAATGCAATGGAGATTCCACCACAATTCACTCACACACTTTCAGTCCCACATGAAGTATGTTGGATGCCTTCAACTCACTGCCTTTAGAACCCTAAAATGAACTTCACACTGCATTGCTTAGATTCACATCTCACATACATATCTCACATCTATCTTTCATATATCTTGTCTTTCGTACACATCTCAACTTGTTCTTATACCATCTTCAACCTTGAAACCCATCCAAGGTCGGCCATACACCATTTGTATTTAAAAATTAAAATTAGGTTTGTGCCAAAAAATTCTACAGTGGAATTAGAATGAGGGAGACCCAAACATATACTTAATGAGGACCTAAATAAATCCGAACACACCTCAACACAGTTCCATGAACTTCATGAGTAGTGTTTAACACAAGGTCGACCAACACCAGTGTAAAGCACATAAAAAAATTAAGTACACACATCCTTAACATGATCCAATCTTTTTAGACGACAAATTTCACCTCAACATGACCTCATCAACTTACGCTCAAAACTACAAGTCATGAAACCAAACTATGGATAAATATAGAGCAACTACATTTCTCCTAGACCACAACTAGACACACAAAAATGCATAGTTCACATACTCATGAAGATATCCCACACTGTAGAATGATCCAGAGACCCAAATTCTTGATATAGCAACTACCAACAACCATGAAAAATACTTTAGATCTATACAAGCATAGCAACAATACAGACTACATCCCAGAGCATACACTAAATACCTATAGACCTTCTTTATTACAATTCTCTCAATTTCCTTAACATATACAATCAATAACCAACTTCCATGACATAGTTGACATCAATGCCAACAACTTCATACTTGCAACATTTTATCGCTATTGCCACGTTTTTTTTCTATTCTACATATATCTATTACAATTTACCACTTTTTCTGTTATGGATATTATCACATTCATATATAAAATCTAGTGTGGCATATATATTACTTTACACAATTTTAGTTCTATTTTTAGACAACATAGTTTTCATTTCACAAATATTAAAATATAAAAGCAGTAGCATCCAACATAAATTACACTCATATTGATTTGATATTTACTTTCTATATTCTTACATTTCATAGGAAAGTAATTTTTGTACTAGATTAATTAATACACCTTATGAGTGTTCTTATGAAATATTTGAAAGCTAAAGTAGTTTAAAATTTAAAACACATTTGTGGTGAACTTGATGCTTCCTTTTTAAAACCTTCATATATCAATTAACCTTGACATGTAGTGAAAATCCTTGGTCTTTCTATGTAAGATTCCATTTCTGTATTTCATGAGTTTTAGTACATATTTAGGGTATTTTGTGCCATTTCATGGTAGTTTTTCCTAAATATATACATTATTTTATCTATTAGCACAAACTCTTTAAGATAACTACATGATATGTTGAATTTTCTTTCCCCTCTTCCAAATAGTATAAAGGGTTTACCTCATTGTCGAGAATATTTCTTTAAGCATGACGTCTTAGAATGTACCTATGCCACCAAAAATGTATAATTGACATTTTTACACTCACTTGAGTCTCTCTTATGAACTTTGGTTTGATTTTTCCTAGATTTAGTGTTGTAATATGGCCAACACATTCACATTAGGTCTTGGACCCTTAAGAATCATTAAGACTTCTAGGTTGTCTTGTAAAAGTGTTGTGAAGTGTTGTAACCAACTTTCACACTTTTCTAGGACCCTTTCATTATATTTCACCTAAATAACACCTTCCTATCACTTACCAAGTCTTATTTCAAAATGTTGTAAAGAGTTATAACAAACTCTTATGCTTTTCTAGACTTGTCATCACTAATTCAACCCTTTCTTATGTTTAAATGACCCCTTAATGCACTTTCTGACCATACTTAAGTGTATTTTTTAGAATATTCCTATTAAACCTCATTAAATGCACTTCAATCCCTGACACCCAATAAAATTTCCCTGGTGGGTCCAAGTTGCCACTTGAGGCGACATAGTCCCACTAGGCACAAAAATAAAAATAATTTCAATTTTATGGTAGGATTTTATTCTCTTACCCTTGAGGTCAGCCAATGATGTGTTATTTTTAGGAAATATTAGAAAATAAAGTATAGATAAATGGTTTTTCCTCTCATTTTAAACCTAATTCATCCAACACTCAAGCAATCAATCTCTTAAGCATTCAAGCACTCTAAGCACTATCAATTCATCCATTGGAGCACTTCATTGCATATCTTCAGATTTATACATCAAGGGTTTGGTGAGTTCTTGACATTGCATGTTGTTTATTTATCATTCTCTTCTAATTTCATTTCATTTCATAGGGTTTGATTACCAAAGTCGGGTTTGACCAAGGCAAACCCCTATACTCTAACCCTTAACCGTTTTCCCCCTCTTTGCATGTGTTTGCAGGGCTTGTATGCAGATTTGTCAAAGAGTTTGGTGTTAAAAAGTGGTCAACAATCTGTCAAAGTCATCAAAGTCAACAAAGCCCTAATTGAAGCTTGTAGATCCATTTCAGTTCATTTTCTGCAGAATCTGGACCAGACACCTATCGAAAAGGAAGTGTAGACAGAAAGCTACAAAATCCTATATCAAAATTCTTGAGATCCCCAGGTGGACTAAGTCGCCATCTATGGTGAATTAGTCCCAACGCTATGCCTAAAAAGTAGTTTTTGTATTTCTAAGTACCCATTTGGTAGATTCCTATTTTGACATATTTTCCTTGAAATTGGACTAAGTTGCCTAGCTTGGCATAAGTTTCCCAATCAACTCTTCAAGATTCTTGAGCCTCTCTACATTAGACTTTAGATTCCAGGTGCACCTCTCCAGTATTATTTAATTTTTTCATCATTTACTTGCATTCTTAAGTGTTTTTGCATACATCACTATGTTTTCCAACACTTTGTATTTCATAGGTTTAACATTAATAAATCATTTATTTTTTAGTTTATTTGATTTAGACATCATATTTAGATACATTAAATCCCTATTTACATTAATATTGAGTGTAGAAATTAGCATTTTGGGTCCATTTCTCTCCTTTTAGGTGAAAAACCCTAGAAGTGCTAGAGTACCTTTGATACCCAAAATCAATGTCCACATTTTGGTGAACCCGACGTGAAAAAACTACCTTACAAGTTGAAAAAACTAAATTTTCCTCTCCATCCACCACCTAACTATAAAAGGAAATTAAAAATCCTTCTAAACAAAGAACTCATTTTATTACCACCTATGAATAGGTTGGTAATCTATCCTAAATATGCCAATGTTCCACATTGTGCATATCATCGCATTCTTAGACATAGAAGCAATGATTATCACCAATTGAAAGAAATACTAAGAAAGTATCATTTTGATGATGATAATTGCTATCCAATAAATCCATAAACCTCTACCAAACCCCTCATCGTGCAATAGTTGTAGAATCTTCCATTCTCACTATTGCACAACCTTTCCCATCACCTATCTTGACTCATTCTCACCTTGCACTCAATGGGGGAAAGAAGTTGTTAGCCTTGTACTAGTAATGCATTTGTCATTGTACCTTAGCTGTGTTATTCACCTTCTACTTCTACTAATTGAGATTTGAAGGTGGACGACTTGCTTGACGATTGATTGACATCTACCTTACTATTTTTTTGTGTTTTCATGTGCGTATCATGTTCCCCTATAACGTGACATTTGATGTTATCCTCTATTTATGACATTCTACTATTTATACCTTCTTTCTTCTATATTTCATACATTTCTTTTTCCTTTTGGGGATGACACAAAGCATTGAGATGCCCTATGTCTCTTCCATGTTGACCCAAGAGGCCCCTTTTTCTTTTCTCTTTTTGGCTTTTGTTTTCCTTTTGGGGATGATGCAAGGCATTGAGCCTACAATGTATCTCTCATGTTGACCCCAAAAAAAATTCATTTGTTTTTGTTTTCCTTTTGGGGATGATGCAAAGCATTGAGACATCCTATGTTTCTTCCATGTTGACCCAAAATGGATTTTACTTTTCCTCTGATATCGCTCTCTTTGTGTCATTCTTCCAGTTATATGTGTATTCGGGGAATGATGAAAATTCTAAGAACTCTAATAAAACATTACAAAAATGAACATATTGACCCCAAATCCATAGATCCCTTATGTGTTTGGTGTGTTCCTTTATGTGGGAAACAAATCTTTCTTTTGTTCCTTTTTTATTTGCATGACATGGCCTTACTTGGAAACGTATGACTTGGCATAGGGGCTTTGCAAGTTGGCTCTCATGTCTTGTTTCTTTTTGAAATTTTCATTTGCTACTTTAAAATAATTTCTCATAGAACGATGTGTAGCAATTCCTTTAAAGTGGGGGCATACATTGGCATTATTCATTTTGCATTTTTCTTTTTCTTGGTTCTTAGTGCAACCTTGTTACTTTATACAATGCATTTTGTCACTTTGTGGATGACATTGCATGTGATTTCCTTCATAAGCGTGATATATCTTAGCATATTACACTCCTCTTGGTGGCCTGATGTGACACACTACATTCCCTAAGTTACATATATTATATTCTTTGATTAGTCCTCTCTTGGAGACATTGCACACAATGTTCCCTAAGTTAAAGGCCTCACATAAACTAAGCAAGAATCCTTTGAACATTTTTTTTCATGTTTCATTTTACATTTATATGGCCACCTTGCATAACACAACTTGCAAGCCTGTGGTGCCATTACACTTTTTCATGAGTTCTAATCATACAAAGCTTTGCTTGTCTTATGAAGCTCACAAAATTATATTGTCCTTTGTGGCACCTTATTAAAGTTATCAGGAGGTATAACTTTGATATGGTTGAGCAAGAAGCCCATTCCGAGGCATGACCTTTCCCCATAGCCACCTATTTTTTTGTGAGTGCATACCGACTGTGAGTGTATGTTTCTCACCTTTTGACCCTTCTCACCCAACAGACATTCATGAGTTCCATCACCCCAGAATGAGCACACATTTATTTTTCCAAATAAACAACCTAGATGTGATCCACAATGGGCTGGAAAAATGATCGAATCTTTCTTTCATTCTTTTTCATCATTTTCATGTGTGTTCCTTTGTGTTTATGTTTGTTTTTCCATGAGATCGTGATCTTGGGGGCTTGATCATCCCTCTTGATTATTGTTGTATCATCTTACCAACATGAGTGCATTTTGATCCCTCTCGATGTGCATGTTGGGCTACTTTACTGTGAGTTTGAAGTAGGTTCATCCTCTCACTAAAGTAGGGGCTTACTATGTCACCAAAAAATGTATAGTTTACATTTTTATGCTCACTTGAGTTTCTCTCATGGAATTTGGCTTGATTTTTCCTAGATTTAATGTTGTAATGTGGCCAACACATTCACATTAGGTCTTGGACCCTTAAGAATCATTAAGACTTCTAGGTTGTCTTGTAAAAGTGTTGTGAAGTTTTGTAACCAACTTTCACACTTTTCTAGGACCCTTTCATTATAATTCACCTAAATAACCCCTTTTTATCACTTACCAAGTCTTATTTCAAAGTGTTGTAGAAGTTGTAACAAACTCTCATGCTTTTCTAGACTTGTCATCACTAATTCAACCCTTTCTCATGTTTAAATGACCCCTTAATGCACTTTCTGGCCATATTGAAGTGTATTTTTGAGAATATTCTTGTTAAACCTCATTAAATGCACTTCAATCCGCAACAGCCAGTAAATTTTCCCTGGTGGGACCAAGTTGCCACTTGGGAAACTTAGTCCCATTGGGCACAAAAATCGAAACAATTTTAATTTTTTGGTAGGATTTTATTCTCTTACCCTTGAGGTTAGCCTATGATGTGTTATTTTTGGGAAATATTAGAAAATAAAGTATAGATAAATGGTTTTTCCTCTTATTTTAAACCTAATTCATCCAACACTCAAGCAATCAATCTCTTAAGCATTCAAGCACTATCAAGTCATCCATTGGAGCACTTCATTGTATATCTTCAGAGCATCTTGGACACCCAAAATTAGTGTCCATAGTACCAAATATGAGAAGATTGAATGTATTGATAAAAATTGACCCTTGTTTCCAAAAAACATTGCTAATAAGAAACTATCCTTACCTAAACTAAGTCACTCATTAAAAATTAATGTCAATAATCATAAGAATTTAGATTTATTGTAAGTTAATGGGTACATATTGTTTACCATCACACCCATTCTTCATAGGAGATATTAATCCTCTAGGGGAGACACTCTCATTTTTCTAAGAGTCATATACATATTAATAATTCTACTATTATTTATACATCCTCAATTTCTTCTCCTAGCACAAGAAGTTCATCATCTCATCATTTTCATTGATTTTATGCAAACCCTTTGTAAATACAACCATTGTATGACTATCATCAACCCTTTCCTTCCTTGGAATGTGTTCCTAGATTATGAATTAAATCAAAAGGATGCATGGTGTAATTATTTCTGTGTATTGTGACATTGATCACATTGGTAAACCATGTGGATTATTTCCTCTCTTTGAATCCTTGTAGAAAACATGGTTATTACTATTAAGGAAAGTTGCATAATCCTCTTCTGAAATATTTATTGTGATACTTTTATTTTTTGTAGCTTATTACATGTTTTATATTCTAATGATGTGTAGAATTCAAATGAAGAAGTCTAAGAAGCAATGTTTATATACATTTTGCATAATTATGTCATCTGAACTATTCAACATTATCAGTTTGGATTGGTGATTGTTGATCTAATTGAATATTGGGAGTGAGCTTTTATGATTGAGATTATTCTCAAGAAACATTATGAATATAGTGAAATTAGTTATGTAAGAGAAAATAAATAGTGTGACACTAAACCTAGTTAATGAATGTACAAATGTGTATTACATCTTTTGATAATGGTACTACTTGCAAGGTGGGTTAGGATCTTCAAGATATTTTCAATTAGTTTGGGGAGATTGGTAACCTTAATTAATATAAGTCTAAAATTTAGGTAAGTATAGGTGGACCTGATTATATATACATTTGATATATGCTGCATGATATTTCAATGATGAATTTTAACTAATATAAATGCTAAGTAGAGCATGAATTATATGAATTTTGATTACTTAAATGATGAAATTATCTTATGATATTCGTGATATTATATGAATAATGATTGAAACCTCAAAAATTGTTATGTGTTTTCTATATGTTTGGGAGACAGAAGGGTAAAAGCACAAAGTTGTGTCACACTTTCAGCCAGCTTATCAGCACAATTGAATTTAAGTATTTCTAACTAAAAATTAATTTTGGTCAAACATATGATCTAGTAAGATTCATTCTAGCTAAGTTAGATGCTTCCACGACTTTTTCAACTAAAATTGTTGGCTAAAAATATATGGAGCACCACTTTGAGTCTAATTTACCAAAAAAATAAAATTATTTGAAAAACTTGAAGTTTCAATAACTCTTGCTAATGTAAATAACATTTTTTTTAAAATATAAAAATACCCTTTTGTAGATCCATAAGTTTAATTTTTAAAAATATATTTATTTTAATAGTTTAATTTTATTTATTTATTTATTTATTTTTTTTACTAAAAGTAGGTTATTAGCACAAAATATTAGGTTGATTACTATGCCAAGGAAAAATATTAAAACTTATTAAAAAATAAAAATAAAAAAGATGATGCACTAGATAAAAGAATATATTTTAAGATGGTATAATTTTTTTTCCATTTTAGATAAATATTTAATATGAAAGTTGGCATCCGATGAAAATAGTTGTTTGTTGATTCACACACATTTTAATATTTATTTAAAAATATATATTTATCAAAATTGGAAAAAATAATATCCATGCACTAAAATTTCAAGTTATAAATACACACAAAAAAATTGAAAGAAAAAAAAAATTACTATAAAAAGTTTAACATTCCATGCAACTTCATTTTTCAACATTTTATCAACAACTAAATTATAGTTTTAATTTATTAAAAACTAGTTTAAAATAATTTTTTTATTTTAAAAAAAAAATACAAATATAAAATATAATAAAAAATACATATTTTACTAGTTTACATCATTTCAAAATTCAAAACATATATGCTACTTTTTAGTGATTCAAGTTTAAAAATTGGATTGGTGTTGGCCATTTCCTTTATAAAGTGTGACACAGCTTTGTGCTTTTAGCCAGAACTAACAAATATTATTTAAGTTTCACTCAAGCAAACCCTAGAGATCTCAATCTAAGGATGGAATGAGAGAAAGTGATTTGTAATAGGGTATCCTAGAGGTGTGATAAAAGACTAGAAGAGGGTCCACCACCAAGCAAGAGCTTGGAAAGACTAGGAATGTAAAAGATATGCAAAGACTAACAATATAACCTAGATTATGAAATTGAAATATAGAATAAATGACTAATAAAGTACAAAGGTGCACCTAGAAATTGAAGAGGCTTGAATGAAGACCTGAAATCTTGGAATTGTTGACTCTAATGCTCACTAGGACTCATACACTAGGTTGGGAAATTTTGTCCCAGATTAGGGTTTCTGACACAAATTGGAATCTAGAACTATTGAATCAGGATCAGTAGAAAATGTCTAAATTTAGGTATACTGGGACTCATATGCCACAAGTGGCAATTTATTCCCAGTATTAGTGTTGATCTAAAACTAGATAGTATCCTTTAGTGGCTTCCTATTGCTTCCTTCTTGTCAAATCTTTGGGTCTGGAACACTGAATTGGAACCTATAGGTGGCTTTTCATGATCTTGCAATGTAAATGATAACTTTGACAATTTGACAACTTGACAACTTTTCTCTAAAATTTCTCTTGGATGGATCTTCAATCTAAATCTACAAATCACACATCCAAGAGAAGGAAAATTTTGTTTCATTAGTGGATAGGGGTTTTCCTTGGTCAAACCCTATTTTGGTAATCAAACCTTGAAATGAAATCAAATAGAATGAAGGAATGATGAATGAACAAGTATACAATGTTACAACTCATCAAACCCTTAAAAAAATGTTGCAATTTTGTATGTAATGGCTAGAATGAATGTAGATCTTGACTCTTGCTTAGATGATATGAATCTTGACTTGAATGCTTTCTTGAATCATAAAATCCTATATCACAAATGTTAGCTCAAAAAAAAAACATGATGCATGATGAATTTTACATGATGCTTGAATCTTTAATGATGCTCCAAAATGATTTATAATCACTCTTGAATGCTCTTGTAGACTCTTGTAAGTTCTCTTAATAAAAAAATTTCTAGGATACATGAATACTTGAGTTACTAGGAGAAAATGACTAAAATAACTTTGTATTTTTACTTGTTTATGCCAAATTTATGAAATTACAAGACTACAAGTTGACATCAGATCTAGGAGAATAAAATCCTACCAAGAATTTGAATTTAAATTAGGTCTAGAAGTTAAGCGGAACTCATAGTCTAGTTGGGGCATATGAGTTCTATTAGGCTAAGCTTAGGACACAACTTTCAAGAAAGGTTCAATTTTATGTTAAATTCAGATCTAGGCCCTGAAACCTAGGTGGGACCCATATGTGCAAGGTGGCATATGAGTCCTAGATCACTAAATCTAGGACATAAAATCCAAAATCATTAATTTATGATTGGTTATTTGATGTTTCAGGACTATCCTCGGAAAGATGCATTAATTAAGGCTTGTGGATTTAAAATAAGACCAAATAAGGCATAAAGAAGCCCAATTTTAGTAGGGAGGTCCCAAAAAAGTGTGAAAATGTAGAGGGATAGATTTTCCTACACTACATTTAGCCACCACTTTAGTAATAGAAGGAACTTGCTTCAAAGTCACACTAAAGTAGAAAAAAATCACATAAAGAGATGTCCATGTGTACCAATGCTAGTAAGATAGGATGAGAACAATCAGGAGGGATCATTAAGCCCCTAGGATCATGTCTTATAGAAAACCAACATAGGCATGATAGAATGCACATGAAAATAATTTAAGGACCAACAACAAGGTACAAGCATACACTGCCAAAGAGATAAAGAAGAAACAAAAACAAAAACAAAAGGGGTGGATCAAGCTTTGACCATTTGTCCCACACATTGTGGATTAGATAGAGGTTTTTTTTACAAAAAAAATTACAAGTGGAACATGATGTGCACTATGCAAACCAAAAACACATTCACAAGGTCTAGTGGAACCTCAAGCCATCCACTAGGTGAGCCCCCAATGAGACACATGCACACACAACCAATATGCACTCACACAAACAAGTGAGTGGGAAAGTCACATGGTCTAAGTTTGAATCCCATACATAGAACCATACCAAAGCTATACATCCTAATAACTTTGATAAATTACCACACAACAATGAACTTTTCTCTCCATAAGGCAAGAAAAGCTTCGTATGATTGATACTCATGGACAAACAAGATGGCTTCATAGGTAAGCAAAGTGTGTTATGCAAGGTGGCCAAATAACAGATGTTGCAAAAGAGTGTAAGGGAATGTTCAAAGGATTTTTGCTTAGTTCATGTAAGTTCTTAACTTAGGGAACATTGTGCCTAATGTCTCCAAGAGAGGACCAATCGAAGAATATAATATTTTCAACTTAGGGGATGCAAAGTGTCGCATCAGGCCACTAAGAGGAATATAATATGCTAAGAGAGATCACGCTCTGGAAGGACATCATACCCAATGTCACTACAAATCGAAAGACACATTGCATGAAGTAAGAAGACTACACCATGGAAGATGAGATGCAATAGAATAATGCCAATGTATGCCCCTAGTTTAAAGAAATTGCTAAACACCATGCTGTGAGAAATTACTTTAAAGTAGTAAGTGATAAATGTTAACAATAAAGAGGACATGAGAGCTTATTTAGAAAGCCCTATGCTAAGTCATGTTTCCAAATAAAGCTATGCCATGAAAAGGGGTTTCCCCCAAAATGAAATCCCAAAATTACATAAGGGATCCATGGATTCAGGGTCAATATGTCTTTGCTACAATGTTATTAGAGAGCTCAAAACTATCATCATTCCCCAAATACTCATGGAACATGAAGAACATTGACACAAGGAGAAAAAAGAAAAAGAAAAACCTTTTGAGTCAATATGGAAGAGACCTAAATGTATTGACTCCTTGCATCATTCCCAAAAGGAAAACACAAGACAATGAAAAGATGAAATGTTTACGCCATAGAGAAGAATGTAGATACAAATAGAGGAATGTCACAAAGAGAGAGATACACCAAACATAATAGCACGGGGAGATCACATTATGCACATGCAATCACACACAACTTGAAAAGGAAAACAAATGCAGGACTAGTAAGGAACATCTAAGTCAACCTATTAGCAGGTCATCCACATCCCAATCTTGTTCATCGTATACAAAAGGTGGGAAACTAGCCAAAGAGAGAATAGTAAGTGCATTACTAGGACAAAGCTATCTAATTCTTTCCCCCACTGAGTGTAAGACAAGAATGAGTCAAGGTAGGTGATGAGAAAGAACTCCTTGCATTTTGAAATGATTTTGCAATGAATGTAAAGCATGTAATAGTGAGAATATTAAGATCCTACAACTATTACATGCCAAGGAGTGAAAGGAAATTCCTTACAGGATTATTTATATGGTATCAAAGTTTTTAAATATTTATTTTAAAGCATGAAACTTATTAGTACTATGTCCAAGAATTCTATGGTATCAACAATGTGGAATATTTACATCTTTAGGATATAGTTTTGGTTTTTCTCTCATGTGCGGTAATGTAAGAAGTCTTTGACTTTGAAGTATATGTAAAGTTATTTTAGTTGTAGATGTCAGAAAAGGGAATTGTATTTTTTGTAGTTTTTAAGGCCTTCATATCTTGCTAGATTAACCAATTTCTTGAGTTGAATGTTCAGGAGGAGGACCTATGACACTCCTATCATCCTTATCATCATTACGAGGCATTAGTTGTTTTTAGGAATGAGAACACTTATATCAGGATGAGGATCTTGATATGTCCAAACCCTTTGGTATCTTTAGTTGGTATTTTTTCTAAGAGTTGATGGATTTCATGTTCACTTTTTGTATCACATCCTTGTTTGATTAATAACATGAATCCTTTTCCATTTGTCTCTTCTAGGTTGATAGAAGTGTTGGTCACTTTGTTAAGATAAGATGGTTGAATTTTTTCTTGATTAGAGGAACTAGGTTCACCTATTGTAGGGAACTTAGTTTTAGCTTGTGTTTCAATTTCAGGATGTAAATGACCAAACATATCAAGTGGTGGGATGGTATGGGGTGTTGGTTGTTTTAGTGAAGGATAAAAGGATACATTATTCTTGACGTTGTTAAGGAAATCATTTATGAAGTTGTTCATGTTTTCATCATCATCTCCAATAATGTCAACATCATGAGGAGGACATGCATTATGATTTTAGTGAGCATGAGTGAGTTCAATTTCATTTGATCATTTCCAAAAGGGAAACTTGACACATCCACAACTTACCAAAGAAAATATCTATGATGGAATGCAATCTTGAGATTTTGCAGTGCACAAAAATGAAACAAATTGAGCTAGATGCAATGAAATGAATGAAACAAAAATTCTAGAAACCGAAATAGAAATCTAACAACAAAATGAAATTTAAAAATAGATTTTTTAATGTTGTAAAATGTAGTTTTAGATATGAAATGAGACTAAATCGCCCAGAGGGGTGTATGAGTCCCAATCAAGGTTGTTTAGAAGTTCAAATGTTGATAAACAATCAACACAAAATACCCAAAAAATAGGAAAACCCACTTGTAATGGGACTAAATCACCTAGAGGGGTGTATGAATCCTATATTAGGGTTTTTACACAGATTTCAAATTTTTTTGAGTGAATGTTATGTTTTCTAGTATGAATGATGTCTAAACAATGTGCAATTATAGATTTTAAGTGGAATTCAATAATGGTAGATGCAAAAATGCAACCTATATGCACTTTCACTAATGAAAGATTTAGAAACCATAGTTGCAAATTGACTAATGTAAAACTAATGCAAAGTCATTGTAAGCTAGATCTAGGACTATGATGTACTCCAAATCATAAAACAAGGTGTTCTAAAGGCTAGGTTCACCAAAATGGAACATCAATTTTTTTTGTGTTTTCTATATGTTTGAGAGATAGAACCAACCAATTTCCTTTAAGTTTCACTCAAAGAAACCATAGAGATCTCAATCCAAGGATGGAATGAGGAAAAGAGATCTATAATAGGCTATCCTAGGGGTGTGATAAAATACTAAAAATGGTTCACCATGAAGGAAAATATTGGAAAGATTAGGAATTTAAAAGATATGCAAAGCCTAACAATATAACCTAGATTATGAAACTAAAATACAAAATAAATGACTAAGAAAGTAGAGAAGTGCACCTAGAATTTGAAGAGGCTTGAATGAAGATCTGAAATCATAGAAATGCTAACCTTAATTATCACTAGGAATTATATATCAAGCTAGGTGATTTAGTCCTAGATTAGGGTTTCTAACAGAAACTAAAATCTGGAATTGTTGAATTAGGATCTACAAAAAATGTCTAAATTTAGGTATACTGGGACTCATATGCCACAAGTGGTGATTTAGTCCTAGTATTATGGTTACTCTGAAACTATAGTATCCTTCACTGACTTCTTGTAGCTTCCTTGTCAAATATTTGGGTCTAAAAATTGAATTGCAACTTGTAGGTGACTTTCCGTGATCTTGCAATGTAAATGACAACTTTGACAATTTGACAACTTGACAACTTTTCTACAAACTTTCTCTTCAATGGAATTCCAATCTAAATTTCCAAATCACACATCAAAGAGAGGGAAAAATGTTGTTTTATTAGTGGATAGGGGTTTGGCTTGGTCAAACCCCGTTTCGGTAATCAAACCTTGAAATGAAATCAAATAGAATGAAGGAATGATGAATGAATGAGTATACAATATAACAACTCACCAAAACCTTAAACACAAGGATTCAATCTTGTATGCAATGGCTAGCATGAATGTAGATCTTGAATCTTTCTTAGATATGAATCTTTACTTGAATGATTGCTTGAATCATAAAACCCTACATCACAAATGTTAGCTCAAAAACAAACATGATGCATGATGACTTTGACATGATGCTTGAATCTTGAATGATGCTCCAAATTTTTTGATAATCACTCTTGAATGCTCTTGTAGAATCTTGCAATTTCTCTTGATCACAAATCTACTAGGATGCATGAATACTTGAGTTGCTAGGAGAAAATGAGTGAAACAACCTTGTATTTATACTTATTTATGCCAAATTTCCTAAAATTATAACACTACAAGCTGACATTAGATCTAGGAGAGTAAAATACTACCAAGAATTTGAATTTAAATTAGGTCTAAGCTAAGTTGGACTCATACGTAGGTTGGGGTGTATGAATCCCATTAGGCTAAGCTTGGGACACATTTTTCAAGAAAGGTTTAATTTTATGTTAAATTAAAATCCAGGTCCTGAAACCTAGGTTGGACCCATATGCCCAAGGTGACGTATGAGTCCCAGATCACTAAATATGGGTCATACAATCCAAAATCATGAATTTTAAATTGGTTATTTGATATGTTTCAGGATTATCTTTGGAAAGATGCATTAACTAAGGCTTGTGGTTGCAAAATAAGACCAAATAAGGCATAAAGAAGCCCAATTTCAGTAGGGAGGGTCCAATCAAGTGTGAAAATGTGTGTGTGTGTGTGTGTGTGTGTGTGTGTGTGTGTTGGTTAAGTGCAAGGAAATAAGTTCTAATGGGGAGAAAGGGAGAGACAAAGTGCATGTTGAGATCATTCATTTTTTGAAGTTCTATGTCATAATTGATGTTTTGGAAAAGATAAATGTGGTGGTTTCATTATTTCCTAGTTGTCCTACAAAATTTTGGTCAGTAGTATATTAATTTTTATTTTGTAGATTTACTTGTTTTTTGAAAGTTATGTGTAAGGATGTGGAAGTAATGTTAAGAATAAGAGTTTAATTATTATTTATTATTTGGATATGAAAAGTTTAATTGGTTTAAAACTATCTTAAAATGTTAATTTTTCCATATTTTTATGGTTTTAAATATTTTAATTATGCAGCTAATTGTTAGGCTCACTTTGGAGACCATAACTTCTCTCATAAATGAGTTTTGAACTATTTTTATTTTTATTATTTTATTGTGAAAAAATTTTAGTTGAGGGTTTTATTTTATTTTATTTTTGGGAGAATAAAAGGCTTCTAGGGTTAGTACTAACTTTTCTTTGGGTTGGTTCTAATTTTTTGGGGGGTGGTTTTTCTTTTTGGATTTTGGAGAGGAGATATCTTGGAAGGTTGGAAGAAAGTAGGAGATGGGGAGAATCAAGAATTTAAAGGAATACAAAAGATAAAATGATAATTTTTCTTAATCCGAATATGCCTTGGAATGATATTTTGTGTTTCCTTTAAAATTGCTCGGAGTCTTCCTATAAATGGTCATGAAATTTTGGGTGTGAAATGGATAGTTTCTTTGGCTTAGTGAGTGCTAATGGAGTCAAATATGTGATGATATATTGGTTTTTTTTAAACTATATGTGATGCTTCATGTAGACATGTTTCCCAAAGTTATATTGTTGTTTTTGACTATTTAATTTATGATTTATGAGATTTTGGTGTCTCTTCCTACTCGAGGGATGGCTAGAGCGATGTAATGGCTTGATGATGCCATGTTTGGATGGGTGAATATTTTTTTTTGTCATTTTCATAATCACCAAAGGAGTTTCTAGTCTTGATTATACGAGATGACAAGAATTATTACATTTTCTTTTGGTTTACTTGTATGAATTTAATGTATTGAAATCTAAAGATGATGACAAAGTGTGGTAACCAATTGTTGTTGAAAATTTTGAATTTAGGTTATGATAATAAATATGGTGGGCTAAGGATTCCTTGAAACCCTTTATATTAGTTGGAATATTTGAAACTTTAAACACTTGAATTTATTGGCTACAAGATCCAAGCATCAACTATTTCTATCCAATCCTTCTAGAATTTTAAAATGATTTAAATTACACCATTCTTTTCATTATTTTAGTTTAAATTATCCTATCGACTTGCATAGCCTAATAGTATTAAAAGGTGCAATATTTCATAGCATCCAATGCTTCTCATAATCTTTAAAGGGCTGTGTAGTACTATTTTCTTATAAACTATTTATAACATATTAGTTTACAACTAATATAACATTGGGTAGATATTTTTATTCATATTCTTAGATGCATATAACATGCTTAACTACTTAAAAGATGTACTTTGGTATTATTTGTGGTTATCATGTATAATGAACATCTAGTGATTAAAAAGTAGATATTTTTATGCATATGGTATGGCTTAACATTAACATTATTAGTATATTGTCATTTATCAATACTTCCATTATAATTGACTTGTAGGATCACCCATTTTGGCTTTATAAATCCAAAAGTGTAGAAGAGCTAACTACTTCTATTGGTTGGTTCATAATTACATGTAATATAATAATAAGTTTTTGTCATCCATTTAAACTAAGAGAGCTCCTTGGATTAAGGCTTTGAGGTAAATCTTTAAATATTTTTGGGTATAAATTTTTTAATCATGTATAGAAAATTATAAAAAAAAAAAGCAAATTCAATTACAAATTGACTAGTTTTGAATAAATCACTATATCCAACATTTGGGAAATTTATATTCCTTAAAATTGGTCTAAGCCATTCCACTATTTAGGCTATATAAATTTATTTTACAAAAAATAAAACATGTCAAAGGGATAAAACTCACAAACATATCAAAAGGAATGAAAATATCCAAATGATTCACCTAATTTGAGCTACCTCCAATATGCAGAATAAATATAACAAAATAAGAACAATTTTACGCTTGACAATAATTTATCAAATAAGGGCTCTCAAATATGATTATTTTGGACTCCAAAAACCTTAACTAGATTTCCAATATCAAAATATATTCATCGTTGATAAGAAGCACATGATAAACTAGAGTTCCAGCTAGAAACAAACTTGTGAGTGGGAGAGTAAAATGGAATGAAAAATCTAGGGTAAGGTATGAAATTAATAACAAGGTGCAAACAAGATATATAGAATGAATAGTGGCCTTAAATAAGTTTTGTTAATTTAAGTTTGTTAGTATAAAATGAATCACAATAACTTTCAATAACAAGGTGCAAACAAGATATATAGAATGAAAATTGACCTTGGATAAGCTTTGTTGCTTTAAGCTTGTTATTAGAAAAAGAATCACAATAACTTTCACCTACGATTCAATAATTAGATTGTAATCAAAGCGATGTTAAAAATCGTCTATAAAGTTTTACTTTACTAATATTTAATTATTAAAATTCCTTAAACTTGTCCCATTTTCATTAGTTCCACAATTTATACAAGAACATTTCAATTACACAAAATACATGATGACCTAAATATTATTGCTATTTTAGAGTTCTTTGATTTGCATGCTCTTGAATCACTCTAAAATTACTTTTTCTTTTGTTTTTTTAACAAAGCTGGATTACATAGATAAATAATGAAAAGTCTATAAAGGGAACTGAAAGAGAAGGAAAAAATAAAATAACAGAACAGCGTATAAGACTGAACCACAACAGATTACAACCCAGAACTAGACAAGGAGATGAACAAACAACAATCGAATACTACAACAACAACCGCCACAATCTTAAACAACAATCGAATACTACAACAACAACCGCCGCAATCTTAAACAACTCTAAAAGACTCTGGAAGAATGGAGTAGACAAATTGACGGCGCTGGGGAAGAAGTGGTCTACGGAGGAGTAAATACAGGTGGGCAGCTGGGATTAAATTCCAACAGATACTTTTGAAGGCAGGAACAAAGTTCGATACTTTTGAAGTCAAGTTTGTGTTTCCTGGAACTGTGGTGTGATTGTAGTGTGCATGATTTAATCAACCTAGTCCAAATAAACTCACGTGAAGGATTAAATCTGTGTTTTGCTTCGCTATTGACTCAGCTTTTATGAAGAGGACGTTTCAAGGAAGCAGACGTTCAGAGCAAGTCATTTTAGCACGTTCCATTCGATTTATTGAATTCCACAAATATGTTACCCTTTATTAGGTGAATATTACCAAGATAGCCCAACAATGGAAAAGAAAGCTTCTAGAAAGAAGGAACATTTCAAAGTTGAAATAAATTAATAGGTGTATGTTTGTAACGAGGTCGACAGTAAGAAGAAACATTTAGTAGATGGTGTGTATTTTTATTCAACAAAGTCGACATTAAAATTATTAGTTTTTTTTTTTAATAAATTTTTTGGTGGGTATGGTTGAACATACATTTTAAGAATGTGTTAATAATATTTTTTTAGAAAGAAGAATTATTTTAATATTGAAATAAATTTGTAGAAAGTGTTCACTTTTATGCAGTGAGATTGACTTTGAAATTATTTAGGTTTCTTTTCTTTGTTTTTTTCTATGGCTGAATATTGGAATTTAGGAAGGCATCAACAATATTTTTTGAAAGAAGAAACATTATAATGTTGAAATAAATAAGTATGAGGTGTCCACCTTTGTACAATGAGACTGGATTTAAAATTATTACTATTTTAAAAAAACCTATGGTTGAACTTGCAATTTTGAATGTGTCAACAATTATAAAATATTGTTGATTATGAAGAAAAAAATTGTTGTCATTTGACTTTGTTATTGGAAGTAGGTATTTTAGTAGACTTAAAAGAAAGTTTTGGTGCTCATGTAATTGATGTCATTTAGATGAAGGTGTTTAGGTAAAGATAATTTAATTTAGTAGTTCAATAAAATTCAAATAACAATTATATACGTTAGATGTAATTATGATCAAATACTTTAGATTAAAATTGAAAAATTGATCTTTAATGTTTTATAAACATCTAGAGAATGAAAACACTATAACTATTATTAAATAAAAAATAACATAATTAAATATTCTATTCTTATGTATTGACAAACACTTTAGTTAATTTTTCTTGTACAATTTATTTTTCACTTTTCATCTTATTTTCAAATGGTTGACCTCTCATTCTCAATTTTTTTTATTATCATTTCATCTTCTCCTATGCAAATATTCTCTATCATTCACGATCTAGTGTGCATTTAGTTCTTAGAATAACCTACCCATTCTCTTCTATTTTTGTTTCTAGTCTACATAGTTTTCTAATTTTATTGTTTTGCATGAAATGCCACAAGGTGATTTAGAAAAATAAAATTAATAATGACATGTGATTTGACTACATAAGATAACAATGCTATTATTTGTAACTCTAATATTATTTTCTTACTCCTTATTGAAAATCATGACAAAATTTTAATTGTTACCAAGTGCTTGATGAAAGTTCTATGGTAAAATAATATTACACAATAGAACTATCTGATCATTTTGTTATTTTGAGGTTTGAAAAATTTGATCTAGAGAAAGGTGATGTTAAGTGTCCACTAAGATCTATGCCATCAAAATTCACCTCTACTATTAGTCATTTTTTTTTAAGTTTAAATTATTATTTATTTGTCTAAAACTATTACTCATTTATTATTTTCTATTAATTTATCCCATTTGTAATTGATGATGAAAATTATACTAAAGTTTATTGTCCTATTATTGAAGATGATAATGATGCTAAAGTGACATACAAATAGTTGTTAAAATAAATTGATGCTACCATTAAATATGGCATGCCAAGTAACATGTTATTTTACTTTCTAGTATCTTTGAATTCAATTAAAAAATTATCTTGATTCTCTGATTTATTCTAATATGCTACTTCACCAAAACAAACATGGACCTAAAATTTCTTATCAAGTTATCTTATTTTATTCTTAGTGAGTTAGGATTACTTGTCAACAAAAATTCCACTACATTAAGAATGTATATAAATGAAACGTACTATGAGCTTAGTGTCTATGCATGTTTCTCCAAAATGAATTTTTTTACACCTTATAATTTTAACTTTGTATTTTATAATCATTTTTTAGATACTAAAGTTGTTCACCTCATTATTATTATGTGCAGTGAAATTTTTGCTCGAAATGAAAATAAATTTTATAATGAAAACCCAACACAAAATTCAAGAAAAAATCAAATTAGGGAATAGGAGAACTGAAAACTACAAGGAATTCAACAAAGAATTGGTATATTGAATCTCTTGATGTGTAGATTCCCCAGTTGGATCGGATTTGATGTGTGCTCAATAAAATTTTGGTAGCATAACATTACCAAATTGCTCAAAAGATGTTGGATCATTGAAAATGTCTAAGTGTTTTGTAAATGACGAGAGGCAAAATAGATGAAGGGTTGAGATTAAGTATGTGAATATCAAGGACTAGGGAGGCATGAGACATCTCAACTCATAAGATGATGCCAAGTGGCATCATGAGAAGGGATGTGGGGTAGGTGATCCCTCAAACCCTACGATGGTGACAAGTGTCACCATGTGGAGGCTTGAGACAAAGATTGTACCTCAAAAGGTACCATGTGGATGTGGTTAGGATCAAGGTCATCAATTCCTTTCGTTTCCTACATTCACAATGTAGGAAAAGGAGATGAACAAAGGAATTTAAAATTCTTGTTGGGTACTTTTAGAAGAAAGACCCATGTACTTAAAGTACATGAGGTCTTTCCCAAAAGTGGAAAATTTAATGAGGAGGGTGTGTGAAGGGATAGCTCATAAATCGAAACGGATTATCCTTTTCCTAATCATGTGATTAGGAATGTGAAAGTGATTAGGGGATGGGTTAGGTGAAGATTAGGGTTAAGGATGAATGATTAGATGACAAGTGGGAAAATTTGGAGGATGTGACACTTCTTAATCCATGATTAAATGTGTGCACATGATTAGGATATGGATTAAGGCTAGGATTAGAAGATAATAGAAAATGGTGGATAATCTAACAAAAGGTGACAGAAAATGGAAGAATTAAATAAATTTTATTTAATTCATGTGGGAGAATAAAGTGACTAACTTAAATAAATATGGGTATTTATTTAATTTAGAGAGGTAAAGGGATAAAAGATAATACAGGTAATTAAATCAATTAATTACTTTAGGACCTAAGGATAATTAGGGGTACAATGATAACATTAATTAAATTATTACAATATTATTTAATTAATGTGGATAGAAGTGGATTAGATGAAGTGACTAGATAAAATTGACCATATGCAAGTGGTCAATTTTAGGTATCTACATTCTTCTCCACTTCAAAATAATGTTAATAATGATGTTTCAAAAATGATAAAATATAGTTGACTTGATAGAAAGACTAGATGAAAAGATGCCCCAACATGGAGGAAATGAAAGAATTAAGAGGAAAAATGATGTGAAGGTGATGTCCCCCCGAGAAGGTGGATAGGAAAAAGGGGCTTGAGTGGCCTCTTGAAAGATAGAAAAGAGAGAAAGATTCAAAGGTATATGATGAAGAATGAGGAAGGATGGCAAAATAATGATGAAAAATGAGTTGCGAGTAGGAAATGTGAGCAAAAAAGGGAAATTATAGTTTAATATAAATATTAATTATTGCATAATTACTATTCATTTTAACCATAATTACTTAAGTGACTTACTGAAGTAGAGCAAAAAAAATGATGTATGGATGAGTTATCACACACTGAGCAGACCAAGTGATGGTAGCAGTGTGGAAAGGAGGATGAGGTGATTACTTGTGTCTTAAATTTTCCTTGTACATTGATTTCAAGTACATTTATTATAGCTTAAATTCATGTACATAAAACATATCTTCCCAAATCAATATGGTAGATCCATGCATGAAGATAAAACAAGAAGTGCACCCCAACTCAAGTGAATGTGCCAAAATTAAGCTAGATTTAATAAAGGGTGGATATGCCATAAAATGGTGGATCCATCATAAAATAGGTAGATGCACTCTAGATGGGTAGACCCACTAGAGGAAAGGTGGATCTACCCTAAGGATATATTTATAGAGGATGGGTAGATACAACCTAAAAGGTCAAAATTGTAGGAGAATAAGTAGATCCACCAAAGAGGTTGATTTGATGAAAGTAGGCAAATGTAGAGGAAAGGTAGATTCACCTTATGGGTGGATCCGAGAGAAAAAGGAAGGATGCATAATGAAAAGGTGAATCCACTAGAGGAGAGGTGGATGTTCCTGAATGGTAGGTCTAGTAGATGATAGGTAGATGAACTCGAAGGGTAGATTTTCTAGAGGATAGATGGATGTGCCCAAAGGGGTGGATTTGCAAGAAGAGTTAGAGGAAATAAGAAAAATTAAACAAAAAAAACTAACATGCGAATGGGATGGATGAAATCCATAGTGAACCTATAGACACAAGAGTAGATATTAGGGGTGCTATAACTAGTAGCTGAGTTTTCAAAGGAGGATTGGTCATGCTTACGTGTGATCCCACAATACTAGTTTACAATTTTGGCCAGACTAGATATTGAATTGATTTTTGTTAACTAAATATTCACTTTTGGGAACCTATAGTAGCTCAAACGTGAGGAATTTGAAGATGTTGCAAACTAGTGATTTTTGAAATTTTTTCTATAGATTCCAAATATTTGGAATCATATTGCACTTCTTTTCCAATATTCTTCGAAAACTATTTTTTAACAGTAAACACCATTTTTAAAGAGTGACATCACTGGCTAACACATAACTTTTTTTTTCTATGAAGGATAAAATTCTATTTTTTTTTAATTTAGATTCATAACTATGATATCTAGTGCATGGAATTGGTTTCATAGCATTTCATTGAATATTTTTTTCTTAATTAAGTTTCAAAGTCAAACCTTTTACATTTTAGACATGATTCACTGGATAAAGCATAACCTTTTTTGTATGTATCGAAATTCAATATATTTTTTGTTGGATCAAGGAAATCAATACCTAGTGTAGTAATATTTTTGATTTTTTTTTATAATATACTATTTTTCCACATGCAAAACAAAGAGCTTGATTTTCGATGAAAACCTATGTTTAATCAAACTAAAAAGTAAAATACATAATAAAACAAAAAAATATTAAAATTATATTCGATGGATAGCTCATTCTAAGGACTACCACCATTTAGTTGGATTTGTGAAGCCTCCTCCATTTTCATCCTCAACTCGAGCTTCGAAGGGAAAATTTTTGTAGATATTTAGTGCAAGAAGGGGAGTAGGGGGGGAAAAAGGGGGTTCACTCGAATCCCCCTTTAAGTGAATCCCACTTGACCTTTTGAATGAATGGGGGTTCGCTCAAAGGGGGGTTTGAGTGAACCCTCATTTTTTCAAAATTCCTCTTTGTTTTTATTCCGTAAGATTTGATAAATAAGGACCCATCATTTAATAGGGTTTTCTTGAAGGGGGGTTTGAGCAAAACCTCTTTGGTTTCATTTGGACCCTAAGTTCATTCAAACCCCCCAAAACCCAAAATTTTCTTCATGGGGGAATTTTTTACAATTTTCCTTCCTCAACAAAATTGTAAACCAATTTTGTGTTATCACCCTTAGATGTATGTGGATTAGCATACATAGCACATATGCTATTCATCTGAGCCCACAAACCACTTTTGACAACATTGGAAAAGTGATGGAGCTTTGAGATGAGCACATTTCATCTCTTGATAGGGGAGATGATTGTGACATTAGAGGATGCATGGAGAATCTTTTGAATACATATTCGAAGACCATGGGTATTGGATTCTAGTGTAGAGGTAGTATTAACACTACTATATAGGTTGTTTGGAAAGAACGACGTTCCCAAATAATGGAGAGAATTAGATATAGAAATATGTAGAGAGTTAGTGCCAAGAATGATACTATTTCTATGTGGGTTGATCAATAGGTTGCTCCATCCCAACAAGAGTGGACAATTCTTTAGCCTAACATCGAGAAATGTGGTAGTGGGGATTGTGGAGTAGTAGCAAAAATATGCATAGGACCCTTGTGTTTTGGTGTAGCTGTGCCAAGATCTTCATATTATATGCTACAAGAGAAGGTAGAGCCTCACCCACTTCACTCATATAGGTTTGCATATCATAGCATATTAGCATCACTTGGCTAGTTGGAGATTGATCAGAGAGGGCTATAGATAATCTCATGGTGTTTAGCTAGAGGATTGGATTGTAGTATCGAGAGTTATCGATCATGGCATACTAAAGGATATTACTGGATGAGATTGAGTATGGAGACATTATTTGGTAGCCATACAAAGAGATGGATAGTTGGGAGGAGGATGATGAGTACAATTGATATATGTTTACAACATGCTAAATTATTGGGATGTATCAATGCCTCATTGAGAGATATAGGTTGTATTAGGTGAAATTGTAGTTACATGTGGTCTAGGAAATTCTAGAGGGCCTTGATAGGTTTTTGAGACTCTTCCAAGATATGGCAGAGTTAGGGTCACATATATCCCCTAGGATAGCAATACAGTGATGGTGCATACTAGAAGAGGCTATATAGGATAGGTACGAAGGTATTTATGACCTCAACATGATGTAGTGGTATGCAAAGTGATGGGGGAGATATCATCCAAATCCTATAATTTTAGAAAAACAAGTAGAAGTAGTTGGGAGGATGGAAGTAGTCATGGGGGAGGTAAGGAGAGTCAAGATGAGGAGGATGTTCAATCAAAGTGAGTAGGAGGGAGGCTAGGATATAGTGGAGGAGGAGGTGATAGGGTCCAATGAGGATGGAGAGAGGAGCTAGGGAAAGAAGATGGAGGTGGATGGTCAGAAACTAAGGTCATCGAGCATGCATCCACTAGAAAATGTGACACCACCCCATTAGGATAAGGGAGAGCCAAAGGACCCGAAGGGTAGATTGGACACAACTTAGAGTAGGCTATCAAAGTTATAGATATAGCTACATTAGTCCTAGGAGGACTTATCCATGATGAGAACAGAGTGGGATACCCTCAAAAAGGAGATGGTCAACTTATAGGCATGAGTGGATAGTGTATATGTATAGGTAGAGATAATTACCTTAGAGAGGGACATCCTCCACTTAGCTTGAGATGCCTTAGATTTTGAGAGGGTAAGACTACAAGGAGATAGGGATAGATATAAGTAGGAGTGGGACACTACCATGATCTAGGGAGGAGGAAGAGGAGGGATAGTGGAGATGGCCTAGTAGCTACTATAGGAAAGGAGGGAAGCTTAGTGTTATAGGGAGCTATACATAGCTGTAGTCCTAGAAGTAGAGAGGAGTTCAAGCTTCTCAAAGGTGGAGAGCTCTAAAAGGAGTGGATCTCGATCATTGTGATTAAGATTTGTGAGGAGTAAGTTGATGGGTTCTCCATGAGGAGGTAGATGAGTTGGAGGTACAACAACATCAAGATGAGTGCCACCTTCCCCACACACTCAAATATAGGTAGAAATGGCTAGAAGGTACAAATATCTGATGGTAGTTTGGGGATGATACACAGGCTGCAACAATTTTTTAAGTCATTTTATATAGGTAGCTAGATTTATTTGATGAGGAAATGGACCCTATATATATATTTATGATTTATATGTGATGCATTATATGATGATTCATGGACATTTATTGTATTATATACATTCATTTATTTGACATAAATTTATTTATTTATGGATATGGATTTATGTGATGGACATTGATTTATTTATGGATATGGATTATGTGTAAGATGTTATGAGTTGATATGTATGTAGGATTAGAGATATGTGATGTATATGATTCCATGATTGGATGTGTTACATTGATGATTAGTGATGCATGATGTAGTTGTGTACGTGTTGCACACTAATGTGTATGATGCAGGGAGAAGGTGTAGATATATTTAGGTATCTTAATGATATTGTGATGATTTATGGATGACATACAATGTTGATTTATGCATTTGATTTATGTATGGATATAAATGTGGAATATGCAATGTATGTAAATGGATTGATATGTGATGCATCTTAATCTAATGAATGAACCTAACTACATAATGACACTACATAATGAATGCAAATGATGAAACAATGTAATCATGTAACCTATATGATAAAATATGTTTTAAAGTTATGAACCTTAAACAATGTCATGTACCTAAACTAATAATGAAAGTGATAAAATATTCTTAGAATTAAAAATTCTAAAAATGTAATGTAAATAAAGTAATAATGAAAATGATTAAGGATGCTTACAATAATAAATTCTAAATAACTTAATGAAAAATAAATGATAATGAAAATGATAAAAGATGCATAGATGGTAGGTGGAAACCATAATGTATCAATCAAAACCAAACCAAACCTGATATGGAAAGCAAAAGGGAGACACATTTGCACATTCAAAAGTCAAAGATTAGGAAAGGGATAATGAAAATGGATATGAATGATAGGATGATGAGATGGTAGAGGGTAGAAGAGAGGACAAAATGTGAAAAATTTGGTGTTAGATATTGAAACCAAGAAAAATGGATGACTATGTTAGGATTTGACTCTAGGGTCTAGGCACCTTTCATCATTTCATTTAGAATTTTGTGGTAGAGGGGTTTTGATTGATTTGGACAAGATATATGACTAAATTGCAACCTAAAAAGTGAGTAAACTTGCTCTTCACCAAAAATTAAATGAATTTGGGATGAAATGTAATGATTTAACTAGGCTAATGATGCAAACAACTATTTTTTTGCAAAAAACAATAGATCTAGAAATTCATAGACAAATTTAGACTTTAGAAACAAATTGAGAAGAGATTTGTGCATCTGGCATGTGAATATGGGGTTGATTTATTAGGATAGAGCCACATAGGGTGATTATGTCCTAATTGAGCAATCCAAAATCTAATTTCATAGTCCGCTTGAGCTAGATCAAAGCCTTCTTTTTTCAAGTTTTGCACTGTTGGATCTTTGTCAAGTATTGAGATAAATGAGGTTTTGTATGTTGTCAAGGTGTAGGGTTTTGAATGCAATAATGAATAATTGACCTTCAAACTTCTCCCAATCTTCTTCATATTTGAAACCTACACATTCAAAGAGAGAGGAAGGGTTGTGCTATATAGGGGCTTGCCTTGATCAAACCCCTTGATGGTGTTTCCACCACAATGGAAAATTCAATTTTATAAAGATTGTAATTTTGAGGTATTGAGGCTAGATAAAAATTAAATGATGAATCAACAATAAACTACACCTTACCACCCAGAAAATGGCTTCCTTAAAGGACTGGATTCATTCACATATCCTCAAGGCTTGATTGTTGTTTTCTTGATTTTCTTGAAGACCTATAAGGGTTAGATCTTACAAAAAATATGATAACATAGGCATGAAGAAACTCACATAAAACTTGACATGATTCTTTTATGTTGAATTTATACAATAAATTTTCTCTTGACTTGCTTGATAATTGCTTAATCAACAAATTTTCCAATAATTTTGACTTAGATTTGAAATGATGAAATGACTAGGTATTTAAATGCATTTAATCTAATTTCCCAAAAAATAGTTCCTAATATCCAACATTTGACATTTCAAATTCAAATAACAAATTTTTTTCTTCAACATATTAAATTTTGGAGGTAAAAAAAGGTGAACATGTCACTTAGGGTGACTTAGTCCTAGCCCTATTTTGTAAAGTGTTAAGTGTAAAGTGTCAAGAGAGAAATATTAAATGTTTTCTTTTTTTGGAAATGATTTTCTTGATAATTATCTAAATGGGATATGAAATGCATAATTTAGGAAATTAGGTGTACAATTAGGTATATGCACTTAAGGAGGAGAAAAACAGTGTGAAATTGTCTAGGGTGATAATTTAAAACATTGCAATTAGCCCCCATTTTAGTGACAGTTTGAACTTACGCTCAGATTTGCACTAAAAAATAAAATATGTAAAAAACCGTTTGATTGTCCAAATGTTGAATAAATAGGATGTCAATGAATCTAGGGGGGAGTACGCAAGCCCCTAGGATTCAAGATCCCATGGAAAACCAACATAAGAACAAAGGAAAAAATATGTGAAGTGAAATGCAATATGACAAGCACAAACTATACATAATCAAGACACATAACATAATATGATGTAAACTAACATAAACATAGAACATAATACAAACACAATGTAAACACATAAAATTTGTCACAAAACACATGGTTAATACTAAAATAATTTGATTCAATAAGGTAAAGAGACCCCAGTCTTAAATTTGTATTGAATACCAAAAATCATCCATCAAATGTGCTATATAAAAATGATACTCCTACAAGAATGTAAAATCACTTATGAGAGCTACAAAATCTCAATTTAGGAAGTGCATAAATTTTAATATCCAAGAGGATGAAGGAAAAACTCACCTAAGAAGGTGAAAAAACATCCAAGAGGATGATCAAGACATTTTAACATCTAAGGGGACAAATTGATAACCATGCCTTAGGGGCATTGTAAACACCACCACCACCAATGGTGTATGTCAATAAGTCAAATATCAAATATGTGTATAAAATGCATAGGGGTAATATATGCCCCCACCTTAAAATGTCAACATACTTGCTATGTTTTTATTTTAAGGAGAAAATAATGTGCACCTTCAAAAATAGCTATCATTTCCCCCCAAGTGTAGACATGAGGAAAACCACGCAAGAGACTATCATGTTGCTGCGATGAAAAATATGGTTGCACCTAAGACTGTACTACCATGAATGGCAATGAGCAAACACGTAAAGCTACAAATTCTATATAGTGAGGAGCAACACAATAGAATAAAGATCATTGTTGCTTGGAGTGATTAAGTGCATCAACACTTGGGAGAGCACTACAATCATGAAGTTTTTGAATTTTATTACTAAAGGCCTAACATTTATTGGTAGAATGATCATGCACTTGATGATATACACAGAACAATTTTTTTTAATAAAATTTCTTCCATGTTTTTAAAGGAAGATATATCAAGCAATCTTTGAGAAGCCTAAAATAAAAATGCTCTTGATCAGTAGGAGGCATTCGACTCTTTTTTGAAGAAAATATTGCTCCCTTACTACAAGATGTCATGCATATATAGTAGATGATTAAGCATTACATGAATTTGGAGTAATATAGTATAGAATTCACTTGATTCCTATCATTTTTGTTCCATGTTTGTATTATATCCAATTTTAGAAAGAATTTTGTATCCAATCCCATAATATCCTTTGAAATTAGATGAATAATTCACATCGACACAATCCTAAGAAGAATTTTATTTTTCAAGAAATAACATCTACTTACACAAGAGGATGAAATCATTGATCCCATGGTATTTTGAAAGAAATGTATCAATGATTTCATCCTCTTGTGCCACAATATCTTTCTAAGTGGGAGAAGTATTAGGATAGAAACAAACAAGATCATCCTGTTGTTCGATGATTGGATCCTATAACACCAAGACACCTTCTTCACAAGTAAGTGAGGTATGGAGAGAAGAAAACATATGATTTTCATGATTTCCCATGAATGCATCCTCTTGCACCAAAACACTCTCACAAGTAGGAGAAAATTTGGGAGAAGAACGAACATGATTATTAATTATTTCATTTTGTTTCCTTAGGTTGTGCTCATAAGTAGAAAAACTATAGTTATACAAGCCATGCATTACCATATCAAAACCAAATCTTTAAAAAGGATACATGTTGTTACTTTCCCCATGGATCAAATGAGAAAAATAAGATAGGTCTGAAAATTGTATTGTAAAATAGAAACCGGATTTGAATAGAGGACACACACACAGACTTCCATAGAAAATTTCAGCTCAAAATGACTTTACAAGGATGGCCAAGGTGCCTATGTCCTACATAGGCTTTTGCAATTTTTTTAAAAAAATCGTGTATAATATTATTTGAAGTTATTATTTCCATTGTATATAGGTGTGATAGTGAATAGTTTTCAAACATTTACCCAATTTATGATTAAGTTATTGAAAAATCAAGTTTACAAAAATTGTAAATGCAATTTCTAGATCTAAGATGCAACAATTGACTGATTCTAACATGGAAAAATATGAAAATGATGATTGTGTTTCCTTTTTGAAACAAAACAATTCAATTTTTCACTTTTTGAGCTATATGAAAGATTATTAAATAAATGCAATGAACACTTTCAGATTTTATTTCACATTTAAATGACCTAATGCAAATTTGTAAATGTAATTGGAATGTAGATATGACCTAAGGTGACTTAAATTAACCCTATTACAACCCATAATGCAATATTATATACATATTTTTGAATTTTTATGCCTTTGTAATGCAAAAATGAATTCATGAATGAACAATGTTGAACCAAAATGAAACATATATTTTTGGGACCTACTTTCTTTCTAGCGCATCTAGGATTTTTCACCTAAAAGTAGAAAGATGGTTCGAAAAATGCTTATGTTTACATTCAAAGATTAGTGTGATATGGATGGAAAAAGGATGCAAAATTCTTAGATGCAATGTTTGAATGCAAGAAACTAAAGTAAAACAACTTGTTTGAAAACACATTGTGTATTGCAAGATCACCTACAAATGAGTGGAAAAATATAATAGAAATGAATTAGATAAACAATATGCACCTGGAACATTGATGAATACTATAAATTACTTTTGAAATGTTGTTAATGATGTTTTTTAGGCCTAGAGGGACTCATTCACCATTCTAGGTGAATTAGTCCTAGTTCTGGTAAACTTAGCTGAAACCTATTTTTGTTAAAAGGGTGTCAGAAAATGCAAAAAACAAAAAATTGACCTAGAAATGGAACTCATTTGCCACACATGAAGAATGAGTCCACTTTTCAATTTATGAATATTAAAGAGTGGCTTTTGGATTTTTTGATCTGCACTTTGATGTTCTACAGGTGTCCACTTCTAAAACTTTGATTCACGGTTCTGGAAATGAGATTTTGTTGATATTTTGACTTGTTCAATGAAGCGAGGACTTTAAGAAATTTTCAAATTGATCTTTAATGATTTATAAGCTCCCAAGAGACCTAAATATACAAACACACATGAAGAGAAGAATAAATGTTGAATGTTAGGGCATGGGAGTTTTCCTTGGTCAAACCCTGTTTAGGTAATTAAACCAAAATGATGAAAGAATGGAGTGAAACATGCAATAATAGAATAGATTACCTTTCCATGATGATATATCTTGAAATTTTGCAACAAAAATGTAGAATCTACGCTTGGATGTCTTAGGAAGTTAAATTAGTGACTTTCAATGTGAAAGCCCTAACTTGCTTGACTTGAAATAGAAGATTAGTGGATAAGAAAATGAAGAATGCTTATGAAATTGAATGGGTGGATGATAGATGTAAAATGAGGAGAAAAACACTTATTTATAAAACCTTGTGCCTTAGTTACCCGTTCATAGTTCATCATAGGCCGACATCAATTGTTTTTTAACAAAAAACCAAAAGGAAATTTAAAATATTTTGAATTTGGAGCCAAGGGGAACTCATTCACGACCCATGGAAAATGGGTGTTAAGAATTAATTTGCATTTAATGTTGTTTTTCAGGTTAACATTCAAAAATACACTTAATTAAAGCATATGAGGGCATAATTGGACCAAATAAAGCATAAGAAAGGGGTAAATAGTGAAGTTGTGCCTAAAAAAGCATGAAATATTGTTACAAGACTTTACAAGACTTCAAAATAAGACTTGATTAGTGATGAAAATGTGATTTTTAGATAAATTGCAATAAATAGAGTCTAAAATAATGTAGAAATATCTTACAACAATTAAAAACACCTTCACAAGATGCCACTAAAAACATTTTATTTAATTTTAAGGGGTCCAAGACCTAGTGTGGATGCATAAAATTCCTTGCAACACCTGAATCAAGGCCTTATTAAGTCCAACTTATCATGATTTAATCCCATGTCAAGAAAAGGGTCCTTTTTTTCTAGGGCACATTTAGCCCCCACTTTAGTGAGAGGGTGAGCTTGCTTCAAAATCACACTAAAGTAGGTCACATTTAAGAGAGATCCAAGTGTTTATATGTAGATGAAAATGAATAAAAAAGATCAAGGAGGATGCATAAGTCCCTAGGATCCAAGATCCTAAGTCAAACCATCAAGATACAATATCATGCAGTGGCAAGAACTAGGAGAGAAGAAAAATGGGGTGGAAGAGATGTACTCACTCTAGGGTCATAGAAATTCAAGTTGTCCATGGGGTGAGAAGTCTACAACATACTCACTCTGGGGCCACAAAACTTCTAATTATCCTTGAGGTAAGAAATCCCAAAAGGTAAGATACATATGCTAGTTGTTATGCACTCACAAACACAAAGGTGGGTATGGGGAAAATTCATGCTGCTAGGTAGGATTCCCGCTCAACCATATCAAAATTATACCTCTTGATAACTTTAACAAGGTTCCACAAGGGAAAAATGATTTTTGAGCTCCATGAGGTAAGCAAAACATCATATGCTTGACACTCAAAGATATTGTTAATGAAAAATAGTGTAAGGATTAGTCAAAGGGATTTTTCTTTGTTCGTTCAAGGTCTCATCTTAGGGGACATTGTGCTTAATGTCTCCAAGAGAGGATGTGTCAAAATAAGTATCACGCTCCTAGAGTGAATCAAGCCCAATGACTCCACCAAGAAAATGACGCATTGGGTATGTGCAGGATCATGATGGGCCAAAAAGTGGCAATATGATGGGTATGTGGTTGAGGAATTTTTTTAAACCCAAAATTGATGAAACGAAAAGGGTTTTTAAAGGAGATTCTCATCTTTCCACCAATATAAATTATGCTTTACTTTGAATTTAATAATTAATTATTATTCATTTGCTATTTGAATTACAATTGAAGTCCTAATTGATAGGCTGATTGAAAAACATCTATATCTTTCAAATGGTATCATATTTTTTGAATTAAAAAAATGCATCACATTATATGCTTCACATACTATAGGATTAAATAAGGAAAAAATGAATTTCATGAAGTTTTCACCAAGTTAAGGTGGTTAGACATACGCGTTTTTATATTTTTTAAAAATTGTAATAAAAAAATTCATAACTAATTATTTACTTGGAAAAAATTACAAAAAAATATGAATCACATCAAGAAATGCATCCTCTACTTATATCTAAAATCTTATAAAAAAATACTATCATTTTATTATGGTTATGTTGGTTAGACAGAAACCTACTTCTTATTTTTTCCCTGAAATTTAAGTACTACTGCATTGAAATTTCAAATTTTCACCAAATAGATATATATTTTTTTAAACAAACCTAGTAGTTTAGAAACTAAATTTAATTTGCTATAGATTTTATTCTTACATATTTTTGAGATAATATAGATAACTTATTCATTTTTTTACGTCAAGTTGCCTAACTTTGATTTTTCTAATTTTTTTGCCACTTAAGGGCCTATCTTTTCCATGATGATCCTACACACACCCCATCACAAGAAGAAAGAAATCATACAATGAAATGTGAGTGGTGATGTATGCCCCCAGTTTAAAGCAATTGTCAGCACCCTACTACGAGCAATTGCTTTAAACTAGAAGAGAAAGAAGAAGACATGAGAGCTTTATTCAAAAAACCCTATGCCAAGTCATATGTTTCCAATAAGCTACGTGATGCAAGAGCATCCTTGGTTCTTGGGAATCTTGCATCAACCAATTTTTTTTTTCTTTTAGTTTTTTGTTATTGTTCTATTCTTGCTTAGTTCATGTTGGTGGATTCATCATATTTGCTCAGTAGACCCTATGGATCTATGTATACATGGTCGACATGTTCATTTTACTTGTTCCAATATTTGAGCGTGATTGGATCTTTTCCCTACAAGTTATCATGTAGTCACCATTAGTTTCGGTTGCTCTTGTCATTCAAGTAAGTTGACTGTTGGGTGGTCATGTTGTTTTCGTGTGTTCGAGTAGTGTGATAAGTTGATTTTTGAGATGTCTTGATTTTGTGAGTATAGTGTTGTCAGAAAGTTGTGATTTTGTAATATTGTATATTTTTGATTATTTTAATTAATTAAATTAAAAAGGATTAAAAGGGCACTTAATTTAATTGGGAAGTGAAATTATAATTGAATGAACTACATTTATAAATGATACGATAACTATTTTGGATGGTTAATTATTAAATTAAAATAATAACTAAAATAAGTATGAGTAATCATTTAAATTAAACAATGTGACGAAATAAATTTTAATAGAATATTATAAATAAGTAAATAAATAAATAAATAAAGATAAGCATCATGTCCAATAAATCATGAAGACAAGATTTAAAGCTGAAGACAAAAATAGAAAAGGTGAATAATATTGTGCTAGAGTTAACTCATTAAAATATCGAAGGTAATATGTTCTTTTTTAAAATTAAATAAATGGAAAGATAAGATCTCGAACTGAAGATAAAAAGCAAGGAAAGAAATTGGAAAATGGAAAGTGAATAGTTTATTGCTAATTAAATAAATAATAAATGAAAAATAACATAAGATGCAATACCTTACAAAGATTTAGGCATTTTGCATCTAATGATTTGGTAACCGCCTGCAAAGACAAGTGTCAAGTATCTGAAGGAGAGCATGCATTGGGGGCTTTTAATTGATTTGTTTCATTTGCCACTGGTCTGGTACGTTTTGTATGGATCGCACTAGCTTTACTCCGGATCTGAAAATAGAAAAATATCTTTAAAAAAAAAAAGGGCGGTGGAAAAGAAAACTTCCTTGGGGGGTTTCTATAGATATGGAGGGCAATTTGAAGAGGGGCGAGAATAGTGAATACGGATCAGAAGGTGGAGATAGTTGCTACGAAGGAGAGGGAGGAGGAACAACTTGGATGAGAAGGGAAACCCAGAAGAATGGGATGTTGCGAGAGAAGTGAACCATGAAGGATATTAGACAAAGCCAAACATGGTAGAATGAAATATCAAATCCTCAGAGTTAAGCTAGAGGCGATATGCACTCCCTCATACCGTAAGTACTCCTAAGCATGAATTTGAATGTTAGAAATATCGTGACCTTTATGTTGCACACTGTATATGATAACTCTCTATGCATCTGGATAAGACGTTGGAAGTAGGATGGCCCTATTAGGGTCATTATAATGTTGTACATTGTAAGATTTATGCCTTGACGGATATCAACCAAAGGAAGTCGGATGAGCTAAGCCTGTAGTTATTGCTATGCATCGTTTCCAAATTAGTTTCTAGCTGTAAGTCTGCCCGTTGCATGTAATCTTTTCCCACTATGGGTCCGATTTGTATATTGTTAAATGAGGAACAATTTTATCTTATAGTTGTCTATACCTTCCCTTTGAAACCTTAGCAATTGGCACCTTTGTGTGGAAAAGATGCTCGATGGCTCTATTTTGGGTTACTGTTGTTGCGTTAATCTTGGTCGTGGGTTCCATCCTCTATGGGCTCGAGTTCATAGCTCTGAAGGAAAATAAATTTCCACGGCGATCTAGATGCCTATTTTCTCTTTATTTTTTTTCTAATAGCTTTTTCCATTCTTAATTCAGGTGTTGTTGGGCTTTACAGTTTACACCTTCTGGTTTTAATTTTTTTTAAAAAGTTTCAAGGAATTTTTTTAAGGAAAGAAAGGGGTCCATTTTAAATGTATCCTGTAATCATGGCATTTCATAAGGCCCATGAACTATTGAGGAATCCTGTCAAACAGTTCACATGCCTTGACAATGCTTACACATTTTTCATGCGTGCCTACAGCGCGCATTTTTTTATAGTGCAATCCTATTTTTTTTTAGACTGTTTCTTTTAGCATCACCAGTAATCTCCTCAAGAATGATGTCCCTGTTAAAATGATGGAAATGGCTCACACCTCTCAGATTGATTGCTCTTGAAAATGGTAGAAAAAATAAGTCTATCTGTGTCTTCACATGCTCTCCTAGTTTGATCTTCACCTCTTTCTCAGCAATAGGGAATTGCCACCCCCTGTAAATAATCTCTCTATTTTCATTGTCAACCTGTCTAGCTGCAGCGCTTGAACACAATAGGAAGTCTAAGGTTTAAATAACCTACTTGATTCTACTGACAATCTATCGCAGTTGCAGCACTTGAAAATAAATATTGTCAATGTACTAACATAATAGAGAGCTTACCTTTGATTGTGGTGAAGTTTAATTTCCAAACTTCAATTTGGGTGCATCTCTGGTAACTCGCCACCAAATAGAAATGCGTTAAGTTCAAAAAAAAAAAGAAAGTTGTACATTATTTCTCCTTCTCTTAAGTCACGTATTTGCACTTCACCTTCCTCCTTCCCTTCAGTCTTGTGGATAACATTTTGTAATTGATAATAATGCAAGTAGATGGCGATATTTCCAAATTCCAATATTCACTTTCTTATATACTTGGCAAACTGTCACAGTTACAACATTTAGAGTTGAGGTACATTGTACAGAATTAAATAGCCTCCCTGAAAACCTTTGGTAATTATCACAGCTGCAAATTTTAAGCTTGCAAAGGAGTGGTAAATTAAAAAGCCTCTTTGAATCCTCTGTCAATCTAGCACATTCGTAGCACTTGAAATCAATTGAAAGTTGTTAAGGAAATAATAATTCAATTTATGAGTTTTAAATAAGTGTTGGGAATTGTGAACTTAAGTAGGTATTATATATATGAATGCTTGTTTCTTAAATTATGAGAAATGATTAGTGTGGCCTAGTATTTAATTAAGGAAGTAGTTAATAGATTGTAAAATTAGTTAGGAATAAAAGAGAATTGATTTTATTATATGTAGTCAAAGGACTTATTTAATAAATGAAATAGAGTAGAAATGTATAGATTGTTGAATTCCTTATAATTCTAATTGATGAGTATTGTGTAATATGGGTGTTTGTACTAAACTCTTAAATAATGTAATTGTGTATCTTTGACCATGGTTAAGTATTATAGTAAACTCTGTTTGACTTCATTATGGTAGTTTTATAAACTTGAGTCAACAAAACAAATTGTTCCTTGAATTGAGTTTTCGTTTGTAATTATTTCTTTTGGATTGTTAGTTAGTGGATATCTTTATGACAATCCGAGTTTCTAATAAATGAGGTTCTTATATGGATAGTTATTTAGAACCTTGAGATTGTAATTGTTTTGTTGGCTGACTAGGTTTGTTTCTTTTATTGAGAATGTGAATAGATAATTGTTGTCGTTGCCATGTTGCTGATTTTATGAAGGTGATTTACCTGCCATTGTAAGGGGTTCTTGTGAGGAGAAAATTGAGGTCTCCCAAGGAATGTCTAGTTGGTGGCTTTTGGATTTTGAGTGATTATTGTGGAATTAAAGGTTGATTATCTTTTGTGAATCCCTTCTAAGGTGACACCATTTTTGATATGTGGATTGTATTTGTGTTTTAGGGTTGATTGATTTGTGGATGGGTCTTGATGAATCTTCCTTTTTTATGGCTTTTCTGAGTTAATCTCATATTTGAAGGAAATTTTATCCTTGCGTTGGAATTATTGGGGAAAAACTCTTGTTGCTTTCTTTTACCCTCGTTTGTGGGTTGTCATTCTTTTTGGTTTCCAGAGGCTTGAGATGATTGACAGTTGATGTTCTCTCTTTATGTACCCTTGATGTGGCAAGTGTTTTGGTTTCATGATTTTGAAAGGGTTGTATGGGAATTGTTGAGATTTTGATTATGTGTTTATAGTGAGATGGGTAGTGCCTCGCATGTTTCTCTGTTGTGATCTAATGTTCTTGATATGTTGTACAACCCTTGGATTTTGGTTTGATGTTTGTTGGGTCTCTAGGGAGAGTGGCTCTTCGTGGGGGTCAGCACCTCGGGTAAGAGGAAGTGCATAGGAGAACCCATGTAAGAGTAGTTAAACAAGTGATAACTTAAAACTAGAATTTAGGGGGATGGGTAGTAAAACACACAATATAATAAATATTGGATGCCTCGTCTATGCATTAGGGATATCATAGACTAATGATAGACTGAGAAGGCCATGGTCGGCAAAGTCGTAGCCTTGTCCCCATGAGAGGTTATTGGCTCTGCATGAGCTACCCTATGGTGTCGACACCTCAAGTAGGAGGAAGGGATAGGAGATCCATAGATGGGTGTCAGCGCCTCAGTTGGAGGAAGGGCCAGGA
Organism: Sequoia sempervirens; assembly: GCA_007258455.2. NCBI lineage: Eukaryota > Viridiplantae > Streptophyta > Pinopsida > Cupressales > Cupressaceae > Sequoia > Sequoia sempervirens. Next base: position 80,073,573 of record VDFB02105785.1, on the reverse strand, counting down.
GATCCCATGAAAGCTATGCGATGACACTCTCCACTAGACACCCTTGTGCCTTGTTTTCTTGTTGCCTTGGGAATCGTGTCTCCATGAGCTACCCTATGGTGTCGGCGCCTCAAGTAGGAGGGAGACCGAGGAGATCCATAGATGGGTGTCGGCGCCTCAAGTTGGAGGAAGGGCCAGGAGATCCCATGAAAGCTATGCGATGACACTCTCCACTTGACACCCATTTGTCTTGCTTCATTATTGCCTCTAGAATTGTATTCTGTTTATTATTTCAGTTGATTTGGAAATGTTTCATGATCATCCTTTGGTTACTTGTTTACTGGTTATTGCTTTGTTTAATGTGATGAGTTTTATGACTTTGAGTTATTAGGTTGACTCATGAATGTTGTTGATTATGTCATTGTAATCCTTGAGTTTTATGATACTTTTGTTTGACGTTGAGTCTTGTGGTTCCCTGTTTGGATGTTCTTGGTTGAGGTCTCTTTCTTGTCAGCTCCTTAGCACGGGGTGTGGGTCTTCGGACCAACGTGGTCGGGTGGAACGTGCTAAGCACCCCATTGGGTCCCCAGTCAAGGACCAAGAGGTGTGGATTGTTGCTGTTGCGTTGACTCCAGAGTTGTATCATTCTATCTTGTCATGTGGTTCCCGCCCATTTTGGGAAAAATGTTTGTATCATTGTAAGACTTGAACAGTGTAAAGTAATGAAAAGGATGTGATGTAATATTTTTTCATTGGTAAACCTTGTGTGGATATGGATCCATATGAGATGTTATTCAAAGTGTTGTATTTATTTAAGTGAATGGTTTCTTATAGATGGTTTTATATGAATGCTTTGTCGTGGGTTAAATTTGGTTTTCATTCTTTACCATTGATGTATGGAATTAAGTTTCGTAATGTATCCTTGTGTACCCCAAGGGACGTAAGTGATATTGGGTTTGTTTAAATGAATTTTCATGTCATAACTTATTGTGCATCTCATGTATGTTAGTTTTACTTTAAAAAAAAATTGTGCGGTAATTGTTGCTTTAGTTGTCCTATGGGGTTCGCACGATGGGGCATTACATCATGGTATCAGAGCCTAGGTTCATACACTGGGCACTATGTGTGCTCACTATGTAACCTTGCGTGTAGACCCTTGATTCTAGTGTTTCACTTTTCTAGTGTCATTGTTGTGAACCTAAGTTTCTCCATTAGTCGGTGTTAGGTCGATGGTGTAGGAAATTGATGGGAAAGGATAGGACCCTCGGTGTAGTGCACAATGCACTGATATCCTTCCTATCAGGGATGCACTATGGACCCTTGTGTTGTTGTTTTATGTGGTTTCCAGTGGTGTTAGTCATGTGTAAGTATGTGTTGAGTGTGCATGGAATTTGTAATTTTATACTTTTGGAGTGATGGATTATGATTTCTTGTATTTGTGAAGGCATTAAAATTTGTTTTTGTCCTTTTTGTTGAAATTGTTGTGAGATTTGATGTTGAATAATGATTGAAGTGGAGTGCTTTGTGTGAACATGATGAGTATTGGTAAAAAGGTGCATTTGGGTAGATAAGTATGCTTTAATTTTATGAAAGTATAACATTTTAAGATAATGAATTAGCTTGAATTCTTGATACTAATGTTTTTTATTCCATGGTAGTTAATGATTCATAGGTAATTGGCTTCGAAAACTTAGCAATAAAGGTAATGGAATTGGATCTATAGAAATAAATACTTATAATGTCAAGTCGTAATTCATTTTTTGATACATATATTGAACTAGAGTTATTGATTGGATCAGTATGAGAATACCCTTCTAACTAATAAGTAACAAGTTATTTATAAGTTGCTAGTGTTGTATTGATGATTGTATGTGGTATGGTGAGAGGGACAGTGTGGTATCACTCACTCGCAAGTGCCCTATTACGCTGAGAATTCCTCTCACAACATGTTTGTGATATATATATTGTGCACAACATTTATTTGTATGCAGGATTGTAGGGACTAGCCTCGATTCCACCTACTTTGTCACGACAGGGCGAGCATCATAACCACCCAATGGGTTAATGTGGAAAATAGGAGTTGGCAAGAAAGTTTCCCCAAACTAGTTCGTCACCCCATCCTTGTGGTTTGTTGCAAGTCTGCCTCCATTTTTAAAATTGTTTCTTTTCTATTGATGTCGTCTAATTTTCTTAAATGTTTATTGATAATGTTCTTAGTTGTTTCATTGTGTTTATTCTTGAGCTCGACTTCTAGAGTAAGTCGATGCCTAAGGGGGGGAGGATGTAGTGCCCATTCGTTTCAGTTGCTCTTGTCATTCAAGTAAGTTGACTGTTGGGTGGTCATGTTGTTTTCATGTGTTTGAGTAGTGTGATAAGTTGATTTTTGAGATGTCTTGATTTCATCAGTATAGTGTTGTCAGAATGTTGTGATTTTGTAATATTGTATATTTTTTATTATTTTAATTAATTAAATTAAAAATGATTAAAAGGGCATTTAATTTAATTGGGAAGTGAAATTATAACTGAATGAACTACATTTAGTAAATGATACGATAACTATTTTGGATGGTTAATTATTAAATTAAAATAATAACTAAAATAAGTATGAGTAATCATTTAAATTAAACAATGTGATGAAATAAATTTTAATAGAATATTATAAATAAGTAAATAAATAAATAAATAAAGATAAGCATCATGTCCAATAAATCATGAAGATAAGATTTAAAACTGAAAACGAAAATAGAAAAGGTGAATAATATTGTGCTAGAGTTAACTCATTAAAATATCAAAGGTAATATGTTCTTTTTGAAAATTAAATAAATGGCAAGATAAGATCTCGAAATGAAGATAAAAAGCAAGGAAAGCAATTGGAAAATGGAAAGTGAATAGTTTATTGCTAATTAAATAAATAATAAATGAAAAATAACATAAGATGCAATACCTTACGGAGATTTAGGCAATTTGCATCTAATGATTTGGTAACCGCCTGCAAGGAAAAGTGTCAAGTATCTGAAGGAGAGCATGCATTGGGGGCTTTTTATCTGATTTGTTTCATTTGCCACTGGTCTGGTACGATTTGTATGGATCGCACTGGCTTTACTCCGGATCTGAAAATAGAAAAATATCTTAAAAAAAAAAAAAGGGGCGGTGGAAAAGAAAACTTCCTTGGGGGGTTTCTATAGAGATGGTGGTCAATTTGAAGAGGGGGGGAGAATAGTGAATACGGATCAGAAGGTGGAGATAGGGGCTATGAAGGAGAGGGAGGAGGAAAAACTTGGATGAGAAGGGAAAGCCATAAGAATGGGATGTTGCGAGAGAAGCGAACCATGAAGAATATTAGACGAAGCCAAACATGGTAGAACGGAATATCAAATCTTCGGAGTTAAGCTAGAGGCGATATGCACTCCCTCTTACTGTAAGTACTCCTAAGCCCGAATCTGAATGTTAGAAATATTGCGACCTTTATGTTGCACACTATATATGATAACTCTCTATGCATCTGGATAAGATGTTGGAAGTAAGATGGCCGTATTAGGGTCATTATAATGTTGTAGCATTGTAAGATTTATGCCTTGACATATGTCAACCAAAGGAAGTCGGATGAGCTAAGCCTATAGTTATTGCTATGCATCGTTTCCAAATTAGTTTCTAGCTGTAAGTTTGCCCGTTGCATGTAATCCTTTCCCACTATGGGTCCGATTTGTATATTGTTAAATGAGGAACAATTTTATCTTATAGTTGTCTATACCTTCCCTTTGAAACCTTAGCAATTGGCACCTTTGTGTGGAAAAGATGCTCGATGGCTCTGTTTTGGGTTACTGTTGCTGCGTTCCTCTTAGTTGCGGGTTCCATCCTCTATGGGCTCGAGTTCATAGCTCTGAAGGAAAATAAATTTCCACGGTGATCTAGATGCCTATTTTCTCTTTGTTTTTTTTTCTAATAGCTTTTTCCATTCTTAATTCAGGTGTTGTTGGGCTTTACAGTTTACACCTTCTGGTTTTAATTTTTTTTAAAAAGTTTCAAGGAATTTTTTTAAGGAAAGAAAGGGGTCCATTTTAAATGTATCCTATAATCATGGCATTTCATAAGGCTTGTGAACCATTGAGGAATCCTATCAAACAGTTCACATGCCTTGACAATGCTTACGCATTTTTCATGCGTGCCTACAATGCACATTTTTTTATAGTGCAATCCTATTTTTTTTTAGACTATTTCTTTTAGCATCACCAGTAATCTCCTCAAGAATGATGTCCCTGTTAAAATGATGGAAATGGCTCACACCTCTCAGATTGACTACTCTCGAAAATGGTAGAAAAAATAAGTCTATCTGTGTCTTCACATGCTCTCCTAGTTTGATCTTCGCCTCTTTCTCAGAAATAGGGCATTGCCACCCCCTGTAAATAATCTCTCTATTTTCATTGTCAACCTGTCTAGCTGCAACGCTTGAACACAATAGGAAGTCTAAGATTTAAATAACCTGCTTGATTCTACTGACAATCTATCACAGTTGCAGCACTTGAAAATAAATATTGTCAATGTACTAACATAATAGAGAGCTTACCTTTGATCGTGGTGATGTTTAATTTCCAAACTTCAATTTGGGTGCATCTCTGGACACTCGCCACTGAATAGAAATGCGTTAAGTTCAAAAAGAAAGAAGAAAAGTTGTACACTATTTCTCCTTCTCTTAAGTCACGTATTTGCACTTCACCTTCCTCCTTCCCTTCAGTCTTGTGGATAAAATTTTGTATTTGATAATAATGCAAGTAGATGGCGATATTTCCAAATTCCAATATTCACTTTCTTATATACTTGGCAACCTGTCACAGTTACAACATTTAGAGTTGAGGTATTGTACATAATTAAATAGCCTCCCTGAAAACCTTTGGTAACTTATCACAGCTACAAATTTTAGGCTTGCAAAGGAGTAGTAAATTAAATAGCCTCTCTGATTCCTCTGTCAATCAAGCACATCCGTAGCGCTTGAAATCAATTGAAAGTTGTTAAGGAAAGAATAATTCAATTTACGAGTTTTAAATAAGTGTTGGGAATTGTGAACTTAAGTAGGTATTATATATATGAATGCTTGTTTCTTAAATTATGAGAAATGATTAGTGTGGCCTAGTATTTAATTAAGGAAGTAGTTAATAGATTGTAAAATTAGTTAGGAATAAAAGAGAATTGATTTTATTATATGTAGTCAAAGAAGGACTTATTTAATAAATGAAATATAGTAGAAATGTATAGATTGTTGAATTCCTTATAATTCTAATTGATGAGTATTGTGTAATATGGGTGTTTGTACTAAACTCTTAAATAATGTAATTGTGTATCTTTGACCATGGTTAAGTATTGTAGTAAACTCTGTTTGACTTCATTATGGTAGTTTTATAAACTTGAGTCAATGAAACAAATTGTTCGTTGAATTGAGTTTTCGTTCGTAATTATTTCTTTTGGATTGTTAGTTAGTGGATATCTTTATGACAATTCGAGTTTCTAATAAATGAGGTTCTTATATGGATAGTTATTTAGAACCTTGAAATTGTAATTGTTTTGTTGGCTGACTAGGTTTGTTTCTTTTATTGAGAATGTGAATAGATAATTGTTGTCGTTGCCATGTTGCTGATTTTATGAAGGTGATTTACCTGTCATTGTAAGGGGTTCTTGTGAGGAGAAAATTGAGGTCTCCCAAGGAATGCCTAGTTGGTGGCTTTTGGATTTTGAGTGATTATTGTGGAATTGAAGGTTGATTATCTTTTGTGAATCCCTTCTAAGGTGACACCATTGTTGATATGTGGATTGTGTTTTTGTTTAGGGTTGATTGATTTGTGGATGGGTCTTGATGAATTTTCCCTTTTTATGGCTTTTATGAGTTAATTTCATATTTGAGGGAAATTTTATCCTTGTGTTGGAATTATTGGGGAAAAACTCTTGTTGCTTCCTTTTACCCTCGTTTGTGGGTTGTCATTCTTTTTGGTTTCCAGAGGCTTGAGATGATTGACAGTTGATGTTCTCTCTTCATGTACCCTTGATGTGGCAAGTGTTTTGGTTTCATGATTTTGAAAGGGTTGTACGGGAATTGTTGAGATTTTGATTATGTCTTTATAGTGAGATGGGTAATGCCTCGCATGTTTCTCTGTTGTGATCTAATGTTCTTGATATGTTGTACAACCCTTGGATTTTGGTTTGATGTTTGTTGGGTCTCTAGGGAGAGTGGCTCTTCATGGGGGCCGGCGGCTCGGGTAAGAGGAAGTGCACAAGAGAACCCACATCAGATTAGTTAAACAAGTGATAACCTAAAAATAGAATTTAGGGGGATGGGTAGTAAAACACACAAGATAATAAATATTGGATGCCTCGTCTATGCATTAGGCCTATCATAGACTAATGATAGACTGACAAGGCCATGGTCGGAAAAGTTGTAACCTTGTCCCCATGAGAGGTTATTGGCTCCGCATGAGCTACCCTATGGTGTCGGCGCCTCAAGTAGGAGGAAGGGCCAGAAGATCTATAGATGGGTGTCAGCACCTCAGTTGGAGAAAGGGCTAGGAGATCCCATGAGAGCTATGTGATGACACTCTCCACTAGACACCCTTGTGCCTTGTTTTCTTGTTGCCTTTGGAATCGTGTCCGCATGAGCTACCCTATGGTGCCGGCGCCTCAAGTAGGAGGAAGAGCCAGGAGATCCATAGATGGGTGTTGGCGCCTCAAGTTGGAGGAAGGGCCAGGAGATCCCATGAAAGCTATGCGATGACACTCTCCACTTGACACCCATTTGTCTTGCTTCATTATTGCCTCTAGAATTGTATTCTGTTTATTATTTCAGTTGATTTGGAAATGTTTCATGATCATCCTTTGGTTACTTGTTTACTGTTTATTGCTTTGTTTAATGTGATTAGTTTTATGACTTTGAGTTATTAGGTTGACTCATGAATGTTGTTGATTATGTCATTGTAATCCTTTAGTTTTATGATATTTTTGTTTGACGTTGAGTTTTGTGGTTCCCTGTTTGGATGTTCTTGGTTGAGGTCTCTTTCTTGTCAGCTCCTTAGCATGGGGGGTGGGTCTTCGGACCCATGTGGTTGGGTGGAACGTGCTAAGCACCCCATTGGGTCCCCAGTCAAGGACCGATAGGTGCGGATTGGTGCTGTTGCGGTGACTCCAGAGTTGTATCATTCTATCTTGTCATGTGGTTCCCGCCCATTTTGGGAAACATGTTTGTATCATTGTAAGACTTGAACAGTGTAAAGTAATGAAAAGGATGTGATGTAATATTTTATCATTGGTAAACCTTGTGTGGATATGGATCCATATGAGATGTTATTCAAAGTGTTGTATTTATTTAAGTGAATAGTTTCTTATTGATGGTTTTATATGAATGCTTTGTCATGGGTTAAATTTGGTTTTCATTCTTTACCATTGATGTATGGAATTAAGTTTCCTAATGTATCCTCATGTACCCCAAGTGACGTAAGTGATATTGGGTTTGTTTAAATGAATTTTCATGTCATAACTTATTGTGCATTTCATGTATGTTAGTTTTACTTTTAAAAAAAATTGTGTGGTAATTATTGCTTTAGTTCTCCTATGGGGTTCGCACGATGGGGCATTACATATCACTTCTAGAATCTCATGGCAGTTTCTTGAACTTTCATCGAAATATTGTCAAAATTTTCATCCTGTTCGATCATTGTGGATCATCTCCGTGACTTGCAGATCTTAATAGTGTGATTTTAATTGTTTCATGGAGTTTCCCTGACCTTAATTATATGTCCACACTTCATCTTATGCACCTGTTGAAGAGAAATTCAAATCTTAGATTGACCTATTCATGCACACGTTACATTTTTTTTCCTTTGTTAATGTAATGATCTTTGGCTGACACAGATGTTTCCAAATTTACGGATATGATGTAAAGCTTGTAATAGATCATTAGAAGGGAATTAATCAAGTAGAATTCAATCTAGAAGAACAACATATATTCGATTGTAATATTCAGCTCGCATATATGAGAATTTTAGAATGTTCTATTTTTTAGCATGTTTTATCAGGCCTATGAGCTAAATCTATAAGCCCGAATGTTGCCAGTTGAATGTAACTAGAATTTTTGTTAATAAGAATATTTGCACCTATAGGTATGTGTAGGATCATGATGGGCCAAAATGTGGCAATATGATGGGTATGTGGCTGACGAATTTTTTTTTACCCAAAATTGATGAAACGAAAAGGGTTTTTTAAGGAGATTCTCAACTTTCCACCAATATAAATTATGTTTTACTTTGAATTTAATAAGTAATTAGTATTCATTTTCCATTGAATTCTATGTTTTGCATACTATAGGATTAAAAAATTAAAAAATGAATTTCATGAAGTTTTGACCAGGTTAAGGTGGTCAAACATACAAGTTTTTTATATTTTTTAAAATTTGTAATAAAAAATTCATAATTAATTATTTACTTGGAAAAAATTACAAAAAATGCATCACATCAGGACATGAGTCCTCTACTTATATCTAAATATTATAAAAAATATTATCATTTTATTATGGTTTAAAAGGTGGCCAGACAGACACCTACTTCTTGTTTTTTCCCTGAAATTTAAGCACTACTACATTGAAATTTCAAAATTTCACCAAATAGTTTAAAAAAAAAAAAAAAAACCTAGTAGTTTAGAAGCTACATTCAATTTTCTACAAATTTATTCTTATATATTTTTGAAATAATATAGATAACTTATTCAATTTTTTAGCACTTAAGGGCCAATTTTTCCCATGATGATCCTGTACACACCCCTGCATTTTCCTCCATATTCTATGTTTCTTTCATTGTGTTACTCTTGCTGCATGGTTTGGATTGTTCTCTTTGAGGACCCTCCGACCATGGTTGTGTTAGATTGGTATCAGAGTGAGATTCGATCTGTGTGAGGTCATTAGAATTTGTGGAGTCCTATTGAATATTTGTTGTGGGGTGGGGGATTGACGATATGACCTACAACTATAGAGGACTTGTGTAAAGATGGATGGAAGAAGAAATGTTAGAGGAAATGGAGCACGTGGAAATGTAGACCAAGCTATGATGGAGATGTTGAGAGGAATTGTTGCTAGATTATATGTAGTTGAAATGACCTAGAGGAGAGGTTGACCAATTGATGATGTGATTGATGAAGAAGTAGAAGTGTAGGAAGAAAGAGGAAGAGATGAACAAACTAGCCTTGATCAAGGAGAAGAGAGGTTCATAAGAGCCCTAACTAAGGTTCATAATGGTAAGTTGGATTCAAATGTATTGTTAGAATGGATAATAGAGATGGAAAAGTATTTTTAATTTGAATGTACCACTGAAGATCTGAGAAGGTGAAGTTTGCTTGTACAAAGTTGAGAGGACATGCATCCCTTTGGTGGGAACATTTGCAAATAGATAGGAAAAGAAGAGAAAAAGAAAAGATAAATTCATGGGATCAGATGGTGAACAAGTTGAAGGGTATGTGCATGATTATCATGGAAAAAATAGACCCTTAAGTGGCAAAAAATTCAGAAAAATTAGAGTTAGGCAACTTGACGTAAAAATTTGAATAAGTTATCTATATTATTTCAAAAATATGTAAGAATAGAATCTGTAGCAAATTGAATTTAGTTTCTAAACTGTAGGAGGAAATTTTTTATTCTGAAATCTTATGAGATTAATATTCAGATTTTCACCATCCTCAATGAAGTTACCTGAAAAAACATACACACATGCAAAAAAAATATTTAATCTAAATACACATACATATTAACAGGGATTCACTCCATTGTTCTTTTGAATCTTGCATAAAAATGCAAGATTTCAAAGGATTTGATTATGGAAGGAATGTTGGTTGCTCACTTTAGCAACATAACAATATAGCAAAGGTTTAAAGATGGAGGATGATGGATGAAAGATTGTAGAGATAATTCATCAGAGTAAGGGTACTCAAAAGCTCCTCCCCAAAATGTCTTGTGAGAGATCGTATTTATAGAGTTTTGATATGGACAGAGAAGAAGATTTGATAAGGATTTGATTCATTTGATCAAAGAGGAAACAAATTAAGATAAGATAAGATTCTAAAAAGATAGAAAGATTTTGATTTATTGTTTAAAGGAAATAAATCCTAAAAATGATAAGGAGGATAATGAAATGATAAACTGATTAAATAATGATAAATCATTGTCTAATAAAGGATAGGGATGAGGTGGAAAGATAATTAAATAACATAAAATCATTATTTAATTATAGACAAAGGTGAAAAAGATCAATAAATAAATAAAGATTTATTTAATTATAAGTGAATAGATAAATGACTAATTAAACAATTAAAATAATTATTTAATTAGAGAGGATAAATGGTCATTAAATAAATAAAGATTTATTTAATTGTAGAAAAAGGGATTATGGATAAATAGGGAATAAATGAAATTAGTGAAATAAATAAAATTTATTTAACTAATTAGGTGATGACATGGGTACCCTAGGGCAAAACATGCTACAAGGTGTCTAAATGATGCGATGTTGTGACAAGGTATCGTAAGAGGACATTTTTAGGTGTCTAAATTTTTCCCCTCTTTGAGATGATGTTCGAGATGATGAGATTTGTGTCGAGATACATCATTTCAAATAAGTTAAAGTATGGATAGAGGAAAATGGATGATGAAGGAAAGAAAGAAAGATGGTGGTGATGTAAGGATATGATGATGATGATGTAAGGGTATGATGATGCCCCCTCGAGAGGATAGGTGGGTTGAACAAACATGAGTATGCTCTCGAAATGAAATGATAAGGAGAGACAAGATGAGTGATGCAAGATAGGAAGTGGGTTAAGTAGATGATTGATACATTATGCTGCAATGAAGGTGAGCAACCATGATGTTTGATATAGCATGATACATTATGCGCCAAGATATGAGGACCAAGGTGACGATGTGTCTTGTGCCCTAGCATAATACAACCTTGTCTAGACGTATGAGGGAGTAGACTTAGAGCATTAAAGTCATAAAGCAAAAAAGGTATGAGATGACCTTAGATGCAAAGGATAGTGCAAAAAGCTACTCCAACATACACAAGATATGAATATTAGTTGGAAATGATATAGATGTGATGCAAATGCAAGTTAAAAATGATAAAACACACAAGCTAGCAAGCAAGCATGCACAAATGATACAAAAACAAACAAGGTATTGCCTCTGTCAAGTTGTAAACCAATGATTAATTGATTGATTGATGATGATGATAGTGTTGTCATTGTGGGGAATGATATATCCCTAGATCAGCACAAGGATGACTGGTAGTTGATTGATTTATTAGGTTTACAACAAGATTAGGATCAAGACCATTGATACGATTAGATCATTTGACTTGTTCGACCAACTTGATTGGTATGGATTAAGGATTGACTTGCATTTGGATTATTGCTTAGAATGATTCAATTAATTGGATTTGAATAAGTGGTTTGGAATGATATGATGATTTGATTGGATGATAGAATGTCATGAAATGAATAGAAGGACTAATGTGATTGGAATGATTTAGGTTGGAGAATTTATTGAAAGAAATGATTTGGTTTGATTTTATTGCTTGGATTTTTTTTATGGATATTTGATGTTTCTTTCTTTTTTTAGGACCCTTTTCCATGTTTTATATTTTTTTGGGATATTTTGATTTTTTTGTCGTCCCTTTTTTTTATTTTTATTTTTCAAGACCTTTTTTCTATTTTTTGTATTTTTGGGGATATTTTGATATTTTTGGTAGTTTTAGAATATTCAATTTTTTTGTGGATTTTTTGAATAATTGATTTTTTTGGATTTTTGTTTCAAGACATTTTATGGTTTTTAGGGATTTTTTCAAGACTTTTTTAACGGAAGAATGCAAGGATAAGGCTAATGAATATGATGATCAAGATCAACTAGATAAGATATGGACACAATGCCTAAGTACTTTGCCTCTATTCCTCATCAAGACCTGGGAAGGGAAGCAATGATGCATTTAGATAGGATGGTGGAATATGGATAAGGTGAAGGATATGGTACGAAATATATGGATAAAGTGTATAGGATAAGATGTATGATGTTAAAGAAGATCCCTAACCTTCTCAAGATCAAAGGTGGAAAGGTAAAGGATGAAGTAAAGAGGGTAATGGATATGAATGGCGGGATGGATGAAACTTTCCCCCAAATGTAGAGTGCAAGAGGAATATGGAAGATAGGATATGGATAGGGATAAATGAATATGGAAGGTAGTATATGCATGATAGGAAGATGGAGGGAGGACTCAAGAATCAAGTTCCACAACTAATATCCCTTGAATAAGTGGTCTAATAAACCATGGCAATGGGAATTTGACTCATAAACGTTGGTAGATTAAGGTTACAATCGAAGAAGCTAAGGACTTATGCAAACATTTGGATGAAAGGAGGATAATGGGAGATGGATGTTGGATAATGGATAGGAGATTGGAAATCTTGTTGATTGTTATATAGAAAGGATGGCAATATCAACATCGACACACACCTTGAACGGTGGTGGAGCGATGGAGGAAAAATAGATTTGAAGGTGACAAGTTTTTAGATGGACAATTGGAGGAAGCTTTTCGATTAGCAAATTTGGATGCCAATTTAGATTTTATGGCTTCTATGAGACTTTTAGGAATCCACATAGCTTTTGACTTTGATTTTTTCTTTGTGGGCCTTTGTGGCCTTTGGGATTTTTCTTTTTGCTTTATGGGCCTTTGTGACCTGTGAAATTTTTCTTTTTGATTTATGGGCCTTTGTGGCATTTGATTTTTTTTCTTTTGACTTGATGGGCCTTTGTGGCCTTTTGGATTTTTCTTTTGACTTTGGATCATAATTTCTTTTATTTTTGCATCTCTTCGAGGAGATATGTTGATCCTTTGATATATGTGGATTTTAATATCGAAACTTTTGAAATTTGGCACCCAAATTGCTTCCAAGAGCAATGGGATGGGTGGATGGAGATGAATGATATGGAGGTATTATGGATGGTTTAATATAGGTAGAATTTTGAGAGGGCATCAAGGATGTGTGCCTTTGTTGTTCTTGATGAGTAGGAGATGGAGGGATGTAGGGACCTGATATGGATGGAAGGGTTGATGAACTAAGGTTTGGATGATAAGTACTGAGGATAGATGAAAGGTTTGATGGACTAGGATAAGGACCTAGGATAGATGGAAATTTTGATGGACTAGGATAAGGACCTAGGATAGATGGAAGTTTTGATGGACTAGGATACTTAGGTTTATTTTGATGGAATCGAGACTTCCCATGGGTACCAATGTCTTGAGCATGATACTTAGGTTTATTTTGATGGAATCTAGCCTTATGATGGGTACCAATGTCTTGAGCATGAGGTGTATAGCCAAGACCATGATAATATATATTTTCTTGGATATAAAGGGGTTCTAGGATACCTTGTTCATGAAGGCCTAATCCTTTGCCTTTGTAGTTCATACTTTGACACATTCATTTGCCAACATGATATGAATCGTTTATGAAACAAGAAGCAAGTACATCATGAGGTGGATGTGATATGGAAGGAATAACAAGATCTTGGAGTAAACCACCTTGGATAAAAGTGAGGGAACCCATTTGACAGGTAAGGGGCTTATGAATAGCTTGAATAGGGGTGATAGACTCTTGTGGAGGATTGTGATCATGAGGGGAATTAGGATAGGTGGTAGTATCTTGACATGGGGATGATGGGGTACTTTGATCTTGACTTGGAAAAGGATCACGAGGTGTAGGAGATGGAGTAGCTTGATATTTATTAGGTATGGAACCATCATGAAGTGGTATGAAAGGCATATATTGAGCATGAGAAGGATGAACATCATCATGGAATGAAGGGGTATCCTTGAGTGGAGCTATATCTTGATCTTGATGAGGAAGGGGATCTTGATATTTTGTGGAAAGCATATCTTGATCATTGGATATGATGGAATCATGAGATGGTATGGATTCATTAGATGAAGTGGAAGGAGGACTTAGAAGGATAATTTTCTCTTGAGAGGGAAGGGGATCATCTTGGATGAAACAAAAAGAGATAAGGGTATCATCATGAGATTCTTGAGAGATGGGATCTTGGTTAAAGATTGGAGGGGATTGGAGATTTTTTCTATCATTGGATGGAGTGGAGTGGAAAGAATACTTTGATCTTGATGTGCAAGGGAGTCTATGCTAGCATGATTTGGACTAAGAGATTGAAATGAATCATTGGATGTAGATGGTATGATAAGAGAGGATGGTTGGACAGATTCGTTAACTTGGGAGAAAGACTCATGAGGTTTATTTTTACTTATGGGGGATGAAGGTAGATGCATGATATGGTAGGATTGCTCAATATCATTTGTGTTTGAGGAATGAGATTTGGGTTTCCCATTTAGCCTTTGCAGAAAGTCATGGACATTGAACTTGGATGATGTAGTTTTGGGTGAGGACAAAGGATTTTCATGAGATGATTGCATCATTTCATTCAAATGTTAGGATTCTAGTTGTTTTTCAAGCTCTTTCAAGTGATGGTCAAGATATTCAATCCTTTGGTTTCATTCATAGGTTGAGGATGAATATGGAGGATAGTTATTGGACATGTTTGGATAATGGTTTTGGAATTTTTTGAGGTGTTTAAGGATGGTTAGGATGATGTGTTGTTGATGTTTATAGCTTGAAGTGGCAATTTACAAACAAATGATCACACATGCAAGACATAGAAGCAAGTTTGAATTTGAAATTATTAATGTGATGATTAAGCACACACTTGAAGAAAACACATGAACAAGTCTTAGAACGAGTCAAGTGGGTATGGCCAATTATGTCTCAAGCTAGGATACACAAGGTTGACTAAGGATAATTTGAAAGAAAAATCCTAGCACATAGCCGGGAGAAAGGGGTAACCCACCCTTCACCTTCACTTCCCAAAGGTATAAAGTTATTTGGGGCTTAGCCAAAAGTGACAAGATTTTAACTCCCAAAAGAGCGTGTCTTCCGATTCACACTTCAATTGAGGTTGTCCCCAGGGGTGATGAAATCCCCTAGTAGGCCTCCTATGAAGGGTTTGACAAAAGCAAACCAAGTGAGGTGTTTGTGATCACACACACACTTGATTCACACTCATAGTTGTTAATTGACCCTTAGAAATGAAATGTGTGTAAGAAAACAATTGAAGCACTCATTATTTTTATATCCCAAATCAAGATGTGATGGAAGACAATAGTTAATTTTAGTCCTGATTTTTTATATGTGATTGAAGACAAGATTCGTTTTAAGAGCCCAAATCCAAATGTGTTTGCAAAAAATGATTAAGAGAGGAAAGATGGAATGTGTGCACCTAATTATTTTCTTTTCAAATTGCTATTATGACTTGTTCAAATGATTTTCTAGCTTCGTATGATTCACCTACAAGTCACCAAATCGAGAAAGAAACCAATAAACTTGCATAGAGGAAAGCTATGTGAAAAAAGATGAATTAGGATAAAAATTTGACTATGACACATTCACCTGATAAAAGTTGCACCATTGTGGATTTCATCTTGTCAGCTTTCCAATGAGTCTTCATTTGCACAATTTGAAGCTCGTAAAATAAAGTTATCATAAAACAAAATCTAAATCTAAACAAAACTTAAATCTAAAATTAGAAACTTAAATCTAAGTTAAATTAGAATCTATATCTAAAATATAAATGAGAAGGAATCTAAATTAAATCAAATCTAAAAAAATCAAAAACATATAAATCTTAAGTTTTAAAAAAAAGAAAAGAAAAGTAAATTTATACTAAAATAAACTAAAACTAATCTAAATTAGTCTAATATAAAATTAATCTAAATTAGTACTAATCTGAAATTAATCTACTTTATCAAAAACTAAAATTTATCTAATGAACAAAACTCATTATTAAACTAAAACTAAAGCTTAAATCTAAGAGGATAACTTAAAAGCTAAGAGGATTTAAAAACCTACGTGAGATATTAAAGAAAAGAACTTCAAATTAAGATTAAGATTTTGAAATCTCATTTACGATGGAAAATCTAACGGCCTATCCTAAGGCAACATTTACGTTGGAAAATGGCATACGAAGAATGCTTTCAAGTTAGATTTCTTGTTTTTGTTTGTTTTTTTTTTTTTTTTGATGTTGCATTCATCATAGTTGGAGATTTGGAAATGTTCAAGTGTGAATATATTGAAGATGTTGGGTATTGTGACTATGGTTACAATAGGAGAAATGGAGAAATAACAGCCAACAACCAACGAGGAGCAAGTAGCAGATAGCGATGAAGGCAGAACTCAACAACATGAAATGAGTAATCGATGGGAGTGATAGTATGACTTAAATCCGAGGGCTATGAAGAGATTTATGAGAATTGGGAAGACAAGCAGCTGAAGATTTGGCTTGAAAGGTCATCCAAATCCCTACAGAAAAGTTGACACAGTGGGAGGTAAAGTAAAGGCTAGTGGTACAAAGGACATGGGCCAGCCGACAAGGTGGAGTTTCATAGATATGAGAAAAGAGGATAAGAAAAAAGAATGCTTGATCCCATGCGAATCAACAGAATTAGACTCATTAGTGAAAATTCATTTGCTAGAGCAGGCGCCTCAAAATTGGCCTCTAAAAGGTATTTCGCCAAATGATAACACAACTGAGAAATTTATGAATGCAAAGCAGGCGTATCAGAAATTGCGGATATGCTGCAAATATTCCATGTTCACAAATCACAAGACTTATTTTTATCTCTGTGAAACCTGACAAACATTCAATTCTTATAAATTTAAGAACGTCAAACTTGTGACAAAGCCATGGCAAAGAAAATAAGAGAATCTACTTAAATGAAACTATCAAAGCTATGAATTAAAACCAAAATATGTCAGGTTCACCAATGTAGATGAAGGAAACTTTTTATTCTGAAATCTTATGAGATTAAGATTTAGATTTTCACCATCTTCAAGTTACCTGAAAAACATACACACATGCAAAACAAATATTTAATGTAAACACACATACATATTAATAGGGATTCACTCCATTGTTCTTCTCAATGTCACATAAGAATGCAATATTTCAAAGGATTTGATTATGGAAGGAATGTTGGTTGCTCACTTCAGTAGCATAACAATATAGCGAAGGTTTGAAGATGGAGGATGATGGATGGAAAATGATGAAAAATTATAGAGATAATTTGTCATAGTAAGGGTACTCAAAAGTTCCTCCCCAAAATGTCTTGTGAGAGACCATATTTATAGACTTTCGATAGGGACAGAGAAGAAGATTTGATAAGGATTTGATTCATTTGATCAAAGAGGAAACAAATTAAGATAAGATAAGATTTTGAAAAGATAGAAAGATTTTGATTTATTGTTTAAAGGAAATAAATCCTAAAAAGGATAAGGAGGATAATGAAATGATAAACTGATTAAATAATGATAAATCATTATCTAATAAAGGATAGGGATGATGTAGAATGATAATTAAATAAATTAAGATTTATTTAATTATAGGCGAATAGATAAATGAGTAATTAAACAATTAAAATAATTATTTAATTAGAGAGGATGAATCCAGTCATTAAGTAAATAAATATTTATTTAATTATAGAAAAATGGATTATGGATAAATAGAGAATAAGTGAAATTAGTCAAAAAAATAAAATTTATTTAACTAATTAGGTGATGACATGGGTACCCTAGGGAAAAACATGCTACAAAGTGTCTAAATGATGCGATGTTGTGACAAGGTATCATAAGAGGACATTTTTAGGTGTTTACATAAACTAATAGGCTTATTTTAATAAAAAAAAAATCTATTTGGTGAAAATTTGAAATTTCAATGTAGTAGTAATTAAATTTTAGGGAAAAGATAAGAAGTAGGTGTTTGTCTGACCACCCTAAACACAATGAAATGATAATATTTTTTTATAATATTTTAGATATAAATAGAGGACTCATGTCTCGATGTGATGCATTTTTTTTATAATTTTTTCCAATTAAATAATTAATTATGAATTTTTTATTACAACTTTTAAAAAATATAAAAACTTGTATGTCTGACCACCTTAACTTGGTCAAAACTTCATGAAATTCAATTTTTTTTTTTAATCCTATAGTATATGAAGCGTAGAATGTGACACATGTTTTGGGTTCAAAAAATGTGATATTGTTTGAAAGCTATAGATGTTTTTCAATCAACCTATCAATCAAGACTTTAGTCATAATTCAAATAGAAAATGAATAATAATTATTTTTTAAATTCAAAATAAATCATATTTTATAATGGTGGAAAGTTGAGAATCTCCTTTAAAAACTCTTTCTTTTCATCAATTTTGGGTAAAAAAAAAGTCATCAACCACATGGGTCATCATATCACTTACATATCACCACTTTTTGGCCCATCATGATCCTGCACATACCCTGAAGTCAAAGTTTATGCCTACAAATTATCATATTAGTTTGTTCAAGAAATTGCAAAATATGAAGCAAAAAGAATCTAGTGTGATAGAATATACTAAGGAATTCTATAAGTTGAATACCAGATCTAGACATTCAAAGGATGAAATTGAGCAAGTAGCTAGATATGTGAATGACTTGAGGTCATATATATAGGATGAAATTAGTTTGATCAAGTTGGTGAGTGTGGAATAGGCATATCAATGTGCCCTAAAAGAAGAAGAGAAGTTGAATAAAAGACATGAGCAAAGGCAGAGAGGAAGAAGTGGAAGATCTCAAAGAGGAAGAAATTTTACTGGAGGAGGAAGAGGATCTTTCCTAGATTAGAACAAGGATAAGGAGGTTAGTAAGAATGAAAATTCACACTAGAAAGGTGATGGTAACTCTTATAGAAGAGGAGGAAATGGTGGTTACCAAAATGAAGGATATAGAAGAGATGATAGAGGACAGGAGAAAATAATATTCAATGGAACTTGTTTTAAATGTGATAGAGAAGGACATAGAGCATTTGAATGTAGTCAGGGAGAGAAAAGTAGGAAGATAGAGAATAATAGAAGGAAAACCTTTGTTGATGAAGAACATATTGGATCATCTAACAAACTAAAATATGGAGAAGTGTTGGTGAATAGAAGAGTGTTGTGTCAAAGTGAGTTGGAAAAGGAGCCATTGCAGAGAAAGAATTTTTTTAAGACTAGATGCAAGGTGAATGATAAATGTTGCAAGGTGATTGTTGATAGTGGAAGTTCTGAGAACCTAGTTTCTGAAGAGATGGTGACTAAATTAAATTTGGAAAGGTTGAAACACCTGAAGCCCTATCAAATTTCTTGGATTCAAGATGAGCATAAGATACTGGTAAGTGAACAATTTTTGGTGAAATTGAAGATAGTAAATTACCATGATGAAGTTTTGTGTGATATCATGCCTATGGATATATGCCATTTTTTGTTGGGAACGCCTTGGTAGTATGATAGACAGGATATTCATGATGGAAAGAAAAATATATACATCATTGTGGCTAATGGGATGAAGAAAATTTTGTTGCCATTGGAAGATGTTCCTATAGTTGAAGTTTGTATAAATGCTAGGGTTTGTCTCATTGATGGAAGGTGACTCCTTGATGGATTGAGAGATGAGAATGTGTGTTATGCCTTGGTTCCTAAGAAGGTTGAAGACTTGAAGCGTGTAGAAGAACACCTAGAAGAGATAAATGAGTTGCTGACAAAATATGAGGAGATTATTTCAAATAATGTACCTAGTGGATTGCCACCTGTGAGGAGTATTAGTCATTGTATGGATCTGATTCCTGGAGCTAGTTTTCCTAATAAAGTAGCACACCGGATGACACTGACAAAGAATGAGGAGTTGAATAGACTTGAGTGCAAGAATTGATGAGGAAGGGTTTGATTAGAGAAAGCTTAATTCCATGTGTAGTACTTGTTGTGTTAGCACCTAAGAAGGATGGAGAAAGGAGAATGTGTATAGACTCTAGAGCTATAAAGAAGATCACAGTGAAGTATAGATTTCCTTTGCCTCGGATGGATGACATTATGGATTATTTGAGTGGAGCTAAGTACTTTAAAAATATAGATTTCAAGAGTGGATATCATCATATTAGAATCAGAGAAGGGGATGAGTGGAAAACAACATTCAAGACAAATGAACGATAGTATGAGTGGTTGGTGATGCCTTTTGGATTGAAAAATGCACCAAGTACTTTCATGGGATTGATGAATGAGGTATTGAAGAAATTATTGGGGAAGTTTGTGATTTTGTATTTCGATGACATCTTTATTTTCAGTAAGAGTAGGGAAGAAAATTTGTTGCATATAAGACAAGTTTTGTAGAGGTTGAGAGAAGATTAGTTGCCGATAAACATTAAGAAGTGTAGTTTCATGAAGGAGGAGTTGGTATATCTAGGATTTGTGATATTTGTGGATGGATTGAGGATGGATCCTGAGAAGGTAAGAAAATTTGTTGAGTGGCCTACACCAGATAGCATTGGAGAGGTAAGATAATTTCATTGATTGGCTAGTTTCTACCAAAAGTTCATTAGGAATTTTAGTTCTATTTGCAGTCCTATGACAAAAAAAATGAGAGAAGATAGGAAGTATTTTAGATGGACTTCTAGAGCAGATAAAAGTTTTGAATTTTTGAAACATAAGGTAACTAAGTAGCTTGTGTTGGCTTTACTAGATTTCAATAAGGTATTTCAAGTAGACTGTCATGCAAGTGGAAATGCAATTGAGCAGTGTTGAGTCATGAAGGGAGACCTATAGATTATTTTAGGGAGAAGTTGAATGATGCTAGGAGAATATATTCAGTATATGATCAAGAATTTTATGCTATAGTTTATGCCTTGAAGAAGTGGAGACATTATTTGTTTCCTAAGGAGTTTGTGTTGTATATAGATCATCAAGCATTGCAATATTTGAATAGTCAAGGTAAGTTGAATCAAAGACACATGAGATGGGTAGAGTTCTTACAAAGTTATACTTTAGTTTTAAAGCATAGGAGTGGAAAGTCAAATAGAGTTGCTAATGTTTTGGGTAGGAGAAGGAATTTATTGATAGAAATGAGAGTGGAGGTATTAGGCTTTGATGAGTTGAAGAACTTGTATGAGGAAGACCGAGATTTTACAAAACCTTGAAGAGCTTGTAGAGAACCTATTTTGGAGGATAGAAGCCATTGGTTGGATTATTTCATTTAGGAGGATATTTTGTTCAGAGGTAAATAGTTGTGTATACCCCAGAGTTCAATGAGGGATAACTTGGTGAAGGAGAAGCATAGTGGAGGAATGTCAGGACACTTTGGAGTTGATAAGATAGTATCATTGGTGAGTGAGAATTAATTTTGGCCATAGATTCATAAGGATGTTAGGATATTTGTGAAAATTTGTAGAGTTTTTCAAGTTGCAAAAGGAAGTAGTCAAAATGTTGGATTGTATAAGCCTTTGACAATTCCATAGACACCTTGGGAGGATATTAGCATGGATTTCATACTTGGTTTATTGAAGACACAAAGAGGTAATGTTTTTGTATTTGTGGTGGTAGATAGATTTTCTAAGATGGTGCATTTCATATTTGTAAGAAGACAACAGATGCAGTGCATGTAGTAGAATTGTTTTTCAAAGAAGTGGTCAGATTGCATGTATTACCTAGGAGTATTTTTTTAGACAAAGATGTAAAGTTTGTTGGTTAATATTGGAGGACACTTTGGAAGAAGCTAAAGATAGATTTGAATTTCAGTTCTACATTTCACCCATGGATTGATGGATAGATGGAGGTAGTAAACAAGATTTTATGGAATTTTCTAAAATGTTTGGTTGGAGAGAAGACAAAAAGTTGAGATTTAGCCCTTGCACAAGTAGAGTTTTCTTACAATAATTTAGTGAATAGGAGTACAGGGAAGACACCTTATAAGATTCTTACTGGAGTTCATTCTAGAGGTATATCAGAATTAAGAGACATCAGTATGGAAGATAAAAGGAGTGCAGAAGCAGAAGAATTTGTAGAACACGTGAAGAAGTTGCATACTCAAGTGAAACAATAGATGGAAGAAATGAACCAAAAATATAAGGAGAAAGTAGATGAAAAGAGGAGACATAAGGAATTAGAAGTTGGAGATGAAGTGATGGTATATTTGTGGAAGGAAAGATTTCTAGTTGGCACATACAACAAGCTAAAGATGAGGAAGTCTGGACCTTGTAAGATTTTGAAGAAATTTGATTTAGGAAACACATACAAAGTGGAGTTACTGGAAGGTATGTGTATATCACCTATATAAAACATTGCAGATCTACATCAACATCAAGAAACAAAATTTAGTGAAGAAAGTGAAGTAAAATTGGAGAATTAGTTTCCTAAATGATAGTTAGATGGGATTGAAGAGATTTTGGATGTCAGAGATGGGAGGAAGACTCGTGGAAGACAAGACAAATAATATCTTGTGAAGTGAAAAGGTAGACTAGTGGATGATTATTCTTGGATTTCTTAGGTTGAGGTAGACCATCTTGGCTTTCCTCTAGCCCCAAAAAAGTGAGGGACTCACTTTTCATTTAACCCTAGATGTCTGATGCAAGAGCATCCTTGGTTCTTGGCAGTCTTGCATCAAAAAAAAAAAAAATTCTTTCAGTTTTTCGTTCTTGTTGTCTTGCTCAGTTCATGTTGGTGGATTCATCATATTTTCTCACTAGACCCTGTGGACCTATGTGTACAGTATCAACATGTTCATTTTCCTTGTTCCAATATTTGAGCGTGATTAGATCATTTTTAGACAAGTTATCACTTTTGAAATATCATGGTAGTTTCTT
The DNA here is from genome assembly GCA_007258455.2 of Sequoia sempervirens. Taxonomy (NCBI): domain Eukaryota; kingdom Viridiplantae; phylum Streptophyta; class Pinopsida; order Cupressales; family Cupressaceae; genus Sequoia; species Sequoia sempervirens. The sequence continues at coordinate 80,050,829 of VDFB02105785.1, read as the reverse complement.
GAACCAGCACCAAAATATTGTCAAACATTTTGGCTAGTTTGATCATTAGGGATCATCCTCGTGACTTGCGGATCTTAATGATGTGATTTTAATTATTCCATGGAGTGTCTTTGACCTTCATTATAGGTCCACACTTCATCTTTTACACCTATTGAAGAGAAATTTAAATTTGAGGCCAACCTATTCATGTGAACGCTACATTTTCTTTCCTTGGTTAAGGTAATGATCTTTGGTTGATGTGGATGTTTCTAGAATTTTGGATATGATATAAGGATTGTAATCAATCATTAGAAGGGTAGTAATCAAGTAGAATTCAATCTAGAAGAATGACATAGATTCAATTGTAATATTCAACTCACATATAGGATCATGTTAGAATATTGCATTTTTTAGCATGTTTTATCAGGCCTGTGAGCCGAATCTGTAAGCCCGGATGTTGCTGGCCAAATGTAACTAAGATTTTTTTTAATAAGAATATTTGTGCCTATATTTTCCTCCATATTCTGTGTTATTTTCATTGTGTTACTCTTGTTGCACGGTCCATATTTTTCTCTTTGAGGACCCTCCTACCATGGCTACGTTACTACATCATGAAGATGATAAGTATGTCATATGAAAGCCAACTTAAGGCATGCCATGCTACACCCGTAATATTAGTGTACATCGGGTTATGAATAGTCAGCTTGTGGTTATCTTAAGTCTCTATTAAGTCATATTATCATTAGTATATTGTTATTTATATTTTTAGGTCAGCCTAAGACTTATATAGTTGTGTCTAAGTCAGCCTAGGTGATATTCTAGGCATAAATAGGTATATATAGGAGGTTGTGAGTCTTGTTTCATCATCAAGTTGTGAAGTGTGTTCTCATTAGAGATATTTGGAGGTTTTCCTCCTAGAAGTGGATTGTTATTCTCAGTTATTATCAAGTATTTGCAGCATATTTCATATTATATTCTTCTATTGTGCAAGTTATTTCATAACAAGTGGTATTAGAGCATGATCTTAGCACCATAGAGGCAAGGCTTTTTTCTCAATTTTGGAGGCAATTTTGGTAAGAACATATCTTTTATATTATGGTGATTTTTTTTTTAATTTTTAAAGGGTTTTTGAAGAACATATTAAAGAAGCTATAGTCCATATTTCAAAAGAATTGGGGCATAATTAATCAAATTATTGCAGAACTAGGGTAACTTCTACACAATTTTTTTGGAATCTACATATCTTGCACATCTTGTCAAATTGGAGTCTTATTTTTATTGATTTTTTGAAGATATACTAAAGGGGATTACAATAAAAAAATTGGAGTAATTAGAGTAGAAATAAGCAAATTATTGAAAAATTATTTTTTTAGCAATTATCACTCTCCACGCTGTAAATCTACTTATTTCTTGGAGATTTTTCTAGGTGAGAGTTATTTCGGCCCTAGTAAGTTACAGTAAAATTTTTAGAGAATTTAAGTTTAATTTGTGTGATTTATTTCAAAATTAGTGGTTCCCATCATGACGGGGCTTGCAACAAGGGGCAAAAAGAATGGTGTCACTCCGGGGAAGACTTCTAATAAGGATGGGGTAACAATAGAGGATATTACTCCTAATGAGGAAATCAATAAGGTCAAGGAATACATTTCCTCAATGAAGATGGATATGAAATAAGAGGAGATATATCAAACATACAAAACATGTTAAGCACCTACATGGTTGAACCAAGAAAGGAGTTCTCAAGTGATCAAGGTGAAAATTATAGGTTAGCTACCATTGACACATGATTTAGTACTCCTGTGGGATCTATGAATTTATTTCCAAAGGTGGATATGCGCAAGTTCGATGGAAATAATTCTCTAACATGGATAAACCAAATGGAGAATTTTTTTGAAGTACACCAAATCCCAAATGGACAAAAGGTCACAATGGCTTCCCTATATCTAGAACTAGATCAATTCATTTGGTATCATTGGCTCTGCACTCATTAAAGGAAAAATGGGCTCACTGTCTCATGGTCAATTTTTACGGAGGAACTCCAAGTACAATATAGCAATAGCATGAGAAACAACTTCTTCAGCTAGCTGGCTAAACTTCAACAAACAAGATCAGTTAAGGATTATATTCAACAATTCCAAAATCTATTCTTAAGATTGGATACAATTACATAGGAAAACATGAATAATTTATTCTTGGGGGGTCTCAAGGATCACATTCAACATGAGGTACGCATGTTTAGCCCTAGCTCCATAAATGAGTGTTTTATCTTAGCACATAGGGTAGAGAAGTATTTGATTCCTAAGTAGCAAGGGGCTAATGTGACAAGAGAGAAAGGATATTCAACACAACCTACTAGGTTGATTCCATAGTAAATTGAGGAGAAAAGAGAAAAAGGGTTTTGTTTCAATTGTGATAGCAAATATAGTTGAGGACATAAATTCAGTGAAAAGAAATTGTTCTATATTGAAGGTCCAAGTGAGGAAGAAGAGGAGGAACCCATACTAGAGGATGAAAGGGAGTCTAGTGAGGAATCACATGATTCTCAACCAATAATTTCTTTTCATTCACTCTTAGGTTTTAGTGCTCCAAAAACTCTCAAGGTGGTTGGGTTCTTAAAGAAGCAGAAGGTAACAGTGTTGATCGACTCAGGTAGTACTCATAATTTCATCAACAAAAAGTTAGCTACTCGTCTAAATTGTTTTGTATATCCAGCTCTAGAGTTTCAGGTTTTGATTGCAGATGGTGGTACAGTTAGTTGTTTAGGGAATTTTCATAGCATTAAATTATCCATGGGAGAATATCAACTTCATTCCCCAATGTATGTGATATCCATGGGTGTAGCAGAGATTGTTTTGGGAGTACAATGGCTTACTACATTAGGAACGATTGAGATGAACTTCCAAGAACTATTCATGAGATTTCAATCAAAAGGAAGGGTAGTAGAGCTAAGGGGATTGAAGGAAAAATCCCCACAAATTGTAAGCTCTCATCAAGTTCAAAAGTTTCTTAAGAAAGGAGTGGATGGATTTGTGGCCCAACTATGTTCATTAGATGTCTCTCAATCTAATGCTCCTACTCATCCAGATTTGCAAGCTATAATTGATCATCACTTAGTTGTTCTTTGAGATATGCCTAAAGGACTTCATCCTAAGAGGGATCATGATCATTCCATAGAGTTAGTTCCAGGGATTCAACCACCAAACGTCAGGCCTTACAAGTATCCACACATACAAAAGAGTGAGATAGAAAAAAATGTTGAGGAGATCCTAGAGGCATGAATTATCAGTGATCCGGTGGATATTTTCAGTGAAAATTGAAGTGTCTCATTTCTCTCCAAAATCTACACCATCAAAAAGAGCTCGATGTCCTGGTTCCAACGCAACTCGAATGGAGCGAAAAGGAGTTTGTTTGTGCAAGTTATGGCCAGTCAAACTGGGATTAGGGGCGTCTAGAAGGCAAAAAAATGATCATCTTGGAAATCGACGAAACTAGCGTCATTACAAAGAGCTCGTCAAAATGATTCCGATGGTGTTCGTTTCGTTGAAATTCGACATTGTATGCTCAACTTACAAGTAGTCAAAGTTTGGTTGACTTTGAGGGTACAGTTGCTGACCTCATCATTCTGTACTGTACGGACAGTGAAGTGGACCAGTCAGAATCTGACACGTGGCATCCACATCAGAATTGTACGGACCAATCATAGAGTGACACGTGGCATTCCGTACTCCAGTCAGCAAGCCATGCCATCAGACACATCAGCAGGCCACGTCATCATCTAATTGGTAGACACGTCGGCATCTCTGTTAGCGAATCAAGTTTTGCCACGTGGCACCTCCTCAGCATGCCACGTGGCCTCCTTCTTCTCCCCGTGGACGGATGAGTTGGTTTATTTGTTTTGTTAAAAAAGGGAGGTTGTTGGGGCATTCGAACCCCCAACCTAATCCCGCCAAACTTATCGGCTCGCCGTTGCACCAAATCCGCGTGCTTAGATATGTATGGGCACCCATTCGTTTTGTTGTTATTTTGTTAAAGTTTGCTTGTAAAATGCTGATGGCCAGGAGTTGAACCCGGAATCGCCGGTGTGTAAAAAGCAACTCTCTACCGTTCCACCATGCTACAGGTTTAATAGTAAGGTTGCATGGGTATTTTATATCGGTGAGTTAGGAGATATTCCTAACTAAAAGCCTTAAAATGGCTATATCCCAAAGTTTTAAATCAAATAAAACAACCTCCCAAACAATAAAATCCCTTAATGAAATATGTGACGGGGCATAATAACCATTTAATGGTTTTAATAGGAGATTTTATTTTGATAAGGGAGATTATTATAGAGTTATGTTAAAGATTTTATGTAAAATTGGGAGATGTTTTTAGGAGATATGGGGAAATTATGTAAATCATACGGTTTTATACCATATTGAGTAATTTTTTTGTATTTAAAGGGGAGTGTAGGTGAGTGTCCATGCTAGAAGACTCATAATTTTCAAGGAAACTGGTACTAGGTGATATAGAGAGGAGTTCTAGGAGATTCTTGGGACCATTTTCGTACTTCGAAGTATGGTTATGCTGCCGAAGTGCTAGAAGAAATGGTCTTGGTGCAATTTTGTAATTGATTTGGAGATTAATCAGATCGGTCTCACTCCATTGCAGCGGACCCGGAGACGTAGTCATAATTGTGGCGAACTCCGAAATCAAACTCTGTTTGCATCTCTCTCTTTCTTTCTCTCACTTTCTTTCATTTTGTTGTTATCACCTTGTCATTTTAATTATTTCCATGAGTTAATTTTGTTCTGATTAACTTGGATAAATCATTGTAATAATTAAGCATTCAATTCTACAAATAGTCTAGATCCTATACAGATCAAGTTGGTATCAGAGCTCAGGTTGACTATTATTGCAGTTGTTTTTTTGAATGCTAACGAGATCCAGGATTCAGAAGGGTGAAGGCAAGCTCGAAGACTTTGATCCTGAGATCGGGAAGCGAAGAACTTTTCCGAAGATGTCTGTTTCTGGAATGGAGGTTCCTGAAGAAATCAGTGAGCAGGAATTTCAAAGAGCATTCCTCGAGATGAAGGTTAAGGTGGACATTCTTTTTCAGGAGAGACAAGAACGGAAGGAATGTGAAGAAGGTTCATCGAAGCAAGATGCTCGTGAAGAGAAGAAAGGGAAACAACATGTAGATGGTGACAAGCAACCAGATCCACCCTCTTCTTCTTCTCCTCCCTCTTCTCCTTCTTCTCCATCTTCTCATTCTACTTCTTCTAATCCTTTCAAGAGTGGGTATAAGCCTAAAATTAAATTGGATGTAAAATTTGATTTACCAAAGTATTGTGGTGAACTTAATGCTAAAAAATTGGATGATTGGATTCAGCAAATAGAAGTCTACTGTAGAGTCCGGAACCTATTAGATGATGTTGATAGGATCCAATAAGCTACTCTTCGTTTAGGAGGTACAGCCTTAACCTGGTGGGAGAGTAAGACTAAGGAAAAAGTTTCACAACATGGTAGAGTCAGTTTAACTTGGGCAGAGTTTGTTAATGCTCTTAAGAAGCAATTTTATCCCCTAGGACATATGCAACAGTTAATGATGGACTGGCAAATGTTTAGGCAAGGGAAAGGTCAAACTGTCCAAGAGTACACCCATGAATTTAGGAAGAAGGCTATTGCTTTGAATGTTCCTTTGTACACCCAAGACACGTTGTTGAAGTACATAGGAGGTCTGCATTCCTACCTTAGACATTCCATTCTGGTTTTGAACCCTTGTAATTTGGATGAAGTGTCTATTCAAGCTACATAGTTAGAGTCAAGGGATAAAGGATCTTTTATTGATAAGTTTGATAATGATGTAAAGAAATCTTCTAAGATTGCAGAGACAGGGAAAGGAAAGAAGTCAGCTACAGTTAAGAAGGATGATAAACTTACTTGCTCTCATTGTGACAAGAAGGGTCATGATGAAGAACATTGTTGGCAGTTGCATCCCGAATTGAAGCCTAAGTGGGCTCAGAGACAGAATCAGAAACAAAAAGGTAAGGAGAAAGCCATGAATGTTGTTTTGGATCTTGGTTCAGATTCAGATGATGAGACTAAGATAACAGCTATGGGTTTGAAAGGTAAAGCTCCTATTTCTGGTGTTTCTGTTCATAGTTGTTCTTCTAATTCTACAGTTAATGATTTCTCTAAAGATAAGAAAAGGAATGAGCTATTTCATTTAAGGGTTGTTGCTAAGAACAGTAAAATCGATGCACTCATAGATAGTGGTTCTCAAGTGAATTTAATTTCAGAAAGTGTTGTAAAGAACTTGGGATTGAAAACTACACAACATAGGAAACCTTATCCACTAGGCTGGATTTGTGAAAATGATAAGCTGCAAGTAACAAGACAATGCACCCTAAAATTCACAATCACTAGTAAATTTGTGGATGAAGTACAGTTTGATGTGGTTCCACTGGATATCTGTGGGATAGTGCTTGGTAGCCCTTATTTATATGACACGAAAACAATTTTCTACAGGGAAAAGAATCATTATCATTTGTTTAAAGATGGCATTCAGTATATTGTACATTCTCACAGGATTAAGACTGATCTTTATTTTGCAAACACAGGGCAGTTAAAGAGGGTGATTAATGCAAGTAAAGAGTTAACTCTTATGTCTGTTAATATAGGTGGTTCTAAACTTGAACTTGGAGTAGCTAACCAGGATCAGATGTTGCAGGATGCACCCATAGTACAGCATGAGAAAATGATGCTTGAAAGCATTGATCGTTCCTCGAGTAAAAATGCTCTTGTTGTGAAGGATCGATATGTTGATGATTTATTCTCTTTCATTTCTGCATTATTGTTCAGCTTGATGCTAGTCAATTTTTGTTGGTTAGTGGCTACGACATTTGATGTAGAAGCTTATCGAAGCGATAAAATAATGTCTATGTTCAACAATGTTATTGCAGTCTTCATTGTGCTTGTGAGCCAAGTTTTTAGATGTATAGAGGATACAGGACAAGTGGGGACGCCAAGTCCTCACTTAATGTCAGAGTAAATGTCACTTTTGGAGGTCCAAAAGGTCTTCAGTGGGGAGGCCTGATCCGGTGGATATTTTTAGTGAAAATTGAAGTGTCTCATTTCTCTCCAAAATCTACACCATCAGAAAGAGCTCGATGTCTTGGTTCCAATGCAACTCGAACGGAGCGAAAAGGAGTTTGTTTGTGCAAGTTATGGCCAGTCAAACTGGGATTAGGGGCGTCCAGAAGGCAAAAAAAATGATCATCTTGGAAATCAACGAAACTAGCATCATTGTGAAGAGCTCGTCGAAACAATTCCGATGATGTTCGTTTCGTTGAAATGCGACATCGTATGCTCAACTTACAAGCAGTCAAAGTTTGGTTGACTTTGAGGGTACAGTTGCTGATGTCATCATTCTGTACTGTACGGATAGTGAAGTGGACCAGTTAGAATCTAACACGTGGCATCCACGTTAGAATTGTATGGACCAATCATAGAGTGACATGTGGCAGTCCGTAATCCAGTCAGCAAGCCACGTCATCGGACACATCGGCAGGCCACGTCATCATCTAATTGGTAGACACGTCGGCATCTCTGTCAGCGAATCAAGTTTTGCCACGTGGCACCTCCTCGGCATGCCACGTGGCCTCCTTCTTCTCCCCATGGATGGATGAGTTGGTTTATTTGTTTTGTTAAAAAAGGGAGGTTGTTGGGGCATTCGAACCCCCAACCTAATCCTGCCAAACTTATCGGCTCGCCATTGCACCAAATCCACGTGCTTAGATATGTATGGGCACCCATTCGTTTTGTTGTTATTTTGTTAAAGTTTGTTTGTAAAATGCTGACGGCCAGGAGTTGAACCCAGAACCGCTGGTGTGTAAAAAGCAACTCTCTACCGTTCCACCATGCTATAGGTTTAATAGTAAGGTTGCACGGGTATTTTATATCGGTGAGTTAGGAGATATTCCTAACTAAAAGCCTTAAAATGGCTATATCTCAAAGTTTTAAATCAAATAAAACAACCTCCCAAACAATAAAAGCCCGTAATGAAATATGTGACGGGGCATAATAACCATTTAATGGTTTTAATAGGAGATTTATTTTTGATAAGGGAGACTATTATAGAGTTATGTTAAAGATTTTATGTAAAATTGGGAGATGTAGTTGTTTTTAGGAGATATGGGGAAATTATGTAAATCATACGGTTTTATACCATATTGAGTAATTTTTTTGTATTTAAAGGGGAGTGTAGGTGAGTGTCCATGCTAGAAGACTCATAATTTTCAAGGAAACTGGTGCTAGGTGATATAGAGAGGAGTTCTAGGAGATTCTTGGAGCCATTTTCGTACTTCAGAGTATGGTTATGTTGCCGAAGTGCTAGAATAAATGGTCTTGGTGCAATTTTGTAATTGATTTGGAGATTAATCGGATCAGTCTCACTCCATTGGAGCGAACCCGGAGACGTAGTCACAATTGTGGCGAACTCCGAAATCAAACTCTGTTTGCATCTCTCTCTTTCTTTCTCTCACTTTCTTTCATTTTGTTGTTATCACCTTGTCATTTTAATTATTTCCATGAGTTAATTTTGTTCTGATTAACTTGGATAAATCATTGTAATAATTAAGCATTCAATTATGCAAATAGTCTAGATCCTATACAGATCAATCAGGCATAGCCAAAGTGCATACTCCTCACCTGTGGTGATGGTACATAAGAAGAATGATACTTGGTGCGTGTGTCCAAATTATAGAGTGCTCAACATGTACACCATTAAAGATAAGTTTCCTATTCCATTCATTGATGATTTGCTAGATGAATTGAATGGAGCTATTTATTTTACCAAGTTAGATCTTAGATTTGGTTATCACAAAATTTGCATTCAGGAGGAAGATATTGGTAAGACAACATTTCAGACTCATGAGGGTCATTATTAATTTTTGGTGATGCCATTTGGTCTTCCCAATGCACCATCTAAATTCCAAAGTTTGATGAATTCCATTTTTAAGAAGTTCTTGAGAAAGTTTGTGTTAGTATTCTTTGATGATATATTGATTTATAGCAAGACTTGGGAACAACATTTGTAACATGTGAATCAAGCATTACAAAAACTTGAAGATCATAAAATCTATGCTAAGCCATCCAAGTGTGCTTTTGGTCTTACAGAGGTGCAATATTTGGGACACATAGTTTCACATGAAGGAGTAAAGGTGGACACTAACAAAATTAAGGCTATCATGGAATGGCCTATTCCAAAAGCCATTAAGAAAATGAGGGGTTTCTTGGGATTGACAGGGTACTATAGAAGATTTGTGAAGAATTGTGGTCATATAGAAACACCTCTCTTCACTCTATTGAAGAAGGATTATTTTCATTGGAATGAGTCTGCCAATAGAACATTTGAGAGATTGAAGGAGGCTATGTGTACAACTCCAGTGCTTGCCACTCCTGACTTCACCAAGGAATTCATTGTGGAATGTGATGCTTCTAGAAATGGGATAGGATCAGTGCTCATGCAAGAAGGTAGACCAATTGCTTTTGAGAGTAGTCAATTAAAGGGTAAGAATCAACTAAAACCTATTTATGAGAAGGAAATGCTAGCAATCCTCCATGCAGTAAACAATGGAAGCCTTATCTATTGGGTAGACACTTCATGGTTAAGAAAAATCATGATAGCCTAAAATATGTTTTGGAAAAAAGAATATCTTCTAAAGAGCAAAAAAAATGGGTCACTAAGATGTTAGGATATGACTTTGAGATTGTATATAAGAAAGGGAAAGAAAATGTAGTAGTAGATGCAATTTCAAGGAAGTATGAGAAAGATGAAGCCTTATTGTGTGCCCTTTCAATATTACAAGCAAATTGGGTGGAGGAAGCCAAAGAAAAGTGGAAAAATGATGTTGCGACAAGTAATCTCATTGAACAATTAAAAAGTGATTTTAGTAGTTTAGATAAGTTTTGTTGGAAGGTAGATACTCTTTGGTATAAAGAGTGTTTGTATCTCTGCAAGAATTCCACTATTAAACACAAGATTCTCACAGAGTTGCATGAGTCTCAAGTAGGTGGTCAGTCAAGATTTTTGAAGACATATTATCGAGTCAAGCAAGATTTTTTTTGGGAAGGGCTAAAAGGTGATGTTCAAAAATTTGTGTCTAAATGTTTGGTTTGTCAAAGGAATAAAGGGGAGACAATTAAGACACAAAGGCTCTTGCAACCCTTATCTATTCCTAGCCGGAAGAGGTATCCATGGAATTCATCATAGGGCTTCCCAAATCTAAAGGTCATAATGTCATCATGGTAGTAGTTGATCACCTCACTAAATATGCACATTTCATTGCATTATCACATCCTTTTACAACAAGTGTAGTGGCAAGAGATTTTTTGGAGAATATCCAAAAGCTACATGGTACAGGTCTAAGTTTATTGTTAGTGATCGTGATCCTATCTTCACCAGTCACTTTTCGAAAGATTTATTCTCATGTTTGGGTACTCAATTGGTTCATAGCTCTTCATACCACTCTTAATCAGATGGGAAAATTGAGGTTGTTAATAAGTGTTTGGAAGGATATCTATATTGTTTCACTTCAGAGAAACATTATCAATGGCTAGATTGGTTACCACTTGTAGAAAAGTGGTATAACACTTGTTTTCATAGCTCATGAAAAATTTCTCCATTTTTGGCACTTTATGGATATCATCCTCCTTCCATCACATCATCAATAAAGGTGTCACCAAGAGTTCATGCAGTAGAAGATCACTTGCTTCATCAACAACAAGTACTTTCAAGACTCAAGGAGAATTTATCCATGGCACAAAATCGAATGAAACAACATGCAGACCAACATCATAGTGAAAGAAGTTTTGAAGTTGGGGATTGGGTCTTCTTGAGATTACAACCTTATAAGAAAATATCACTAAAGCAACAAAAAAGAATAATAAGTTGTCTCCAAGGTATTATGGTCAATACCAAACCATGCAAAAGATCGGTAGTGTTTCCTACAAGCTAGAGTTGCTACCAACAACAAAGATACATCCATTTTTTCATGTTTCTTGTTTGAAGAAGGTAATTGGGCATAATATTCCCACTCAAACAACACTACCAAAGATCGATGAAGAAGAAAGAATCATTTTGGAACTAGAGTGCATTTTTCAAACATGCACAAAGAAGTTGAGGAATAGAACTCTCACTGAGTATCTCATCCAATGGAAGAATTTACCAGTTGAAGATGCCACATGGGAGGATGAGGATTTCATTCAAAAGAATCCAAACTTGATTAGCATTGAGGACAATGCTTCTTTGAAGAAGGGGGCATGCTACACCCTTAATATTAGTGTACATCGGGTTATGAATATTCATCTTGTGGCTATCTTAACTCTCTATTAAGTCATATTATCATTAGTATATTGTTATTTAGTTGTTTAGGTAGGCCTAAGACTTATATAGGTGTTTCTAAGTCAACCTAGGTGATATCCTAGAAATAAATAGGTATATATAGGAGGTTGTGAGTCTTATTTCATCATCAAGTTGTTAAGTGCATTCTCATTAGAGATATTTGGAGGCTTTCCCCCTTGCGTGGCTTGTTATTCTCAGTTAGTATCAAGTATTTGCAGCATATTTCATATCATATTCTTCTATTGTGCAAGTTATTTCATAACATGTCATCGACATCCCAAGATTGCTCTTATGTATTCATGGAAGGTTAATGACTAGACAAAGGAGGTAACCAAAAGTGACATAGGAGGACAAGGCTTGCTAAACCCCTTTCCCCCATTGAGTACGGGACAAAGGTGAGCTGAAATGATTGATGAAATGCATGCTAGAGTGAAAATCAATAGCAATTAGAGGAATGAGGTGCCCCCATATAGGAAAGCATACCAAACTCCTGAAAAATGTTGAATTTTATGACTCAAAGCATTACATTCATTAGTGGAATGATCATGAAATATATGATATGTACAAAATAAAGTCTTGGAAGAGCTTTTCTTTCTATTTCTTGGAGGGAGGATGATCAAGTTATCGTAGAGAATTCTTGACAAGATACCCTGTTGATCAAGATGAGAAGGTGGTTGTGTGATTGGGGTCAAAGATACATCTTGCTTATATATCATACCTATGTAAGACTTTGTATATTTTGAGATTGTGTCTTCTTCATTATAGGAGGATAAAAAATCTAATGAATTCAAATCATGAGAGTTTTGTGAGATGACTATTTAAATGTTGTGGGAAGGATGATTTTTGGGGCCATTAATTGTGAAGGAGGAGTTAGGGGTGTGTTGTGTGAGAGTGAATGAAGGTGAGTAAAGGATGAGAAGGTTATGAATATGTCCTATGGGATATGTATAGGGTCCATTGATCAAAGGGGATTGCATGAACACTTGTGCATTCATATCCTTAGCAGTCTTGTTTTGATGTATCTCTAAGTGAGGGCAATCAAGAACCACTTTTTTGCCACAGTCTAATGCCATGATATTCTCCGTAGGAGGAGATTTTTTAGGAGAAAAATAAGCCACATGTGCTTGACAAGTAAGGCATGGTTCTTCCACAAAAACTTCATTTCCAATAGGGGAATGATCAATGATGGGATTATGAGAAGGGGAATGGTGATTATGAGAGAATGTTAGTTGAATGTCCATTGTCATTAAGGGCTCATTCTCCTGTTCCATATTATCTACCCTACAAGGAGATATTGTAATATGTTCATCCAAGTTTGAGGTTTGTAAAGTATCTTCATTACAAGTGGAGGAGGTATCAAGAGGAAAACCATTATGGTTTGCAAATATATCTTCCCATAGGATAGGGACATTAGGGAAGGGAAGATCAAGGGTGTCATGATTCTTAATAGGGTTATCTTCTAACACCAACCTATCCTCTTTACATCGAGAAGGGATATTAGGAGATGGAAAAGATTGATTGTCATGAGCATGGAGACTTGGTAAGGTGATGTTGAGGAATGTGTCTATGATCTCATGCTCTTGTTGTGTAAGGTCATCCAAAGGGGAATAAGGAGATGGACAATCAAGACCATCAAGGATTATGAATTCTTGCACCAAAATACCTTCGTCACTAATAGGAGAGGTATCAGAAGAAGAACAAGTATGTGTGTTATGATTGTCAACATTACCATTCTCACCAATGGGTAATGCAAGATTATTGAATGTATTAATGGAATATTCTTAAAGTCCCTATTATGGTAGTCAAAAGAAAACTCATAAAAGGGGATAGTATACTTATAAAATCCATGTTTAACCAAATCAAGAGCATATATTTTGAAATAAAACATGGTAAAATGATAGAGAGTACAATGCAATGCAATTTTCAATTTTGAAGTGTGTGTGTACAAAATGTAACTATCTGAAAATGATATGTTGTGATGGGGTATGTGCAGGATCATGGTGGGCCAAAAAGTGGCAATATGATGGGTATGTGGCTGACGACTTTTTTTTAACCCAAAATTGATGAAATGAAAAGGGTTTTTAAAGGAGATTCTCAGCTTTCCACCAATATAAATTATGCTTTACTTTGAATTTAATGAGTAATTATTATTCATTTTCTATTCAAATTATGACTAAAGTCCTAATTGATAGACTGATTGAAAAACATTTATAGATTTCAAATGATATCACATTTTTTGAATACAAAACATGCATCACATTCTATGCTTCACATACGATAGGATTAAAAAAAGAAAAATTGAATTTCATGAATTTTTGACCAAGTTAAGGTGGTTAGACATATGAGTTTTTTATATTTTTCAAAATTTGTAATAAAAAATTCATAATTAATTATTTACTTGGAAAAAAATTACAAAAAAATATGCATCACATCAGGACATGAGTCCTCTACTTATATCTAAAATCTTATAAAAAATAATTATCATTTTATTGTGGTTAGGGTGGTAAGACAGACACTTACTTCTTATTTTTTCCCTGAAATTAAGTACTACTGCATTGAAATTTCTAATTTTCACCAAATAGATTTCTTTTTTTTTTAAACAAACCTAGTAGTTTAGAAACTACATTCAATTTGATACAGATTCTATTGTTACATATTTTTGAAATAATATAGATAACTTATTCAAATTTCTATGTCAAGTTGTCTAACTCTAATTTTTTTGATTTTTTTTGCCACTTAAGGGCATGTTTTTTCCATGATGATCATGCACATACCTGATGGAAAAAGTGCAATTAAACAATGCATGAAATGAGCTAATTGAAGCGAGATTTTACAAAATGCATGCTACAGAAATGCAACTCACCGATATATACAAGTTAAGGAACCAAACAAAATCCTAAAATCAAATTTTTGAGTTATGTAAAATGTTGTTTTAGGGGTCAAAAGGGACTGATTCGCCCAAGGTTGCAAATGATTCCTAGTATGGACTTTTTTCAGAATTTTAAGATATTTGTGACTAATTTTTTATGAATTATGAGTGCTATGATGTAGACCTAAGTGAAAAATGCATAATTTCAAAACTTTTCAATGATCAAAGATGCAATAAGGCAACCTATTATGCACTTTTACGCATGCAAAAATGAAACCCTAGAATGCAAGGTAATGAAATGAAAAATGTAGGGAAAGAAACTCTAGGATGATTAATGGAATCCAAAATTGGAAAAGAGAGGATTCAAAAAATAGGTTCACCAAAATGTAAGCATAGATTTTGGTAAACCAAAATGCTCTCTTACACTTCTAGGGTTTTTCACCTAAAAGGACAGAGATGGGCCAAAATGCTAATGTCTACACTCAAAATTAATGTAAAGAGGGATGAAATGTGGCTAAATGTTATGTCTAAATGCTTTGATATGGAAAGAAAGTGATATAATGATGCTAAACCTAAGAAATCCTAAAGTGTTGGAAAATACATTGTGATATGAAAATAATGAACTAAAAGATGAAATGATGCAGAATAGAAAGAAATGAGATAAAAAAAAAAGTACACTTGGGAAAAAATTAAGGAATCTGGAATGTGTTGAATGTTGCTATAATTATAGAAAATCAACAGTGGGACTCATTCACCCAGGGTGGCAAATTAGTCCTGCTACTGGTGAAATCTGTCAGGAATTAAGTGTCTAACTAACGGGATTTGGAATATGACAAAATCTATATTTTCATTCTTAAGGTGGGACTCATTTTCCACTTATGGTGAATCAATCCTCTCCCAAAATTCTAAGAAATTAGGAGACAACTCTACAACACCAGATCTAGAAATGTCTGCTTGTCGAGTTGTCAAATTCAATTCTGTAGGAAATAAGCAGAAAACCTTCTCCAAGCTTGAAATAGAGTTGATTTGACTTGAAGCACCTAGTTGACTTGTTGACAAATCTTCAATCACTTGAATGCTTGTAAAATTTACATACAAAGGTCTACAAACACACATGCAAGAGGGGAAAAGTGGTTGAAGGCTAGTAAATAGGGGCTTGCCTTGGTCAAACCCCACTTTGGTAATGAAACCCTTGATAAAATAATGAAATGCAAGAGAATGATAGAATAAAAACATGCAAATGCAATCAACTTACCAAACCCTTGATGATGCAAATATGAAGTAATGTCAATGGATGCTCCAAAATGCTTGAATAGTACTTGATAAGATGTTGTAAGATGCTTGAATGCTTGAGATGATGTGTAAATGTTGGAGAGATGAATACTTGAATGAATGGGGTCTAAAATGAGGTAGAATCTTGCTTCAATTAGCTAAATAAAATGAACTAAGTGCAACTAAGCTATGAAATTGATCAAATATGAATGTAAGACCTAACCAACAAGTGATATTTGAAAACACATTGTGTAATGTAAAAATGAACTAAAAATTAATGCAAAGCTAAATAGAGATGAATCAGATTGAAAGTGTGCACTTGGAACCTTGAAGGGGATTGGAAATTGCTTTTGAAACATTTTGATGCTGATTTTTAGGCCTGGAGGGACTCATTCGCTATTCTAGGTGAATCAGTTCCAATTCTACCAAACTATACCTAAACCCATTTTTGACAAAAGGGTATCTAAAAATGTAAAAATCCAAAAAATGACCTTGGGGTGGAACTCATTCACCACCCATGGTGAATGAATCCACTTTTGAATCTCTATATTTTCAAAGGCTGATTCTGAAGCTTCTGATATGCACTTTGATGCCCTACATGTGTCCACTTCCAAAACTTTGATTTATGGGTCTGAAAATGAGATTTTGTTGATATTTTGACTTGTTTAATGAGAATAAGACTTGAACAACCTTGTAACTTGATCTTCAAATATTTCCAAACAAGGCAAACCCTCTTTAGGTAATTAAACCATAATGATGAAAGAAAGGAATGAAACATGAAATAATTCAATAAATTACCTTTTTATGATCTTGATCTTGAATTTCTTTAGAAATGGAGGAAGATTCATCCCTTGAATTCCTTTGGAAGCTAAATTGATGTCTAGCAATGTGAAAGCCCGAGCTTGATTAACTTGAAAAAATGATGAATGATGAATGAATAATTATGAGATGTAAATTAGTGTTAAGAGACTTATATTTATAGGCAATTTACCTTATTTTTCTATTAATTGGATCCCTAAGTCCGACATGGAGAAAAAATAAACTTGAAACCTAATTTTCCCACTCAAAACACTAAAAATGGCTCAAATGGGACTCATTCACCACTAATGGTGAGTGGGTCCCACCTATATGGGACTAATTCACCACTAATGGTGAATGGGTCCCACATGGGCCATTTTTGCTAGCTAGAATGTCGAGAAGTAAGAAAATCAGGTTTATATGATGATTATGTTGGCTATTTGATCAAATCATGCATTGGGGTGCACAATATTGGTTAATAGGGGCCTATTAATGATGATGTAACAAATAGGGCTTGGGACACATTACAACACTAATTTAACATTAAATTTATTTTACAAGCCTTCTAGATTGATGTAATAATGTTATTAAAAAAAATTTATAATGTTTAATTAGAGAGAAATGAGTTCATCAAGTCTAGAAAAGCATGAATGTCCATTAGAAGACTTTGCAACAGCTTTACAAGACATTATTACAAGCATGTTATTTGATTTATAAGGGCCCAATCTACCTAGTGTGGATGCATAAAATGCCGCATGACACCTAAATCAAGGCCTCATTAAGTCCATTTTATCATGAATTAATCCCATGTCAAGTAAAGGGTCCTTTTTTTACAACACATTTAGTCCCCACTTTAGTGCTCAAGAGGATGAACTTGCTTCAAGCTCACACTAAAGTAGACATTGAAGAGAGATCTGAGTGTAGATGACAATGAATAAGAAAGATCAAGGAGGTTGCACAAGCCCCTAGGATCCAAGATCCTAAGTCAAACCATTAAGATGCAATATCATGTACTGGAAAGAACTAGGGGAGAAGAAAAATAGGGTGGAAGAGATCTACTCACTTTGGGGCCATATAAATTTAGGTCGTTTGTGGGATGAGAAGTTCACAAAATACTCACTTTGGGGCCAAAAAACTTCTAATTATCTATGGGGTGAGAAATCCCAAAAGCTAAGACACATACGCTAGTTGGTATGAACTCACAAACACAAAGTGGCTATGGGAAAATTCATGCCGCTAGGTGGGCTTCCCACTCAACCATATCAATTTTATACCTCTTGAAAAATTCATATGCTTGACACTTAGACATTGTTAATGCAAAATAGTGTAAGGATTGGTCAAATGGATATTTCTTTGTTCGTGCAAGGTCTCATCTTAGGGGACATTGTGCTTAATGTCTCCAAGAGAGGATGTGTCAAAAGAAGTATCACACTCTTGGAGGGAATGAATCCTAATGACTCCACCAAGAAAGGGACACATCACAAAGAAGAAATAAATCACACAATGAAATGTGAGTGGTGATGTATGCCCCCACTTTAAAGCAGTTGTGATCACCGGTACTGTGAGAAATTGTTTTAAAGAAAAAGAGAAAGAAGAAGAAATGAGAGATTATTCGGAAAGCCCTATGCCAAGTCATGTTTCTGATAAGCTAAATCATGAAAAGGGGAAGTATATCACATGCAAGGAAACTTAAGGTAGGTTGTCCACATCCCAAGGTTTCTCTTATCTATTCATGAAAATTTAGTGAATAGAAAAAGGAAGCAATGACAAGTAACATACGAGGACAAGGCTACTAAACCCCTTTCCCCCACTTAGTGCAAGACAAGGGTGATCCAAAATGATTGATGAGATGCATGTTAGAGTGAAAATCAATAGAAATTAGAGGAATGAGGTGCCACTATATAGGGAAGCATACCAAACTCTTAAAAATATTGTATTTTATGACTCAAAGCATTACATTCATTAGTGATGTGACCATGAACTCTATAATATGCACAAAATGAAGTCTTGCAATAGCATTTCTTTTGAGTTATTAGAGGGATGGTGATCAAGTGATCTTGAAGAAGTCTCGACAAGGTACCTTCTTAATCAATAGGAGAAGTTGGTCATGTGGTTTGTTTCAAAGATACATCTTGCTTAGTAGTGGATGTCATACTTACACAAGTGTCTCTAGATTGTGAGAATTTATTCTTCCCATTATAGGAAGGTATAAAATCTAATGAATTCAAATCATGAACATTTTGTGAGATGATATTGATACTAAGTGAAGGTGTGGTTATGTGTTGGATGTTTGGTAAAAGATGATGTTCAAGACCATTAGTTGTGATGGATGATTTAGGAGTGTGTTTTGTGAGATTTTTGATGTTGAGAGAAGGTTGGGATAAAGGACAATAACTAGGACCATGGGTTGTTTTTTTTTTGTTAGGATATATAGGGTTGTAGATACCTTGTTCTCAAGCACCGCATCCTTTTCCACTATATCCCTATTTTTTTATGAGTTCATACCCTTTTCCATAAAGTTGTTTCATTGCTTTGGAATCAGGTGGCTATTTTTTATTGTGGTCACCAAAGGTTGTTGTGTAGTTTGTATGTTTGTTGAAAGTGGTTGAGGCAGATGCTTTTGAAAAGTTTTCTAAATGTTGTGTTGACATGATGGTTGGTTGTTCTTGTTTCTCGTATTTATTTTGTGTGAATATGTATTTGCCCATAGATGAAGGTGTGAATTCTAAGGATCCCCAATCATCACCAAATAATTTAGATGGAAATTCCTCATCGGTCCATTAAATTTATATGTTTGTATGTGGGAATCAATGTGTTAAGAGGACTTGAGGTTCCTTTTTCAAGCTGCAAGCAACTTTCAGGCTTAAGATCTACTTCAACTTGATAAATGTTATTGTTATAGACATATTTCATTATACGATGAAGGTTCGAAGGGATTGCATTAATCTCGTGAATCCATTGTCTTCCTAAAAGAAGACTATATAAAATATCATAAGGCATGACATGAATAGGAGTTTACAAAGTAGCCACCCCAACCATAATAGGCAAAGTGATTACACTGAACAGTTTCTTTGTTGTATTTTCAAATCCTTGAATAGATATGGAATCAGGTTGTATTTGGGACTTGTCAATATCTAATTGATCAAGGGGATTCATACTACACACATTAAGGGTAGAACCATTATCAATAAGGGTTCATTTTATCCTTATCTGATGGTATCGAGCAATGATCATGAAAGTGTCACTTTTTTTGCACAACTCTAAAGGAGGGAGGTCATGTTGGTGGAAAGTAATGTCAAGATTAGTTTGATTTGTTTTATGAATTGAAGCAGCCACATCATTTAGAGTTGTACTGGGAGGAATTGAAATTTATTTTAAGGTTGTTTGAAGAATATTATGGTAGTTTGGTGAGTTTTAAAGTAAATCCCAAAGGGAAATCTTTGCAAGAGTATTTTGTAATTGTTCAACAAGATCATACTCCTTTGTGTGTGGGCTATAGTGAGGAGCACTAGGTGGATTAGGTAAGGGTAAAGAAGGTGGGGTTGGTTGTGGTGGTTGTAGGTTGTTTTGAGTGTTATATGTATGAGAAATAGTATCGTTACTAGATTGTTGTGATACATTGGTGTTAGGGTGGTAAACAGTGTACTGAGGTTAGTTAGAGGGGTGAAGTTTATGTGAAGGTGGGTAAAGGATAAGTTGAGGTTTATGGTTAGTTTTCCATTTGTGTGAAGATGGGTAGAGAGTACATTTGGGTTTTTTTTGAGGTGGAGGTTTATGTGAAGGGGGATAAAGGGTAAGTTGAGGTTGAATAATGTTAACATCCCGTAATAAGTGAGAGTCCTCATTGTTGTTGAAGGGCATGTTATCTTTGTCTTGGGTCATAATATCCTCCATAGAAGGAGAGTTATCAGGAGAACCCCAAACCATATGTTCATGACAATTAAGGTTTGTTTCATCCAAAATAACTTCATCAAAACCAAGGGAGTTACTAATGGTTGAATTTGTTTGATTATTGGTAATGGGGAGATTAGGGGAAGACTTTATGCAATCATTCGGTGGTTGTAATGTCTTATTCTATTGTTCCATTTTATCTACCCTACTAGGAGAGCTTGTAATATGTTCATATAAGGTTGAAATATGAAAAGTAGCTTCATCACAAGTGGGAGAGGCATCAAGAGAATAAAAAGCATCACATTTTTTTTTTTCAATGATTGAATCCTTTTGTCTAATTATGTGTTCTTGGATGGGTGAAACATTAGGAAAGGGAGCAATAATATTTTTATGAAATTCAATGTATAGTTCTTCTAATCCTAAAATATCTTCTTCATAAGTAGGAGAAGAACAAGTATGATTATCATGATTATCTGTGAGTACCTCCCTTTTTCCAATAATGTGTTCCAAAATAGGGGAAGAAAAATAAAGAGGATTTTCATAGGTCTTAAATATTTGATCATATAGTGTCAACATATCCTCCTCACAAATAATGTGATTGCCATGATTACTCACAAAAACATTCTCACAAATAGGGGAGGAGTTGGGAGATGAATTTATGGTCTCATCATTGTGTTGTGTTGTGTGATTATCATGATTACTTAGTGTGATGTCATCTTCTGTAGTAATGTTATGTCTAATAGGAGAGGTAAGAGGAGAAAAACAACTCAGATTGTCACAATTCTCATCAATTGGTTCTTCTAGCACTAAAATATCTGCTTCGTGCAAGTATGAGAGATAAGAGGAGAAGAAAAAATGTAAGTGTTATATCCAAGGTTTATTTCATTAAACTAACCTCATCCACAAAAGGGGAACTAGGAGAGGGGTCTATGAAAAATAAAAAGAGAGGGGAAAGGACCTCATATTCATATGATTTTAACAAAAAATTCTTACAAAATGCAATAATATCTAAAAAGAGAACATGCAAGATTAGAAATATAGGATTTTGTAATGAAAAAATGATGGAATGATTAATCTACAATATTGAAATGTAACAATGTGAAAGAAAAGATGCAAATGAGGAATAATGTTTCAAATTTCAAAGGTGACAACTAACTGATTATGATATGCAACAAGATGAGAATGCAAACTTGAAATGGAAACCATGCATGAAATGAGCTAGTTAAGGCTAGATTTTACGAAATGCATGTTACAAAAATGCAACTAACTGATATAGGTAGATTAAGGTACCAAACAAAAGCTAAAAAATAGAGTTATGAGTTCTGTACAATGCTATTTTAGTGGTCAGAAGGGACTAATTCGCCCAAGGTGGTGAATGAGTCCCAGTATGGAATTCTTTCAAAATTTTCAAAAAAAATTTGACCAATTTTGATGGTTTATGAGTTCTATGATGTAGACCTAAATGAAAAGTGTAGAATTTCAAAAAAAAAAAAGGATTTAGATGCTACCAATGCAACCTAAATGCACTTTTTTACGAATGGAAAGATTTAATTCCCAACACACAAATGAATCATGCAAACCATAATGCAAGCTAGTCTATGATAATGAAGGACTCCAAATTAGTCAAAAAATAATTTGAAAAGAAGGTTCACCAAAATAAACCGTAGAGTTTTGGCACCATGCACTTCTATAGCTCTTCTAGGGTTTTTCACCTAAAAGGAGAGAGGTAGGGCCAAAAATGCTAAAAGGTTCATTCAAATTATGTTATGTATGATGTTATTTGAGTTAAGTGAAGTGAAAAAAAATCTATTAAGTGATCTAAAATATTGATTATGAATGCAAAATATAAGAATTATGCTATGTTGGAAAACACATTGTGTATTGCAAAATCACCTAGAAATGAATGGAAAAATGCAACAAAAATGAATTAGACTAAAGATATGCACCTAAAACCTTGAAGGAAACTAGAAATTGCTTCTGAAATATTCTTGATGTTGATTTTCAGGCCTGGAGGGACTTGTTCATCATTATGGGTGAATCAATCCTAGTTCTACCAACTGTACCAGAACCCATTTTTGACAAAAGGGTATCTAAAAATGTAAAAATCCAAAAATTGACCTTGGGGTGGGAATCATTCACCACCCATGGTGAATGAGTCCACTTTTGAATTTTTTATTTTCATAGGTGGATTCTGAAGCTTCCAATTTGCACTTTGATACCCTATAGGTGGTTGCTTCTGAAACTCTGATTTACAGGTCTAAAAATGAGATTTTGTTGATATTTTGACTTGTTGAATGAGAAGAAACTTGAGAAACCTTGCAACTTGAGCTTCTAAGAGTCCTAAATTTCCAAACACACAAGACAAGAGAGAGAAATATTGAATGTTAGGGCATGGGGGTTTGTCTAGGTCAAACCTCGTTTAGGTAATTAAACCAAAATGATGAAAGAATGGAATGAAACATGCAATAATGGAATATATTACCTTTCAATGATGTTGATTTTGAATTTTTGCAGCAATGGAGGAAGATTCAAACCTTGAATGTCTTTGGAAGCTAAATTGATGTCTTGCAACGTGAAAATCCCAGCTTGCTCAACTTGAAAACATGATGAATGATGAATGAATAATAGTGAGATGTAAACTAGTGTTAACAAAGTTATATTTATAGGAAATTCACCTTATTTTCCTGTTAATTGGATCCCTAAGGCCGACATGGAGAAAAATTAAACTTAAAACCTTTTTTTTCCTACTCAAAACCCCAAAAATGGCTCAAATGGGACTCATTCACCACTAATGGAGAATGGGTCCCACCTATATGGGACTAATTCACCACTAATGGTGAATGGGTCCCATAGGGGCCATTTTTGCTAGCTAGAATACTGAGAAGTAAGAAAATTAGGTTTATATGATGACTATGTCAATTATTTGATCAAATTGTGCCTTAGGATGCACAATATGGGTTAATAGGTGCCCATTAATGATGATGTAAATTTCAAATAGGGCTTGGGACACATAAATCAATTTGAAAGTGTGATTAAATAAGTTTTACAACACTAAAATGAGGTCCACATAGCATAGGAAGGCACAAAGATCAATGTGAATGTGCAAGACACATTACAACACTAATTTAACATTAAATTTATTTTACAAGCCTTCTAGATTGATGTAATAATATTATTAAGCACATTTTAAAATTTTGAATTAGAAAGAAATGGGTTCATCAAGTCTAGAAAAGCGTGAAATTCCATTAAAAGACTTTACAACACCTTTACAAGACATTGTTAAAAGCATAGGGTATGTGCAGGATCATGATGGGCCAAAAAGTGGTGATATGATGGGTATGTGGCTGATAACATTTTTTTAACCAAAAATTGATGAAACGAAAAGGGTTTGTAAAGGAGATTATCAGCTTTCCATCAATATAAATTATGCTTTACTTTGGATTTAACGAATAATTATTATTCATTTTCTATTTGAATTACAACTAAAGTCCTAATTGATGGGATGATTGAAAACATCTATAACTTTCAAATGGTATCACATTTTTTGAATCCAAAACATGCATCGCATTCTATGCTTTGCATACTATAGGATTAAAAAAATAAAAATTGAATTTCATGAAGTTTTAACCAAGTTAATGTGGTCACACATATGAATTTTTATATTTTTTAAAAGTTGTAATAAAACATTCATAATTAATTATTTACTTGGAAAAAAGTTACAAAAAAATATGTATCACATCTAGACATGAGTCCTCTACTTATATCTAAAATATTATAAAAAATATTATCATTTTATTGTGGTTAGGGTGGTCAAATAGACACCTACTTATTTTTTCCCTAAAATTTAAGTACTCTGCATTGAAATTTCAAATTTTCACCAAATGGATTTTAAAGAAAAAACCTAGTAGTTTAGAAACTACATTCAATTTTCTATAGATTCTATTCTTACATATTTTTGAAATAATATAGATAACTTATTCAAATTTTTACGTCAAGTTGCCTAACTCTAATTTTTTTGAATTTTTAACCACTTAAGGGCCTATTTTTCCCATGATGATCCTACACATACTCCATGTTATTTGATTTATAAGCGCAAAATACCTAGTGTGAATGCATAAAATGTCTCACAACACCTAAATCAAGGCCTCATTAAGTCCATTTTATCATGAATTAATCCCATGTCAAGCAAAGGGTCATTTTTCCTACGACACAAATTATGTAAAATAATGCAGTGATAAACCTAGATCTAGGATGAATTAGTTTGTATTTTAGAAGGTTTACAATACTAACATGTCATGTTCACCAAAATAAAATGAAGGAAAACTGAAACCCTGAAACTTTACCTAGGATTTCAATGGTGCTTTTTGACAACATTTCATTTAATATTTGAGGTATCTAGGGTTTGATGAATTTGGAAAAGATATAGGATTGAATTGGAACCTAAAATATGAATTAACCTACGCTTTGCCAAAATTGAAATGAATTATTGGGATAAAACAAAATGATTTAAATAGGCTAAGATGATGTAAATAACTATTCTAATGTAAAAGTAACAGATTTAGAAAGTCACAAATAAATTCAGACTTAAGAAATAGATTGAGAAGAGTTATGTGCACTTGGCATATGAATCTAGGGTTGATTTTTGAGAACCGATTTTCGTAGGGTGACTATGTCCTAGTTGAGCAATCTAGAATCTAATTTCATGGTCCACTAGAACTAAATAAAATCCTTCTTTTCCCAGGTCTTGCATTGTTGGATATTTGTCAGGTATCGAGATAATTAAGTTTACATACGTTGTTAAGGTTTAGGGTTTTGAATGAAATAGTGATTAATTGACCTACA
This sequence comes from Sequoia sempervirens, assembly GCA_007258455.2. NCBI lineage: Eukaryota > Viridiplantae > Streptophyta > Pinopsida > Cupressales > Cupressaceae > Sequoia > Sequoia sempervirens. Next base: position 80,025,792 of record VDFB02105785.1, on the reverse strand, counting down.
AAATTCTCCCAATATTCCTCATATCTGAAACCTACACATTCAAAGAGAGATGAAGGGATGTTCCATATAGCAACTTTCCTTAGTCAAACCCAGTGTTGGTGTTTCCACCTCCACAATGAAAAATTCAATGATAGAGAGCTTATCCTTTTGAGGGATAGAGGCTATATGACAAATGAATAATGAATCAATAATATAATACAACTCACCACTCAAACAATGGCTTCCTTGAAGGACTAAATTCATGCACATCTCCTTAAGGCTTGATTTTTTGTTTTCTTGATTTGCTTGAAGATCTACAAGGGTTAGATATCACAAAAAATATGATAACATAAATATTAATAAACACACTTAAAAATTGGAATGATAATTTGATGTTAGATTGTGATGTAGAGAATCCTTCACTTAACACAACGTGACACTTTCGAAACAAGGTTTCAATACAAATGATTCAAATATGCACCCCTTGCTCATTCTTGGAAATGTGTTTCTAAGCCTAAAACATGGGGACAACAATATAATTGTACTCAATCATTGAAGTAAAAATGAAATGAGATCCATCTAGTGTATATATTCTTGTTTCAACATACTTCAAGGTTTTCTAAACACACATAGTTAAGATCAAGTGCTTGACACAATGAATCATGCAAACTAGGTCTTGCTTCAACTAGGTGTATTAAGGAAATGACTTCAAACTAGGAAGGGAAAATTTTCACATGCATTATCAGACTTGTGCAGGCCCCCAAAAACATCCCAATATGGTTCTACACCCTTCCATCAGTGGGTAATGCATAGATTGTTCAAAACAATAATGAACCTAGGGTCTTTTTGACTGTTTACACATAGATGTGAGCATACTGTCGTAAATATCTCCATAAAAATTCAAAAGTATGAATTTTACTTGAAATAGTTTTTAGAAATTTTCAAAACAAAACTTTTCACCATTTTTTAGAAAATTTGGATGTTTTAAATAGAATATATGAATTTTTAATTATTGTTGGAAACCCTAGGTAGGGTTCAGACCTCCACTCACCAAAATTGCAATATCTTGCACAAAACTCAATGAAAATCTACCAAAATAGTTGCATTTGAAAGATAATACCATCCTTCAACTTCTCCAAGTGGTCTAAGGGCCATACCTATCTCTACTAGTCTGTACCACGTGAATTACACTCAGTATTCACAAAAAATGCAATTAAAATGTGCAAAATGAATTGGTGTCTCAGTCAAACTTCTCTCCCATCTTTTCCAACCCTTGGGGTCGATTATACAAGGAATATTTAACATGTTACAATGATTTCCAACTATTTTCAACCACCATTTGACTAGTTAACAAAACAACATTTTAAAACTTTTTGACAATATTGCTTGACAATATGTTAGCTACTTTTACAACTTTTAACCAAGATAACCTAAACACACCAAAGTGGATCCAAATGATCCCAAATGGTCATGTATGAAATTATTTGACTCCAAAAACACCATATCAACCTAAAACCAAGAAAAAAAAAACATTCTTTATATGGGACTCTTAATGCCCTTACATCATACTCCCAAGAGAGAAAAGAGTCAAGTCCACTTGAATAGAGGTCTGCAATGCCTTCCATCTTGGACTCCTGTAATCTGTGAATTTATCTTCCATGGTTCCCTGCACTTATTTAAAATTTCCTAATACCTATTTAATTTTTACCTTTGGTCAACCTAATGCTTTTCAATGACCCTTACTTCTCTTCCACATGCCATACAAATTATAATTCATTTCCAAAAGTTGTTGTCCCTTTTGCATTGCTACATTATTCGCATCTCTAACATTTTCTAGCAACATGGTTGCAACAACTAGGATATTATCATAAAATTGTGTAATTGAAGTATCAAACTCATATTTATTGTGTGCTTTGTCTTGAAAATAGGTCTGTGCTTCCTCAAATAAACCCTCTAGATAGTAGATTTCCTCTTGGTCATGCAAATCTAAATATGTACTTGTTAGGTGAATGCATACCTCTTGTAATGAATTTTTTTTCTTTTCCTCCCTATCAACCTATATAGCTACATTCTCTTTTTCATATACATGATCAAAACCAAGATTTGCACTTACATTTACCTTTTCAATGGTCTGTTGCATGGATTTTATTTCTTCTCTAACTTCATTGCTTGCAAAATTCTTCTTTATGTATGTTGCATGTCCTTCTTCTATAGCATTCTCCAAGGTTTCATGAAAGTGTAATGCATCTTCAATTTTCAAAGAAATCATACTTTTCTTTCTTCTTTTCTGAATAATCTTCTTTATGGGCCACTTGACAATTTTGTTAATGGTGGTGTGCCAACTCTACACACTTGTTCCTATACTCTATATTCTGTATTCAAATTTTTCCATTTGTTCGAAAGCTTGTCTCAACCCTCTTATCCCTTTCTGAATATTTACTTGTTTTTCCTTCTCATCTTTCTTCTTCATCTCACTTCTCTCTCTTCTCATCATTTGTTTCTTGCTTGGTAACTCCTTACTCTACAAGTATTTATGGACTATTCTCCTCAACTCTTACATTCTCCTTTTTCAAGCAAGTCTCTTTCACCTTGGTTCTTCTTAATGATTCTTCTTTTCTTCATGATACCTCAACTTAGGCACCTTTCTCTTCCCATGGCCTAGTCTTTCTGTATCTAGGTTCTTCCTTCAACCTGTAAAAAGACAATACATAAACTCCCAAAACTTACTTGCCTATATCTTTGGGCTCTGATACCAAAAATGATGCAAAGAAGCCTTCACTTAACACAATTTGACACTTTCCAAACAAGGTTTCAATACAAATGATTCAAATATGCACCCTTGCTCATTCTTGGCAATGTGTTTCTAAACCTAAATCATGGGAGAACCAATCTAATTGTACTCAATCATTGAAGTAAACATGGAATCAGGGCCATCTAGTGTATATATGCTTGTTTCAACATAGTTCAAGGTTTTCCAAACACATACAGTTTAGATCAAGTGCTTGACACCATGAATCATGCAAACTAGGTCTTTCTTCCACTATGTGTATTAAGGAAATGACTTCAAACAAGGTAAGGAAACTTGTCAAATGCATTACTAGATCTTTTTAGGCCCCCAAAAACTTCCCAAAATGGTTCTACACCCTTCCATCAATGACTAATGCATAGATTGTTTAAAGCAACAATGAACCTAGGGTCTTTTGGACTATTTACACACAAACATGAACATACTATCATTAATATCTCCATAAAAATTGAAAACTATGAATTTTCCCTTAAAAGTTTTTATAAAATATCAAAATATAAATTTTCACCAATTTGTAGCAAATTTGGATGGTTTAAACAAAAGATATTATTTTTTAATTATTGTTGGAAACCCTAGGCAGGGTTCATACCTACACTCACCAAAATCATAATACCCTCCACAAAACCAATTGCATTTGAAATATAATACCATCCTTCAACTTCTTCAATTTTTTTGATGGTTGTATCTATTTGTACCAATCCATACAAGATGAATTACAATTGTTGTTCATAGAAAATGCAATAAAAAATGTGCAAAATGTTGATGTTCATACAGTGTCAGGCGAATTCTTCTAGCCACAATATGATGAATAAATTTTATGGAGCCTAAACAGCTACCAAATTTATAGAAGACCAATATTATTGACGAGGCACGAATTAATGAAGAGATATATTTTTTATGAGGTCGACCTCATGCTCCTTGGACACGATTTTCAAGGGACATACTCCTTCATTAGGATTCAATTTATTTAAGGGATGTGTTCTTCTTTGGTGGCCGACTTGTTATGGTCACGTCCTTTCCACTCCACTTTGTATATATATTAGATGTCTTTCATTGTTATTCATTCATTCCATAGTTTGATTATTCTTTAAGTGTGAATTAGAAGAAGAAGAGTAGATTGAGAATTTTGTACACATGCATTTTGTATTTGTTGAAGGCATAGTTTGTAATCAGATAATAAAATTTTATTGTATCTGTGTTTGGGCACGTGCAAGATCATCATGGAAAAAATAGGCCCTTAAGTGGCAAAAAATTTAGAAAAATCAGAGTTAGGAAACTTGATGTAAAAATTTGAATAAGTTATCTATATTATTTCAAAAATGTGTAAGAATGGAATCTATAGAAAATTGAATATAGTTTCTAAACTACTAGGTTTATTTAAAAAAAAAAAAGAAAATCTATTTGGTGAAATTTTGAAATTTCAATGCAGTAGTACTTAAATTTCAGGGAAAAAAATAAGAAGTAGGTGTTTGTCTGACCACCCTAACCACAATAAAATGATAATATATATTTATAAGATTTTAGATAAAGGTAGAGGACTCATGTCCCGATGTGATGCATGTTTTTTGTAAGTTTTTTCCAAGTAAATAATTAATTATGAATTTTTTATTACAACTTTTAAAAAATATAAAAAGTCATATGTCTAACCACCTTAACTTGGTCAAAACTTAATGAAATTCATTTTTTCTTTTTTTAATCCTATAGTATGTGAAGCATAGAATGTGGCACATGTTTCGAATTCAAAAAATGTGATACCATTTGAAATCTATAGATTTTTTTCAATCAACTTGTCAATCAAGACTTTAGTCGTAATTCAAATAGGAAATAAATAATAATTATTTATTAAATTCAAAATAAAGCATAATTTATATTGGTGGAAAGCTAAGAACCTCCTTTAAAAACCCTTTTCATTTCATCAATTTTGGGTTAAACAAAATTCATCAACCACATACCCTATATATACCCATCATATTGCCACTTTTTGGCCCATCATGATCCTGCACATACCCTTTGCATCAGTTTGTGGTGCCTCTATTTTGGTGTTTATATCGACCTCTTATAAAGGAGACATTTTGTGTTGTCATTCAATATATAAGTAATATATTGTTGTTAGGGTTTTTCTCCCCCAAGAGGAGGATTTTCCTAGGGTATATGTTGTGTAATTCTGTTGTTATTTGAATTAAATTTTGTGCTTTATTTCTGATCATAAAAATTAACATGGTATCAAAGCAATTTTGAAGAAGATCTTGACCATATTTAGTATTACAACGATACTCTTTATTCTCTTTCTCATCATTGGTTACTCCTATCTCTTCATCAAGATGGCGAATGAACTCAAGATAGAGGACAAACTTGAGGGAGAAAAAAATTTCACATCTTGGAGATTCAGAATTATGCTCACCTTGGAGGAAAATGAATTGGCTAAGTTTTTGGAGAGTAAAGTTTCTGAGTGTACTGATGAGGAAGAGAAGATTCAATGGAAGAAGTTCTAACATCTTCTTCATCCTAGTATAGATACTAGAACAAAGAAGATGTTAGTTGATTCCTTGAAGGATCATATTGTTCATTTCATCTCAAAGTTGAAGACAATAAGAGAGATGTTTGAAACTTTGGAGGAGATGTACAAAATCAGCAACACAAGTCGTGCTCTTGCATTAAAGCAACAACTTCATCATGTTAAGATGGTAGAAGGAGAATATGTCATCGCTTACTTCATGAAGATTTCTAAATTGAGAGATCATATTGTCGATGTCAAGGATTTGACCATGTTGGCTCTTAATGGTCTCCCTTCATCTTGGGAGTCTTACATTCAAGGAGTCAATGCAAGATCAAAACTTCCCAAGTTTGATCTTTTGAGGGCAGATTGTATTCAAGAAGAGTCTAGGTTGGCTACAAGAGGTATTGGTCGAAGCTCTACAAATGAATACATTCATGTTCTTTCTGCTCAATCCTCGAAGAAGAAAGGGAAAGATGGAAAGAAAGGATACTTCAAGAAGAATAGAGATAAAGGAGCTGATGGTGCTCCCACATTCAAGAAGAAGAGGGACCTCTCCAAAGTCCAATGTTTTCGTTGTGACAAGTTTGGTCACTATGCAAAGGATTTCCCAACCAGGCCTAATTAGCATGCTTCGTTTGTTGATGTGGATGAGATCTCTCCTCAGAAGGATTATAGGGAATTTCTATTCTAGGTCATGGGCCTATGTTCAAGTCGTGAAGGTTGTGTGATGATCTGAGCACAAGAGCGATGTATTCTTTGTTTGTTGAGTTATATCATTTAGTTGGATCTTGTAATTAATAAAGAGAGATAATGGTTTCTCTTGAATTGTGTTCACTATCATAAGATCCTTTGAATATTTCATTTATTGTAAGTTATTTCATGTTGGTTGTGAAGATTTTTGAGTGTGACTCTGAAATAAAAAGAGAATTGCAATTTCAATGGTGATTAGTTGGTCACATCGATATCATTCTCTAATGCATGAACTGTGATAGAGACTTGAACTCTTGGAGAGAGTTGGTTCTACATGCTAACTACATAATGCATTTAAGAAATTTGTAGTTGTGTAGATTATCTTTTGTTATGTTGAGTTTAGCACTCTCGAGGCGAGTAAAAGATGGAAGAAAGAGTTATATCATAATTCAATAAAGATAAGTTTCTTTATCCCTTCATTCAGATCTTTTGATATATTTCTCTTATAGGTTGATTTATTTATTTATGTTTTAATATTGTTCATATAAATTCTTATGTATTCATTCTATAACTTGAAATAGTAAACCTTGTATGATTCTAGCCTTGATATTTCTTTGGATAGTTAAAAACTATTAGTAATCTCTCTCTAAAACTCTTTTAGGATAGTTCTAGGAGAAATAAGGTGATGAGAGATTGCTTAGCTATAAAATCCTTGAGGCATCTTGTGAGGAAGTCAAGCCAACCAACGAAATGATCAAGCATGAAGTCACAACTTGCAGCCATAAGACTGAGTTGTTGGCTAGAGGGACTTCACTTTTAGAAGTCTTATTTGCAATATTTGAAGTAGGGATCAAGAGGGAGATTTGTAACTCACTGAGAAGAAGTGAAGATTATTGTATTGCAAGGCTAGGTGCTAAATCCTTAGAGGATTGCTTTAGCTATTGAGATCAAAATTTCTCAAGACTATCATCTAGATTTGACATTTGTAGCTCTGCAAACCTATTCAGAATAGAGTGATCTGGGATGAGGTCAAGGAGGACAATCTTGAACTCTCTATAGTACTAGAGGTGTGCGCTAGAAAAAAATTATCTAAGGAAAGTGTTGCAGGAAATCTTGAACAAAGAGGTTAGAAGGTTGGTGCAAGTACGTGAAGATTTCAAGGGAGCCTAATAAACCTAAAGAATATGGTAATATATTTGATCTTGGTTCCTTATGTTGATTTGATTCTTACTAGAGAAGAACACCTCATTTTTTAATGCAAGAAGAAGTTAGCTTCTGAATTTGAATTGAAGGATATTGGTCTCATGCATTCATTCCTTGGCTTAGAAGTATGGTAGAAGCCAGATGAGATTATATTCTGAAGAGATTCAGTATGATGGATTGCAAATCCATGTCTACGCCTATGGAGACCAACTTACTTAAGTTGAAAGAGACTGTAGCTAGTTCAGATTTGGTGGATTCCACAATGTACAAGCAATTGATTAGATTGTTGATGTATCTAGTAAATACTAGACCAGATATTTTCTATGTAGTGAGTGCAGTTAGTTCATGTGTGAACCAAGGAAAATACATCTAGTTGTAGTGAAGCATATCCTAATATACTTATGTCACATAGTTGGATATGGCTTGAGATATTCTTTAGGTGTGGACTTGGAGCTGCATGGTTATACTGATTCTAATTGAGCAGGGTGTGTTACTAATCAGAAGAGAACCTCTAGATGTTATTTTAGTTTGGGTTCTATGATGATATTTTGGTGCAGTAGGAAGCAGTCTTCTGTGGCACTGAGTATAGCAAAGACCAAGTAAATTGTAGCTTGTGTGGCATCTCGAGAAGTAGTGTGGCTTTGGAAGCTCCTTGCAAGATTTTTTCGACAATCAATGGAGCCAAATATCATTCATTATGATAACCAGAGTTGTGTGAAGCTTTTTGTCAACCCTATATTTCATGACAAAACTAAGCATGTTGAAATCAAATACCACTATATCAGAGATATGGTATTGAGGAAAGTAATTCAATTGAGGTATATCAGCACTGATGAGTAGACAACAAACATTGTCACCAAGCCTCTTTCCAAGATAAAGTTTGTGTACTTTTAAGACAAGAGTGGTATGGTGGAGAATCAAGCCCTAGGTGAGAAGGAGTTTCAGTGTCAATGATCCTCTTTAATGCATTTCTCTTTGAGAAATATTTAAGGTGCAAGCCCTTGTTAATGCATTTGTCCTTGATATTTTAGGTGAAATCCCTTGTTTCCATCCTCTGGGAGAGCCATGGTGGATGTCATGTGTGTGACTCCATGACAACATCACATGAGAGAATCTGTGATGATTTTCTTGTACTTGTGTTTTCACCCTCTAGGAGAGCCATGTTGAACATCACAGTGAGGTGACAACATCACGTTGAGTGATGAAAACTTGTACATACCATCCATGGGAGTAGCCATGATGGTTGATATCATAGTGGTAATATCTCTTCTTTCCATCCATGGGTGTAGCCATGATGGTTGATGTCATGGTGAGGTTATATCTTTCTTTTCTATCCATGGGTGTAGCCATAATGGTTGATATCACGGTGAGGTAATATCTGATATCATGATGAGGTGATATCTAATATCATGATGAGGTGATATCTTTATCCTTCCACATATGGGTGTAGTAATTGTGGTAGATGTCACGATGAGGTGATATGTCTTATACAGTTGAAGTATCGTCTCTAGCTAAGAGGGAGTGTTGATGTTCATACAACATTAGGAAAATTATTTCATCCACGATATGATGAAATAAATTTGATGGAGCCTAAATGGGTATCCAATTTATAGAAGACTGATATTATTGAAAAAAGGCATGATTCATGTTAATTATTGAAGAGGCACAAATTAGTGAAGAGATATATTTTTGAGGAGGCCGACCTCATGCTCCTTGGACACAATTTTCAAGGGACATACTCCATTGGGATTCAATTTATTGAAGGGATGCATTCTTCTTTGGTGGCCGACTTGTTATGAGGGGTCACGCCCTATCCACTCCACTTTGTATATATATTTGATGCCTTTCATTAATATTCATTCATTCCATAGTTTGATTATTCTCTAAGTGTGAATTAGAAGAATAAGAGCAAATTGCAATCTTTTTAGAAGTGTAGTTTGTATTCATTGAAGGTTGAGTTTCTAATCAACAAATAACATCTGATTGTATCTATGTTTGCATCAGTTTGTGGTGCCTCTATTTTGGTCTTCATATTGACCTCTTGTAAAGGAGACATTTTGTGTTGTCATTCAATATAAAGTAATATATTGTTATTGGTTTTTTCTCCCTCGAGAGGAGGGTTTTCCCAAGGTATTTGTTTTGTTATTGTGTTGTTATTTGAATTAATTTTTTTGCTTTACATATGATCATAAAACTTAACACAAAATGAATTGGTTTCTCATTCAAACTTCTCTCCAGCCTTCTCCAACCCTTGGGGTCGATGATACATGGAATATTTAACATGTTAAAATTATTTCCAACTATTTTTGACCACCTTTTGATTATTTTTCTAACAAAACACCATTTTGAAACTTTTTGACAATGTTTCTTGACAACATTTTAGTAACTTTTACAACTTTTCACCAAAAAGACCCTAAAGACACCAAAATGGATCTAAATGATCCCAAATGGTTATATATGACATTATTTAACTCCCAAAACACCCTATCAACCTCAAAAAAAGATATAAATCCATTCTTTACTACTCTTAACTTGCTTGATAATTGATTTATTACCAAATTTACAAAAAAAGTCTACTTAGTATATGAAATGTATATTTTAGGACCCAATGGACTCTCTAACTCTTATAGGGTTTTTCACCCAAAATGAGAGAGATTAGATCCTAAAATGTTTACCGATTCATTCAAATTAGGATGTATGCAATGTGATGTTATGTAAATGAACTAATCTAAGTGCAAATGATTGATTGAAATGATATAGAATGAATGCAAACATGCAATTTATGCTATGTTTGAAAACACAGTGTGATATGTAAACAACTATGAAAGATGAAATGAAAGAAATATGGAGAAAAAAAGGTACAGGGTCAAATTTGAGTGCACCTAGATGATGTATGAGCTTTTTGGAATGTCTGGAATACTGATGAAAATTTATGATTTTTCACAGTGGGACTTATTCGCCAAGGGTGGAGAATCAATGTTCCTACTATTGAAAAAGTGTCGAGATTTGATTTTTGATAGTCGGGAGTTGATTTCTGACAAAATTCAGATTTCTAGATTTCAAGTGGGACTTATTCACCAAGGGTGTCAAATCAGTCCTCCCCAAGATTTCTAAAAAGTCAAAGGTCAAAATTGCTACTCTAGATCTGGTAATGACTAAATATCAGGGTGTCAGGGTCAATTCTATAGAAAACTAGTTAAAAGTCACTCAAATTGCTTGAATAGATGATGAATTGATTTGAAGAGCCTAGTTGACTTGAATTCCACTTTTCAACACCTTTTAACCTATTAAATATACAAAACAAGGATGCAAACACACGTGCACAAAGGGGAAAAATGTTGGGGGGTTAGTGAATAGGGGTTTTCCTTGGTCAAACCCCACTTTGGTAATCAAACCCAATAGAAATGAATGAGATGTAAAGGAAATGATAAATGAATAGCATGAAAGTATTACAAACTTACCACATCCTTGAATATGAAAATCTGAAGTGATGTTAATGGCTGCTTGAAAGTGCTTGAAAGTGCTTGAATTAATGATGCAAAATGCTTGAGTGCTTGAAGATTTCTTGAATATGTTAGGATATTGAATGTTTGAATGAGGAGAGATGTAAAATGAGGTTAAAATAACATATTTATACAAATATTGTTCCTTACTATCCATTCATACCTCATCACAGGCTGACATGAAGTGAATTTCAGTAAAATCTCGAATTTTTTTTTGAAATTTTTTGAATTTAGGGCCAGTGGGGACTCATTCACCACCCTTGGTGAATGAGTCCCACCTGGGATCCAAAACCATGTGTTGGGAAAAATGTTATTTTTAATGTTGTTTGTCAGGATAGGACCCAAAAATACACCTAATATAAGCATATGAGGGCATAAAGAGACAAAATAAAGCATGAGAAAGGTGTAAATAGTGAAAATATACTAGAAAAGTGTGAAATCTTGTTACAAGACTTTACAACACTTCAAAATAGGACTTGTTGATGAGTGAAAAGGTGGTTTTTAGGTGAATTGCTTTAAATAAAGTCTAGAATAATGTAGAAATGTCTTACAACACTTCACAACACATTCACAAGATGTCATTCTTTGAATTTTAGCACCAAAATAAGCATGTTCAAGCCAAGATACATCATGAAATTAAAGCAACATAGTTCCAACACTATGAAACAAGAGCTAAAGGAGGATAAAAATGGGAAGGGTCCATATTTCGACAATGCATTAAACCCCCACTTGAGTGAGGGAAACTTGCTTTATCATGCTAAAGTAACCATGAACATTGTGAAGAGGGTCCAAATGCACTTACATTAACAAGATGGAATATGAAGAACAAGAAGGATGATCAAGCCCCTAGGATGAAGATCCCATGAAAAACTGAACATAAGGACAAAGGAACACACACATGTTGAGAGGAATTGAGTGAAGCTTCGATCATCAATCCAACTAGTTGTGAAAAGAAATCTAGGCTGATTGTTTGCAAAAGAGAATGTGTACTTACTCTTGGGCAACGTAACTAGTTTTCAACGAGGTGAGAAAGCCCAAAAAAGTAAGACACATACGTAGTTGGTATGCACTCACAAACATGCAAGATGGTGGCTATGGGGAAAATTCATGCCACTAGTTGGGCTTCCCGCTCAACCATCCTAAAGCTATACCCATTCGATAACTTTAACAAGGCGCCACAAAGCCAAAGAAAATGAAAATATTGGTTTAAGGTTCATAAGACAAGAAAAATAGGATGGCACCATAGGCATGCAAGTTGTGTTATGCAAGGTGGCTAAATGAGAATGTTATGTGTAAAAATGTTGTCTGTAATATGTTCAAAGGAGTCTTCTTTAGTTTATCCAAGGTCAGTCACTTAGGGAACATGGTGTGTAATGTCTCCAAAAGAGGACCAATCAAAGAATAATATATTCACAACTTAGGGGATGCAGTGCATCACATCAAACCACAAAGAGGAATGTAATATGCTAAGAAAGATCAAACTAATGAAGGACATCACACCCAATGTCATCCACAAAGTGACAAATACATCACGTAAATGACAAGGCTTCGTTAAGAATGCAAATGGAATAATGGTAATGTATGCTCCCCACTTTAAAGGAATTGCCACACATCGTTCTGTGAGCAATTACTTGAAAGTAGAGAAGAGGTGGAAAGCAAGAAATAAAAACCAAGATATGAGAGCCAACTTAGAAAGCTCTATGCCAAGTCATATGTTTCAAAGTTAGGCTACGACATGTCAAGATAGAGGAGAAAAGAAAGGAAAGAAGGGAGTTTCCCCCCAAAAAAGAAAGAACACCAAAAACATAAGGGATCTATGGATTTGGGGTCAGTATGTTCATTGTTGCAATGTTTTGTATGAAAGAGCTCATAACTGTCATCATTCCTCAAAGCACATAGAACTAGAAGAATGACACAAAGAGAGCAAAAGAAAAGGAAAAAATAGTTTGTTTTGAGTCAACATGGAAGATACATTGTGGTCCCAATGCTTTGCATCATCCCCAAAAGGAAAACATAAGAAAAATGACAAAAAAGAAAAGTGAAAAATATTTTGGGTCAACATGAAGGAGACATTGCAGTCTCAATGCCTTGCGTAATCCCCAAAAGGAAAAACACAAGAAAAGACAAAGGAAAACAAACAAAAAAAAAAAGGAAGGAGATTTTTGGGTTAGCATGGAAGATACTTAGGGCATCTCTATTCTTTGCATCATCCTCAAAGGAAAACACAAAACCGAAATGCAAAAGACAAGGACCATTTGGATCAACATGGAAGAGACTTAGGGCACCTTTATGCTTTGCATCATCCCCAAAGGAAAACACAAAACCGAAAGTAAAAAAGTACAAGCATGACAAATATAAGAATAGAGATACACATAGAAGAAGTGTACAAAGAGAAGGAAACATCAAAAACACAATACGAGGGAATATGATACGCACATGAAAAGAAAAAGGGAAAAGGTAAAAGACAAGCAATGCAAATGTAAGTCAATCATTTACTAAGTTATTGTTTTCTTAGTCTTGGATGAAAAAGTGGAAAAAGGAATAACAAGGTTAAGAGACAAATAAATGCATTACAAGGGCAAGGCTAATAATGTCTTTCCCCCCACAAAGTGTAAAAACAAGAATGAGCTGAGATGAGTGATGGGAAAGGTTCATGCAGTAGTGAGAATGGGAAAACTATACAACCATGGCATGAAAGGTTAATGGTGTTTTAAGAGATGAGAGGAAAATAATCAGTGTTTGTGAAGTGATACTTTTACAGAATTTCATTTAAATTTTGACATTCTTCAGTTCGATGTCCAAGAATACGATGATATTTGCAATATGGTATGTTGGAGTCATGAGTGCAGATAACCAACCTATTTGAAGGTGGTAAAAGATAAGAACTTTGTTGAAAAGCAATTGAAGGGTATGTGTAGGATCATGATGGGCCAAAAAGTTGTGATATGATGGGTATGTGTAGGGTATGTGGGTGAAAACTTTTGTTTTACCCCAAATTGATGAAAAAAAAGGGTTTTTAAAGGAGATTTTCAGCTTTCCAACAATATAAATTATGCTTTGCTTTGAATTTAATAATAATTATTACTCATTTTCTATTTGAATTAAAACTAAAATCCTAATTGATAGGTTGATTGAAAAACATCTATAGCTTTCAAATGATATCACATTTTTGAATCCAAAACATGCATCACATTCTATGCTTCGCATACTATAGGATTAAAAAAATAAAAATTGAATTTAATGAAGTTTTGACCAAGTTAAGGTGGTCAGACATACGAGTTTTTATATTTTTTAAAATTTGTAATAAAAAATTCATAATTAATTATTTACTTGGAAACAAATTACAAAAAATATGCATCACATCGGGATATATGTCCCCTACTTATATATAAAATCTTATTAAAAATTATCATTTTATTGTGGTTAGGGTGGTTAGACAGACACCTACTTCTTATTTCTTCCCTGAAATTTGAGTACTACTGAATTGAAATTTCAAATTTTCAGTAAATAGATTTTTATTTTTATAAAATAAACCTAGTAGTTTAGAAACTAAATTTAATTTGCTACAAATTCTATTCTTACATATTTTTTAAATAATATAGATAAATTATTCAAATTTTTACGTCAAGTTGCCTAACTTTGATTTTTCTAAATTTTTTGCCACTTAACTTGGGCCTATTTTTTCCATGATGATCCTACACATACCCTAAAGTCTCTGTTAACATTCATGCAGAGGATGTGCAGGAAACTTTATCTTCTTCCTATATGGTCTTTTATGTTTACTAGGTTCTCCTTTCTCATGAGAAAAAGCAAGACTAGAATCCATAGATGTCCTAACATCCTTTTCATTAGAAAGAGAGAATGGTTGTTCACGTGGAAGGAGAATGTTCTGATGAGGAGGAGAAACCAAGATGACCTTGCCAACATTCAGAAGTCTCCTAGGTTGAAGAGGATATCTTATGGGTTGGGAAGGATCTTGATATCCAAGTTATGTTGTATGGGCTTTAGTCGGTTGTTGTTCAAAGAGTGGATGGATGTCATGTTCATGTTTTATGTCACAACCTTGTTTACTTAATATAGTGAATCCTCTATCACATGTTTCTTCAAGGTTGATAGGATTTTTTGTGACTTTGTGCTCATAGAATGGGTGGGATTGTGGTGGTTGAGAGGAACCAAGTTAACTTGAGGGAGGAACCATAGGTCCTTTTTTGATTTCAAGATGTAAATAAGCAAAGTGATCAGTTGATGCAACATTGGGAAGGTTTGGTGATCTCATAGAGGGGTAAAAGGTTGTATTTGCTTCTAATTTGTCAAGGAAATCATTATAGAATTTGTTCAAGCTAACATCATCTTCTCCAATGATGTCTACTTTATGAGGAGGACAATCATGGGGAGTTAAAGGAGCATGAGATTATACAATGTCATTAAGGTCACAACAAAAGGTACAATTGGTCATGTCTACCAATGATTTCAGAGAATGCCAAAACTTATTGAAATAAAATGCCATGATGCCAATGAACTAAGATGCAATAAATGAAGAAAAATAGAGAATCTAGTATTGGAAACAAAAATGCAGAAAAGGGGAAATAGGAATGTAGAAAATTGATAGAAACAATGCAAAATAAATGTCTAAAATATGCAAAGGGACTAATTCGCCCTAGGTGGTGAATGAGTCCTAAGAGGAATTTTTTTTGGAGTTTTTCAGAATTTGAAGAATGCTTTAAATACTTTTCAAAATGCAAAAATAGGCACAAAATCCAAAATTTTAGTTTTTTCAATGAATTTGAATGCATGAATGAAAACTAAATGACTTTTGCAAAATGAAAGATCCTAGAATGCAATAACCAATCCAATTTCCTAATTGAATTTTAATGCAAAAAGAAACTAGGATGTGAGATATGAATGCAATCAGAAGTTTTAAAATGTTCAATATTTGGGTTCACCAAAATGAAACATAGATTTTAGGACCCAATGGACTCTCTAACTCTTATAGGGTTTTTCACCAAAAGGAGAGAGATATGATCTTTAAATGATTACTGATTCATTCAAATTAGGATGTATGCAATGTGATGTTATGTAAATGAACTAATTTAAGTGAAATTGATTAATTAAAATGATCTATAATGAATGCAAAGATGCAATTTATGTTATGTTTGAAAACACAGTGTGATATACAAACAACTATGAAAGATGAAATTGAAAGAAATATACAGAACAAAATGTATAGGGTCAAATCTCAGTGCACTTGGATGATGTGTGAGCTTTCTAGAATGTTGGAATGCTGATGAAAATTTTGGATTTTTCATAGTGGTTCGCCAAGGGTGGCAAATAAGTCCTACTGTTTAAAAAGTGTTGGGATATGATTTATGATAGCTGGGAGT
Organism: Sequoia sempervirens; assembly: GCA_007258455.2. Taxonomy (NCBI): domain Eukaryota; kingdom Viridiplantae; phylum Streptophyta; class Pinopsida; order Cupressales; family Cupressaceae; genus Sequoia; species Sequoia sempervirens. The sequence continues at coordinate 80,009,733 of VDFB02105785.1, read as the reverse complement.
TGATTTTTGACAAAATTCACATTTCCAAATTTTAGGTGGAACTCATTCACCAAGGGTGGTGAATCAGTCCTCCCTAAGATTTTTGAAAAGTCAATGGTCAAAACTACTAGTACAGATCTCGTAATGATTGAATATTAGGTTGTCGAGGTCAATTATCTAGAAAATGGGTTGAAAGTCACTCAAATTGTTTGAATAGATGATGAATTGATTTGAAGAGACTAGTTGACTTGAATTCCACTTTTTGATTCCTTTAAACTTGTTAAATCTATAAAACAAGGCTATAAACACACATGCACAAAGGGGGAAAATGTTGGGGTCTTAGTGAATAGGGGTTTGCCTTGGTCAAACCCCACTTTGGTAATCAAACCCAATAGAAATGAATGAGATGCAAAGGAACTGATAAATGAATAACATGAAAGTATTACAAGCTTACCTCATCCGTGAATATACAAATTTGAAGTAATGCCAATGGCTTCTTGTAAGTGCTTGAAAGTGCTTGAATTAATGATGCCAAATGCTTGAGTGCTTGAATATTGCTTGAATATGTTAGGATATTGAATACTTGAATGAGGAGAGATGTAAAATGAGGATAAAATCACATATTTATACAAATCATGTGCCTTACTATCCATTGATACATCATCACAGGATGACATGAAGTGAATTTGAGTAAAATCCAGAAAGAAATTTTGATTTTTTTTGAATTTAGGGCCAAGGGGGACTCATTTGCCACCCTTGGCGAATGAGTCCCACCTAGGACCAAAAACCAAGTGTTGGGAAAAAAATTATGTTTAATGTTGTTTGTCGAGATAGGACCCAAAAATACACCTAATATAAGCATATGAGGGCATAAAGAGACAAAATAAAGCATGAAAAAGGTGTAAATAGTGAAAATATGCCTAGAAAAGCATGAAATCTTGTTACAAGAATTTACAACACTTCAAAATATGAATTTTTCATGAGTGAAAAGGTGGTTTTTAGGTGAATTGCATTAAATAGAGTCTAGAAGAATGTATAAATGTCTTACAATGCTTTACAAGACCTTCACAAGACACCATTCTTTGAATTTTAGCACCAAAATAAGCATGTTTAATCCAAGATACATCATGAAATTAAAGCAACATAGTTCCAACACTATGAAACAAGACCTAAAAAACAATGAAAATGGGAAGGGTCCATTTTTTGACTGTACAGTATAACAACACCCATTTTGTACCTAAAATTTCATAAATTTTCAATTTTATTATCTTATTATGTTTGCATTCAAGTGTTAATTAAAAATTTAAGTTAATTCAAAAATAACATTCTTTTTAAAAAAACTTGCTAATTCCTAACAAAATAATAATGAAAAAAAATTAAAGATAATTTCAATCCAAATCGAGATAATTATGTTATTTTATTTTTCCCAATATTTTATTCTATGAGGATAATTTAAAGAAAATAATTTATTCAAGATAGTTTACAAAGATCATTGAAATTTCAAAAACAAGAATAATAACCAAGTTTTCATTTTTTATTTATTTTGGATAATAAAATTTTAATGTTTTATATTTTGAATTCAAAATTAATTATCATTTTTATTTAATAATTACATAATTAACTATTATAAAGTTTTTTATTTACTTTTAATGTACTATCATGAAGGGGTCATGACATACTCCTACCCTTAAGTTATGCATCATTTCAATGCATTGAACACTGTTAAAAAAAGCACATAAATAAACTTATACAATATCAAGTTTAAAACAATTATGGATATAATTGTTTCATTTCCATTGTATCTTCCCATGTGGCATTTTCTATATAATACTAATCCCATTGGACCTTACACTAATATATTAATCTATTATGTAACTGATATTGACGCCTTTCCAAAATTTTACATAACTAAATTTTTATTATTCTAAGCTCCTAGACCTATAAAGTATGCCAATACAAAATATGTTTATTATCTGGTACATACTTCTTAAGTAGATACATGGAATACATCATGGATTCTACTCAACTTGGGGGTAAGGGTAGCTCATAAGCCACTAATTGATCACTTCTATAATTTCAAAGTGTCCCACATAGTGGGGTCCTAATTTGGCCTTCTTTCCAAATGTAATATAACTTTTTTGTGGTGTTACCCTAAGAATACCTTCTCGCCAATTAAAAAAATTCTTTATGTTCGATTTTTATCTGCATAACTCCTTTTCCTATCTAATGCTTCTTTTAACCTTTTCCCTTTAATTTTGACTTCAAATTCCATATCCTTTAACATTTTAGGACCAATTGTAATTCTATCCTCAATATTATCCCAACTTAAAGGTGTTCTAATTTTTTTCCATATGATGCTTCAAAAGGATCCATATCCAAAGTAGACTAATACGAGTTATTGTAGGAAAATCAACTAGTGGAAGATATTCTTCCCACTCTGATTTTTGGTCCATAAAATACATACATAGAAGGTCTTCAACTATTTCATTTTTCATTTTTCTTTGTCCTTCAATTTTAGGATGATATACTATGCTAAAGTTTAATTCAGTTCCCAAAGTTGAGTGTAGAGTATTCCAAGATCCTGAAGTGAACCTAACATCCATATCTAATATGGTTTTCTTAGGAATTCCATGTGATCTAAATATTTATTTTAAAAACCATTTTTTTAAGATAGGAGCATCGTTTTCATGATTTTTTGGTATAAAATGAGCTACCTTAGTAATTTTTTCTATTAATACTAATATTTTGTTATATGTATAAGATGTCATTGGTAGTCCTTGTATAAAATCCATGCTAATAACTTGCCACTTTTGATGTGGTATATCATGGGGATATATTTTTCTAGGTAGATGATTATTTTCTTCCTGAACCCTCTGAAACTCTAAACACTTTTCCATAAAGAGAACTATATCCCTCTTTTTTGGCAAAAAGTATAGCTTTTTAAGATTTGAGTACATCTTATTCACCCTTGTATGTCCTAAATAAGGAGCACTATGACCTTCAAATATAATTAGAGTACTAAGTTCTCTATAACTAAGAACATATATTCTATTATGATATCAAATAAAATTATCTGTATCAAATCTATATCCTTTAAACTTTAGGTTATTTGGATCAATTTCTAATGCTTTATTCACTTGGCCATACCAATGATCCTGTTTTTGGTTAGCTAATACTTGGTCTTTGAAGGTGACTTCAATAGTGGCTATAGCCAATAAATGTCATATTTTACTTAGTGAATATGATACTCTATTTTCTTTCCCTTCTATGTATTCAATCTCAAAATCATATTCACTTAGAAATTCTAACCATCTTTTTTCTTCCATTGGTTGAGTAAAAATTTATTTTGAATCCTTATGATCTAGTTTTAGTTCAAATGGTTTCCCCAATAGGAAATTTCTCCACTTTTGAAGTGCATGCACTATTGATACTAATTCTAAATCATGGGGTGCATAATTTTGTTTACATATCTTTAAAATGTCCTAGATTCATAAGCAATAACACCCCCATCTTTCATAAGAAATCCTCCTAATCCTTTTGTTTAGGTATCAGTGACAATCACAAAGTGCCCATTAGGATTAGGAACCCTCAAAATAAGGGTTTAAGGTAACTTTTATTTTAAGACATGAAATGATTTATCACATTGTTGTGTTTATATAAACATTTTATTCCTCTTTTGTAAAGAAGTGATTGTGTTTACAATTCTAGAAAAAACTTCCGCAAGCCTTCTATAATATCCTTCTAATCCCATGAAACTTCTCACTTCTACATTCTTAGGATTTGGCCATTCCATTATAATTTTAATCTTATCATGATCTATGAAAATTCCTTATATTGATATCATGTGCCCCAAATAGTGATTTTTTTTTAAAGAATACCCATTTTGATAGTTCTCCATACATCTTATGCTCTCTTGACCTTTGTAAAACTATTTTAAGATGTACTAAGTGTTTTTATTCATTTTTTTAATAAATTAAGTTATCATCTAAGAATACTAGTAAAAATTTATCAAGTAGTACTATTCATCAAGTTCATCAAAGATGCAAGGGAATTAGTTACACCAAGTGGTACAACCATAAATTCATCATGTCCATATGTTGTTTGAAAATTTTCTTTATGAATGTCTTCATCCTTAATCCTTAATTGATGATATCCTAACTAAATATTATTTTAAAAAAATATAGTTTCCCCCCCTTCATTTGATCAAATAGATCATCTATATAAGGTAATGAATACCTATTGTTTACTATTAAATTATTCAACATTCTATAGAACTTATACATAATATTAAGGTCATTTCCTTCTTCTTGAAAAAGATAATTGGTGCTCCCTAAGGTGACACACTTGGTCTAATTAAACCCTTCCCAAGTAACTCCTCTAGTTGCATCTTTATTTCCAGTAATTCTAAAGCATTGATTCTATAAGGAGACTTAAACATAGGTTTAACTCCTGGTATAATTTCTATAAATAATTTAAATTTTCTCTTAGGAGGTAGCATTGGTAATTCATCTAGAAGTACATCTTTAAATTCTTGGGGGAAGGGATAACTTTCTAGAGTTGGAGTATTATTTTCCTCTTTCTCATTTAGTTTAACCATACAAATTTGAGCTCTTTTCCTTATTTCATGCTCTTTAGTTGTATTTTTGAAATAGTTTCCACATTTATTGGTTTGAAAATCCCTTATAACTTTACTTTATTTCTTTCATAAACTACACATTCCACTATTTTTTTATAGAAATATACCTTTTCTTGATGGCTAGCCAACTAACTCATTCCAATGATCACATCATATGATCCTAAGGGTGCCACATATATATTGACTTTGGTTTTAAACTTAGTAAGTTGTATTGAAGCATTTGATAAGCACTTGTGTACTTCTCTAACTACCTTATCCCCATATTAAATTGTCCATGATTTTTCCATGTTTCTAACTCATAAAGACATTATATTAACAAATTATGGAGAAATAAAATATGCAAGCGATCTAGATCTATTAATATAGAAATTGGTTGTATTTTAAAAGTATACCTATAGTTTCAATGGGTAAATTTTGAATCTATATCTGATTATTCCTTACAACTACATGAATTCTTTAAGGAGGGGCTTGCTTATGTTGATTTATTCTAATTTGTTGTTGCACCCTAGTACATTCTTTTCCATAATTATTTCCTCAACACATGAAGCAACCACCTAGTGGTCCTCATTCTATAATGCCCCTCCGTATTGACCTCTCTGGGTGTTTAGAGTAAGTATGCTCGTTAATTGTTGATTTTGGGTCTAGGTAACTGTCTCAACATTTGGTTTATTTAATTGATAAATTCTTTCAATTACTTTATGCATTAAAATGAATTTATTGCGTAAATGGGGTACTTTGATAAATGAATATCAATGGATTTATAAAATTATAAAGTTAAGCTATAATAAATAAATAAATATAAGTTGTAAGTTGGAATATGCAATTATTGGGCTATGATGGTGGAGTCTATTTTAGGACAAGTTGTATTAGATTTTGGCAGTTTAAAGTAAGATTAAAAAAAAAAAAAAAGTTATGGCATGTCGAGTCAAGTGAGAGTTTTCTCCTTAATTTTTGTTACGGTTGCATTGCATGGGGGAAGGACTTTAATTTCATACCAATTTTAATTGGTTGTATGGCTAGTTGCATACGAGGATTGAGGAATAACTTTAGTTGTTTACCAATCATACAGTATACTGGTTTCATGTTAATACAGATAAGGGAATCGTTATAGTTTATCTTGGCCTGGGAGCACGTTTTTAGGAGGCTCAACTTGTTGTGACGCATCTTCTCCTTGCATGTTGGTACCCACATGGGGATCTCAAACATTTGGTTCCTGGATATAATATCTTTTACTTCTACGAGTATGGACACCATGGAAGCTTGGCTAGATCCTCCATAGAATTGTAAGGTTATTCGACATATACACAATAGCTAGGGAAAAAAAAAAATTGGGGAGGAACAACGCCTACCGAAGCCATTGATGGAGTCCTAGAGATAAAAGGAGATGGGCTAGACTTGGATCTGAGCTTATGAAGGAGCCAAATTTTTCCATGTCTTGATTTTCACAGGAGTTGAGTACTTGAAGGGAGTAGCAAGTGCTAGATTTTGTATCTCATAATTAAAAGAAAACGAGTTCTTGTGGTGTTTCCTGGACGCTCGCTCCATCGAATTCAGACTACTACATATCTCGTTAAATGAACTCACCTGTCAGGTAAGTGGTGCTCCTCATTTATCGATTCTTAAATGGATACTATTTACTTACTTTTTGTATATTCTCTTCAAAGCCTAAATTTAGTGACTATTATGCTATTTTAAATCGAGTATGTGAGCCTTTGAGACCATTTCTATGAACCTCTCTCTTTAGGCCATTTTATGGGCCCATAAGAAATCATCTCGCTGAGATAGGTGAAGTATTTGAAAACATATCTGTATAGGCAACTACTCACACCACAGAGCTTTTGCGCCTCTTGTCAAGGCTTGTATATATATTCTTGTATAAACTTCATCATCAATTCCTCTCATATATATATATCTAGGCCTCTCAAGCATCATCACACGAGAAATCCTCCTCAGCCATGACTTCTGAATGTAAGTCGATTTGCTGGCCCTCTTGAACTTTTTTTTTCCAATTGTAGGAAATGCGTATGGTTTATTTTTGGCATAAGGGATACAACCACCAGCCAGTGAGACTCTTGTGACTCATATAATTATTGTACCATTCTGCGATTTTTCCTTGAGGAGTTTTGTCAAATAGTTCACGTACCATGACTTTGCTTATGCATTTTGCATGCATGTCTGCAACCAGTGCACAATATCATAGTGCAAGCCTATTTCTCAGTTTGTTTCATTTAGCATCACCATTATTATCCATAATAATATCAAACCGGTTTAAATGATGGAAGTAGTTCACATCTTTCTGAACAATGTCTCTTGCAACAAACTAGGAGATAAACAAGGATGTAGTGTGGTTGTCAGAACATACCCGGAGGTTCTTAACAACTCTAATGGCCGTTTGAGGGCCATGATTAACAAGCCAAATCCAGTTGCTAACTTTTCATTATCATGACAGAATAACGATTCTTCTGTCTTCTCTTCCTTAGTATTAAGTAAAAGTCTTGAATTTGAAAATACCATGTTGCCTTCAGTCACCAAGCCAACTACTTCAACCTTGCATATATCTTTTGTGTTGGTGGATGTGATTTGTCTCCTACTCAAGAATCATGTACCATTATATGGTGATCAATCCAACTGCATCAAGGTTCTTTGCCCAGAGAATACCTTTACATTGAATCTGTAATGCTATGCCAGACGATTTAATTCAAAGTTATTAAATATTATGTAAGATCCGATAGTTTATACCATATAGGAAATTCGATGGCCTTTCTCAACCCTTTGTTACTGGTAGTAATACTGCCAGTGCATCGTATTGCAGTTAGTCATTATAGTCATTCAACCGTACCTCTTATCCTTCAAATTGTCTTTCTGGTTTTGGTGAATTGCACCTCCTTAATTTGACTCTAGAGCTATCATTATTTAGGTAGTATTCTTGTTATTCTGAAAAAAAGTATAATGTGCCTATATATATAAATACACAGCTTTCTCTGTACAGAATCAAAGGGAATCTATATTGGTTCTTTTGTATGTAATTAAGTAGTACGTTATTTCATTCTATTTATTATATATATATGGGTACCTGTATATGCAGCAAAAGGGTTAAAGATGTTGTTAGAAGTATAAGATTATCACGGAGTCAGCTTTTGATATTTAAAACTAATTATTTATTGACATATAGAAGATGATAAGAGAAGTATTAATTAGGGGAAATCATTAAAGGGAAGTTTATGTCAACAAAAAGAAGGTTCATTGTTAGAAGAAATTAAAATGTTTCTTTTCTTGGGTCAATCATTCTTACAAAGGAATTAGGCCTTGTGAATGTAAAGAGTAGTTTAGGGGAAATTAAAAATATGGATTTGGATATGAATGTGGACTAGAGTATAGATTATTAAGTAGTCATTTGATAGGGGAATGATAGTTTCTCTACGAAAAGCCATAAAGAATAATGCTTTTACCAATATATAAATAATAGTGCATAAAAATGAATTACTGTATAGTTTTTGCATGTGGGAGATTAAATAAATACGTATATAGAATGATCTTTAATGTAGATTTTTTAGGTGAATATTATTGCAAGGAAGTGTATTTAAAACAGTAGGTAGGTGTTTTAATAAGATAAACCTTTCTTTTGCTTTCTTTCAGTGGCTCTATGTAGATAGATATATGTGAGAAAAATTAATTAGCTCTATTTATTCTTAGCTAAATGAGTATTTCTAAAAGAATAAATAAATGAAAATTTCTTATATAGATACCTATAGTTGTATGCTATTAATATTTTAGCGATTTCTTTAATATTTAGAAGTTTATAATGTAAATAGGATTATGTTGAAATTGGGAAATAGTTAATCTTTGGATAGCTAATTGAGGATAGGAACTAATGATCAAACGAAATAGTTAAGTCAAGAGATTGTTGTGAATGTGAAGTATTTTTCTTTGTGGTTATTATGCCTGACTGATTTTGTTAGTTATGTGGTTGATTTTCTTATTGATTATGGTGGTTGAGTTGGTAATGAGTTCTTTTTGGGTTAATGCTTAATGGAGCGAGTCCTTTGTGCCAAATGGTTACTGAGAAGATTTTAAAATTTTCATTGATTTTGTATCGAGATGATTGTATCAATTTTGATTACCTTCTTGTGATGTTATCACTCATTTCTACTTTGGTCAACTCGTAAAGAGTGGATTGAAATTAGTTTTTTTTTAGATCTTTCTATCGTTGTCATTCCTTGGATGGGAAAACCCTTGTGATAGCATTTTGAGAGTCTTCCAGAGGTTAGTGGGGATATGTTTTTTTTACTTGCAAGGGTTGGTATGGGGGCTAGTGACCTAGGAGGATCTGGCCTGGATAACCCATACCAAGCCTGAAGCATTTATTTGAGTTTTGTGTTGATTCACCTGAAGGTGGGTGGTTTTATGTTTATGTTACTTTGATGAAGGTTGATCTTGCACTTGGATTGTTTTTATGTGGCTTTGAGCCTTGCACTTGAATGTGGTTTTTGTTACTTTGAAGTTCTAGCATGGGATGGTGCATGCCTCACTTGGTGCAGTTATTTTATTGGATTAGGTTTCTTGTGCAAGTTAGCCTTCCGTTTTGTGTTTTTAAGATATGTTGTTAGTAGAGGAGTGGCTCTTCATGGGGGCCAACACATAAAGTGGTGACTAGGTAACTCATGTGGAGTTAGTCTAATAAGTGAAAACTAAATCAATACATTAGGTAGTCTAAAACATTTAACTACATAAATTATGCCTCGCTCATGGACTCAAGGGCTAGTTCAGACTTGGGGATGAGTTGAGAAGGCCTCGAATGGCAAGATCGTTATCTTTTCTTTATGGTAGATAATTGATTCCGCATTGGATTGCATGTGGGGCCGGGTTTTGTAAGAGGTCACCAGAGTAACCCAAGTTGGGGGCTGGGGCCTAGGAAGATTCGCCAGGGTAACCCATGCAACATTGCGATGACACTCCACCCTTTAACAACCTAGTATGCTTTGTTTCCCTCTATGCTATTCTTGAGCCTCTGGAAGCTGATGTCGACATCTATATGTTGATGCTTTATTGGTTATTTCTTATGTTGGGTACATCTTGTGTTGGTTATATCTTGTGTTTGAGATTGCCTTATGTTATTGTGGTTCTTGTTGCGAAGTCTTGTATCTTTGTTTTGTTTGATGGTTTTCGTTGGGGGTCCTTCTTGTCATCTCCTAGCACGGGGGTGGGCCTTCAGGTCCACGTGGCTAGGTGGAACATGCTATGCACCCAATTGGATCCCAAGCCATCGATTGAGAAGTGCAAAATTGTATCGTTCCAGTGACTCCTGAGTTGTACTAGAGTTGGATTCAGCCTTGCAGCTTTGTATTCATACATTTCAAATGTATTATTCCATGTTATTGTACTCTTCCCATTCATGATGGGAAGCAACATTGTAATATTGTAAACCTTTTGAAATGTAACTTCAAGTTTTAATGTATTGTCCATTTTTATGTGATGTAATGATGTTGATACAAAAAGTAATGTAGTCACGTAACCTCAAGGGATTTGTTATATGTAAAACATGTATAGTTTCATTTCAAATGATGTATGTCATATTATGATACATGATAGTTACTATAAAAAAATTGTGCCATAATTGTGAGAGGTTTTAGTTTCCTTTGGAGTTGCTTGGTGGGGCGTTACACATTCTACTTGATTTCTTTGAGTTTCATTCCTTATCCCATTAAATCTTGGAAGATAACCTAGTCTATTATTGTTTCTTATATTATTCTTACTAAAATATTCCCTATTATTGTTCCCATTATGACGATTCCTTGTATTTATAATCAATGGTGGTCTTCTTTCTAGATAACTGATTCTTGAATCCTTGAAGTTTTGATTGCTCCTAAAGTTTAATTTCCTTTTGAAGGGTAGATTCCTTGCATATCTTCCTAATGATGGATCATGTAGTGTGATATGAATCGTTGATAAAAAAAATTCACATAGCTTCAATTTGGAAATATTATCACTGGTGTAGATTCCTGTTATTGCTAAAATTCTACTTTGGCCCAACTAGAGATTGTAGTTTCCTTTCATGTTTTAAGGATTCCTTTTGTAATTAATTCATATTTTTAGGACCATGCATATCCACTCCAACTCCAATATTAGTGTTTAGTCCTAATTTAAATTTCATGGTTTGACTTCTTCCATCTTTTTGATGCATTGGCATGTATTTCAAATAATTTGCAAATTTATCCCAATATTGTTGTACTATTAGAGACACTTGTAGTAGATTATGGAACTCTATCATATTTTCATCAAAGAATAGTTGTGGTAACCATCCTTTCTAAAAAAATTCTACAAATTTCTTTTAGGAATTTTTTTCATTATTGTACCCATTTTATTCTTTTACATTTATCCACCAACTTGCAACTTCACGAGTTAATTGATAATACCCCCATAATGCTTTAACTAATTCTATACAATCCCTTAATTCAAAGTACTCTTTCTCCTAACTTTTTCCCATATAACATTGGAAGGTTATTCTTTCTCAAATCCTTTGATAATTCCCTAATTTCCATTTCTTGATTAGCTATGACAATAATTTATCCTCTTTCAAATGGATTCTCCTATTTATGAATATTTTAAAATTCTAGTTCTACTAGATTTTCTCAATTCGACTGCCTAGTTCTAAGATCAATTATTGTCTATTTGAAATAAATTATCTTATTCCTTTTTCTATTAACAAACTAATCACTACACCAATTCGTACCCCATTATTGTTTTCAAGCTCATTCCAATGTTCAATGGGATTATCCCTTTGCTTCCTTGTTTTTCTAGAATGTGAAGCTCTATTCTTTGTCATCTAATGTTTTCATGAAAACATAGGTTTCTAATTAGTACATGATTTTACACTACCCTGGAATCGAGAAAAATGGGGGAATGATGATGTATTTGAACCCACTTTCAAAGATGTTCCACTCAAGGATAACCTTAGATATATCAATGCAAAAAAAATGAGATCTTTCAATAGGGATGTCCTAGGGACTAAATGTGATCTAATGAGGGGTTAACCACCAAGTTTTGACTTGGAAAAGACAATGACATGCAAGATGAAATGTAAAACCCTAATATCATGCAAGCTTGATTTAAATGACCTAGAAATGCAAGAAGAACAAAAAAAAAGCTACAGAAAAAAAATGTGTGAACCTAAAAAACTTGTAGACTTGAATGAAGACTAGAAATTCTAAAATTTTGGCCTACCGGGACTCATTTTCCATTCTAGGTGAATTAGTCCTAGTTCTATATTTATGTACCAGAGCAAGTTTTGGGAAAATGTGTATCCAAATTTGCAAAGATCTTTGAAAAACACCTATAGTGGGACTCATTTTCCACTTGTGGCGAATGAGTCCAATTTGGATTTTCTAGAACTTCAAAGTTATCATCTACACCTCTCGATCTATTCAATCTACTCCTCTAGGTTCTCAAATCCAAAACCCTAATTTTGGGGCTATAGGTGACCTTTTAGTGAATATTATGAACTTGAAAATAAGGGAACAACTCCAACAATCTTGCAACCTAATCCTCAATTATCTTCAAGTCTTCAAAGCACCTAAATATGAAATCACACAAAGAGAGCGAAAAAGTATTGATTGTTATGGAATAGGGGTTTTCCTTGTCCAAACCCCTTTTAGGTAATTAAACCAAATGATGAAATAAAATAATGAAGCATGAACATGAAATAATGTAATTTGAACCTTGCCATGATGATGGATCTTGAATTGATGAAGAATCTACCCTTGAATTCCTTAGAAATGATCTTCAAAGCTATCTTGATGACTTTGTGAAGACTTGGAGTGCTTAACTCTTGAGTGCTTGACTTGACAACATGAATATTTAATGCAATAATGTTTTGGAATCTTTTTTATATAGGCAATCCACTCAAATGACTATTAATTTGATCCCAAGGATGACATAGGAGAAATTTATTAAACTTAAAACCCATTTTTTTCCACTCAAATCTTGAAAATAGCTCAAATGGGACTCATCACCAAGCTAGGTGAATGAGTCCCTCCTAGATGGGACTCATATTCCAAAAGTAGCAAACAGGTCCCACATGGGCTATTTTGTCAGCTAAGATGTTGAGGAGTCAAGGAATTAGGCTTATATGTTGATCATGTTGGGTATTTTTTATCAAAATATGTCTCAATATGCATAATATGGGGTAATAGGAGCCTATTAATGATGATATAAAGGTTATAAATGCAAGAGGGCCCAAAATTCAATGTGAAAGTGTAAATAAATACACCTTACAACACTAAATTAAGGAAAAATTGGGTCTTTTAAGCTGAGAAGGGTTCTAAATCCCATGTAAATGTGTAAAACACATTAAAACACTAGATTAGGTCCATATTATTTTATAGGCCTCCTAAGTTTAATGTGAAGGTGTCAATAAATACACTTTGCAACATTAAATTAGGGAAAGGTTAGGTTAATTTAACTTAAAAAGGGCCCAAGACCTAATGTGGATGTGCAAAACACCTCACAACAATATATCAAGGTGATATCAAGTCCAATTTATCATTAATTATTCCCAAATCAAGCAAGCAAAAGGATTTTTTTTTCTGTTGTTCCATACCCAGTGTTTAACATTTAAATATTAAACAATCTTGATTATATTTAGTACAAGAGCTCATGGGCTATATTTTGAACCTAGCTTTGATACCACATGTAACAACCTCCATTTTGTACCTAAAATTTCATAAATTTTCAAAATCTATTATAGTATTATGTGTTCATTCAACTATTAATTATAAATCTAAGATAATTCAAAACTAATATATTTTTAAAACAACTTGCTAAATACTAACAAAATAATAATGAAAAAAATTAAAGATAATTTCAATCCAAATCAAGATAATTATCTTCTTTTATCTTTCCCAATATTTTATTCTATGAGGATAATTTAAAGAAAATAATTTATTGAAGATAATTTATGAAGATCATTTTTTTGAACATAGGTTTTCATTGATGTCAAATGATTTCCAATGGTTTCTAATAGTTGTTATCAAAGGGTGTTAGTGCTATCAAATATAAAAGAGATTTTAGGAGTACTAGAAGTATCATACTTGAATTATCATTATATTCCCTCGACTTAAAGTGTTATGTTCTAGAAGCATGTTGGTTATTAGTGTGAAGATTTTCTAATTAATCACATCTTATATCAACTGAGATAAATTAAGTTCTGTTGAGACACAAATACCCTCAAATAGTTGACATATTTATTATACCATGCCAGGTATGCAATAAACATGATTTTGGTGGTCTGAAAGTCAGTTCAAGGATATCTTTTCGAAATGAATATTTCTAAATATGGTTGGAATTTCTTTCAAAAATACATGTTTTCTATGTATTTTTAAGAAGATTATTCTTACACTTATTTTATTAGTAGGTGTGTGTAGGATCATCATGGAAAAAATAGGCTCTTAAGCGGCAAAAAATTCAAAAAAATCAGTGTTAGGAAACTTAACGTAAAAATTTGAATAAGTTATCTATATTATTTGAAAAATATGTAAGAATAGAATCTATAGAAAATTGAATGTAGTTTTTAAACTGCTAGGTTTATTTAAAAATAAATAAAATCTATTTGGTGAAAATTTGAAATTTCAATGCAGTAGTAATTAAATTTTAGGGGAAAAATAAGTAGGCGTCTGTCTCACCACCCTAACCATAGTAAAATGATAATATGTTTTTATAAGATTTTATATATAAGTAGAGGACTCATGTTTGGATGTGATGCATATTTTTTTGTAATTTTTTTCCAAGTAAATAATTAATTATGATTTTTTTATTACAACTTTTAAAAAATATAAAAACTTGTATGTCTGACCACCTTAACATGGTTAAAACTTCAAGAAATTTATTTTTTTCTTTTTTTAATCCTATAGTATGTGAAGCATGGAATGTGATGCATGTTTCTTATTCAAAAAATGTGATACCGTTTGAAAGTTATAGATGTTTTTCAATCAACCTATTGATCAGTACTTTAGTCATAATTCTAATAGAAAATAAATAATAATTATTTATTAAATTTAAATTAAAGCATAATTTATATTGGTTGAAAGCTGAGAATCTCCTCTAAAAACCCTTTTTATTTCATCAATTTTGGGTAAAAAAATAGTCATCAGCCACATACCCTACAAATACCCATAATATTGCCACTTTTTGGCCCATCATGATCCTACACATACCCTAGTTTCCTAAGTTTCCAAACGATATGTTAAATGTGCAAGAAGATTTTTGTTTTAGAATGTTCTCTATTCATGTTTGAAGTTCAAGCAATGTGTGGTAATGGTCAGTGTGTCACAAAAAAATGTATCTTTGGAAATTTTTATGATCATTTGGGTTTTTCTTATGGATGTTGGCCTAGTTTTTCCTAGATTTATTGTTGTAATGTGATCAACACATTCACATTAGGTCTTGGACCCTTGAGAATCAATAAAAATTCTATGATGTCTTGTAAAAGTGTTCTAAATTTTTGTAACCCAGTTTCGCACTTTTCTAGGACTATTTTAGAATAATTAATTTAAATAACCCCTCTTTATCACTTACCAGGCCTTATTTCAAAGTGTTGTAACAAAATTTCACACGTTTCTAGGCTTTTGATCAATAATTTGACCATTTCTTATGTTTAAATGACCCCTTAATGCACTTACACATCCTACTTGAGTGTGTTTCAAAGAATAATCCCATTAAACATCATTAAATACACTTTAATTCCTGACACCCATTAAAATTTCCCTGGTGGGATGAAGTCGCCACTAGGAGAAACTTAGTCCCAAACAAAAATCAAAATTATTTCAAAATTCTAATGGGATATTATTTTCTAAACCTTGAGGTCTTCTTGTGATGTGGTATTTTTAGGAAATTTGGTATAATCAAGTATAAATAAATGGTTTTCCCCTCATTTTTCATCTTCTAATCTCATAATTTTCTTAATACTCTAATTCATCATTCTCAAGAATTTTAGGCATTCTTAAGCATATATCTATTGGAGCTTCTACTTGCATATCTTCATATTTCTACTTCAAGGGTTTGATGAGTTGTAGCATTGCATGTTGTTCATGCAGCATTCTCTTTCCATTTCATTTAATTTTCAAGGGTTTAATTACCAAATTGGCCTTTGACCAAGGTAAACACCTATTCACTAGTGCTTAACCCTTTATTCCCTCTTTCCATGTGTGTTTTACAAGTATTGTATGCATATTGGTCAAAGAGAAATGTGTTAAAATGTTTTATCATTTCATCAAAGTATTTCAAAGTCAACAAAGTCCTAAAAGAAGCTTGGAGATCACCTATAGACTAAATTCTATAAATTTAGATCCTGACACCTGTTAGGAACCAAAGTGTAGACAGAGAGATATAGATTGCATCTTTGAAATTACTAAAATTTGAAGGTGGTCTAAGTTTCCATTAGTGGAAAATTAGTCCCACTGCTAGGTTTGAAAAGTGTTTTCTACATTTCGAGATACCCTTTTGGCCAAAACCTATTCCAATAGAATTTCCCCGAAAAAGGACTAAGTCACGTAACTTGGTGTAAGTTTCCTAGTTGGCTTCAACAACAAATTCTATAGGATTCTAGAGCCTTTCTACATCACATTCCATTTTCCAGGTGCACCTCTCCAACCTTATTCATTTATGTTATAGTTTACTTGCATTTTGAGTTCATTTTGCATATCACATTATGTTTTCAAACATCTTGCATTTCATTAATTTTGCATTAGCATTCAACTACTTTTATCAATTCTTTGCATTTAAGACATTACATTTAGATATATTTTAATCATATTATCATTAGTCTTAAGTGAAACCCCAAGTTTTTGTGGGACACCTTTCTTCTTTTAGGTGGAAAACCCTTGAAGTGTGAGAGAGCCTCTAAGCTACAAAATATTTTGGTTTAGTTAGCAACATGCAAAATTTAAATCTTGCACATGGAGTGATGATATGAGCTAATTAAGGTCTCTATGGTGGCACATGGAATCAAGTTCTTTTGGTAGAAATAAATTTGTGTTTGGACCGTTGTATTACACATTTCATGTAATTTGAGTTTAGGTCGATCTTATGTCATCTTGGTTTTGTGTGGATCCCTAGCTGACATAGAAGAGTGTTAATGTGATTTCATGTATATATTTCAAATGTTCATATGCATTACAATAAGTGTGTGTGAGTTGTATCAGATGCATTTTTTGTGATCAAGAAAGACAATTTTGAGTATAGAGTTGTGAAGAAAAGAGGGAGTTCCAGTTGATTTGATGTTAGGATCTAGGATTGTTGCATGTGAATAATAACTTTTATGATGATTAAACTAAAGATCTTGAAAACATAATTAAAATTCTTAGATAAAACATAAGCAAATTAAAGTGCAGAGATTAATACAGGAGAGTAAAGAGAGAGAAGACAACACAAGTTGATAACAGAGTTTACCAAGATGGTTATGTCTTCGGGTCCTCTCCAACAGAGCAACCGATGCTTGATTATGCTCCAAAAAAATTACAAGGCTTCAATTATTACAAGTCTCTTCACAACTCTTCAATGACAATGAATTACAAAATTCCTCTTACACAAATACAACAAGCTTGACTTCAAGCTCCAAATACACAAAGGGGTATGTCTAGGATCATGATGGGCAAAAAAGTGGCAATATGATGGGTATTTGTAGGGTACGTGGCTGATGAATTTTTTTTAACCCAAAATTCATGAAATAAAAATGGTTTTTAAAGGAGATTCTCAACTTTCCACCAATACAAATTGTGCTTTACTTTGAATTTAATAAATAATTATTATTCATTTTCTATTTGAATTATGACTAAAGTACTGATGGATAGGCTCATTGAAAAAAATCTATAGCTTTCAAACAATATCACATTTTTGGAATCCAAAATATGCATCACATACTATAGGATTAAAAAAAGAAAAATTGAATTCCATGAAGTTTTGACCAAGTTAAGGTGGTCAGACATACTAGTTTTTATATTTTTTAGAAGTTGTAATAAAAATCATAATTAATTATTTACTTGGAAAAAATTATAAAAAATATGTATCACATCCAGACATGAGTCCTCTACTTATGTCTAAAATATTATAAAAAAATATTATCATTTTATTGTGGTTAGGGTGGTCAGACAGACACCTACTTCTTATTTTTTCCCTGAAATTTAAGTACTACTACATTGAAATTTCAAATTTTAACCAAATACATTTAAAAAAAAAAAAAAACCTAGTAGTTCAGAAACTAAATTAAATTTTCTACAAATTCTATTCTTACATATTTTTGAAATAATATAGATAACTTATTCAAGTTTTTAAGTCAAGTTGTCTAACTCTTATTTTTCTAAATTTTTTGCCACTTAAGGGCCTTTTTTTCCATGATGATCCTGCACATACCCAAAGATGACAATTCACTATCAAAGTCCTACCTCTCATTTGTCATAAACTCTTTCTCACCATTATCCACTTCCTATAATGATTCTCACAAAGCATAAACTGAATTCTAAATGAATACACAAAAGCATCACCTCCCTTTTTACACAAAAAAGTTGCCCCTTATGGCTAAAACCATAAAATTTGTAATTCTCCCCCCTTAAAACCAATTTCCCTTATTTTTACAAATAAAACAATAAAAATCCCCATTAAAACCATTTTAATTTGGTTTTAAGCCCTTAACACTTTTCATATTTAGGCTATTTGGTATAAAGGTTTTTGTTTTACTCATTAGTTTGTTTATTTTAATCCCCTAATAACCATTAAAGGTTATTTTAGTTATAAATTCGAGAGATTATTCATTATTGTTTTAAAGGGGTAATTATTTTTTATGACATTTTGTTTTAATCTATTTCCTTCAAATCCCACCAAATCCACTTGGGATCCCATAAAATCTTATCCCACCAAATGGATTTTGTGAAATAAAATAAACCTCCACCACTTTATTTCTCAAAATAAAGCATGGTTTAGTGGTGGTACATGAATTTAGTGAGGGGGATCCAGATTTTTACCACATCACCATCACTTGCCATGTCATCATCTAGTCAACTACCATGTTAGCATCTAGTCAACCTTCAACTTTGACTAGCCATATCTTTGCCATACGAGCTCCATTTTCTATGAAATGAGTAGCATTGGGATCATGGCAATGAGCTCTTCGACTTGATGCCAATTTTGACCAATTGTAAGTTGGTCAAATTTTCCACATTTTTGACAGCCTCAGGTACTTGTTTGACCACAATTGGACTAGCCATAACTTTGAGATACGACCTTCTTTTTTTCTCATTCAAGTTGTGTTGGATTTAGTTTTTTGAGCTCTTCAAGATTATGCTAAAATTTGGAGCATATGGGACACTTCAAATTTTCATTGAAAATTATCCTCCTGGATTGCCAGTATCAGGAGATCATTCTTAGTGCGTAAGTGTATTAGATGTGCCTTTGGTACATATCAGAGTGAAATTTCAAATCTACCATTATTTTTGTATTCTGGTAGGACTAGTGTTCTACTTTTTTTTTGTTTCAGTAGGGATTGGGCTCTCTTTCTAATATGGATTATTGTCTCTAGGAGGTTGGTGTCTATAGTTTCAATTGGGGATTGGTGTCTCTAGTAGGTTGGTTCCTACTTCATATTGTAATCTCACTCATTATATTTTTACATTTTGAGGCTAGATTTGGATACTAGATCCAGGCAGCTATTCTCATTGTGTTTTTCCTATCTTGGGTTTTCCACATATATCTAGTGTTATCTTGTGTTGTGTTTGTTTGCTTCTATGGTTAAGTACTCTTCATGTTGAAAATCTATATAATAGTAGAAAAAAATCATTTTATATTATCCAATACATAGTGTTGAAGTTAAGAATTTTGAATATAAAGTAGGTCTACTAATTCCCCCCATTAGTAGATTATGTACCCTTCAATTAGTATTAGAGCTATGTTCCTTTGAAGAGGTCTAACACCTTAAGGTAGATTCGAGATGGAATAAGAGATCTATTATAGAAAAAAAGTACCAATATTTGATGGATCAAATCTTTCACTTTGGAAATTTAGGATGGAGTCCTATTTGATGGCTTTAGGGATAGGCATTTGGATTTTAGTTATAGAAGGATATAAGCCTCCTAAAAATCACCCTCCCAAGGATGAAGCTAGAAAGAGGGCTTTTGAATTCAATGCTAAGGAAAAGAATGCTCTTTTATGTGGAATGAATAATTCTGAATTTGTGAAATTAATGCAGTACAAAATAGAAAGGACATATGGGACAAACTACAAACAATCTATGAAGGTGGTGGAAAAGTCAAAGAGGCAAAGTTGCAGACCTATAAAGCTTAGTTTGAAGGATTGTAGATGAGAGAAGATGAGAACATTTCTACATGCATGCTTATATTTTATGAAGTTTCCAATCATATTAGAGGTCTTTGTGAAAGTTTGGAAGAGAAGATTATTGTGAAGAAGGTACTTAGATCTCTCCCTAGAAGGTTTGATCCTAAAATATCTACTATTAAGGAAGCTCAAGATTAAAATGCTTTAAATTTTATTGAATTGCATGGAGCATTAACTATGTTTGAGATGAGATTAGAAAGTGGGGATTATATAGGGAAAGAGGTTGCTTTCAGAGTGTCTAATATAGTAGGTGGATAAATATTTTGATTGTGGATCAAATCCGAAAGAAGAAAATATTATCAAGAAGCTACAAAGAGGTTATGGTAAGTACAAAGGAAAATTAACTTTCATGTGTTTCAATTATGGAGAAGTAGGGAATTTTATGGCTAAGTGTCCCCATAATAATTCTAACAATGTTGAGCGAAGAGGTGGAAAGTAACCATTTAGAGAAAGTTCAAAGGTTAGAGGTGTAGAGGAGGAGGATGGACTGCTTAGGACCCCAAGTCATGAGAGGGTGTAGAACAATACGTCACCTTGATATACCTCAAGATAATAGAATTATTTTGGGAGAGTTTAGATTTTAAAGGTTTAAAGGAAGAGCAACCAGGTTGTTGCTATCCTTTAATAAGACTGAATGTTTCAGGAATTCAAGTGAGCAAGTTTCTAGATTTTGAACTGTAACTTAGGAAACTCATTTCCAGAGTACTATAGAGTAGGACACAAATGATAGCATGATGCACTGGAATTTAAGTGGGGGTGCTAGCATCTATACAAGTAGAAAGCATTAAGTATAGTCAGTAATCAAGGGAGACTTACTAATGACCTAGCAGGTATGGTTTGATGTAATAATGAACCCTAGAAAATAGGGTGCTCCACCTTTTAGGAGATGGAACACAAGGGGAGACCTATTTCACTCTCAGTTCATTAAGGGAAACCATAGAGATCCCTCAACCAAGTGATCTTAAATAAGAGAAGGGAATGTTTAGCTACTAGAAGGGTATCCTTAGGTGTGATTAAATAGGGGGTTCACCACTAAGCAAATCCTTAGAAAGAAGGGGATAAAAGCAATATGTAAATTAAACTATATGACCTAGAAAGTGAAATTTGGAATTAGAATGATGAACAAAAAGATATAGAAAAGTACTTGTAGGATCAAATATGACTAAACCAAACCTAAAAAGCCTAGAATTTACTATTGTTGATGTGTATAGGGACTCATATGCAAAATTGGGTGATTTAGTTCTAGTTCAACATTTCTAGATAAAAAACTAGGATCTCATAGTGACAAGTCAGAATCCATTGAAATCTAATAAAATGCCTATACTAGGACTCATATGCCTAAGGCGGTGATTTAGTCCTATTATTCTTTTCAAAAAGTTAGGATATGAATATGTTCTATCTTTGCACAACCTTCCTATGTTTTCCAAACTTCGCTCCCGGATCGAACCTATAAGAAATCTATGAAACAAAGGATTGCATTGGTTTTCTTATAGGGGTTTTCCTCAACCAAACCCCTAGTTTGGTAATTAAATATTGATAAAAAGAAAGGATTTTGAAATTAAGTGTGTGAAAGTCCTAATATTAAGTGCATCTAAGATGAAGAGATCTAGAGTGCAGTAAACCCTACTCTAATGTACTAGAATAGGATGCATGAATGAAACATAAAGACGATGACTCACTTTGGGAGAACTCTAATCACCCTAATAAGCCATAATATTATATGTAACTTCCTTTTGGTAGAAAGTAGAATGATAATGGAAGATGGAATCACTTAGGAAACAAGTCATTAGGCTTGGTTCAATGGCTAGTTCCATCTCTCTAACCTATAATCCATCATGATCCTCCATAGGCAACCATCATCAATCCTGGATAGTGCTAGATCTTGAAATGAAAATTGAGCTTGAAGACATGCTAGAATACTATTATGTTGCTCCAAGGCTTCAACTTTACTTGCTCTTTTCTCTTGAATACTTGACATTCTCTCTTGAAATCTTTAAACCTTGGTGAGACTCTCTTGCTTGAAAATCCTATATTTCTTAGGTGAAATAATGATTCAAAACCTTGGTTTTATAGGCATCTCATCTAATTTACTATTTATTAGATCCTAACGACTGACATTTACCAAGAAATTAAATGAAAACCCTTTATTTCTTGCTTAAACCCTAAAAAGGGGCCAAATGGGACTCATACGCCCAAGGTGGTTTATGGGTCCCACCTAGGGGGACTCATACATCTAAGGTGGTGTATGAGTCCCACCCTAGTCTTTTATGGTGAGGAAATGTCAAGATGTTAGAAAATTAAATTTATTTGTTGAATTTGTGAAGATTTCAATTGAAACAAGCCTTGGGATCCAAAATAAAGGGTCTTAGGGGCCTATTAATGATGATTTGAAGTGTACTAATACAAGGGTAATAAGATAGGTCCAAACTAAATGTAAAATTGTACCATCTCCAAGAAGGGAGTACAATTTTCTAGACTATATTTATCCCCCACTTTAGCACCCATATGACACTATGTGTAGATACAAGCTAAAGGAATTCGAATAGTAAAATTCATCTCATAAAAGGATACTCATATGGATTCATTTGTAAACATGGGGGAATGAAGCCCCCATTGTAGCTATCTACAAAACCACAATGTTAGGAACTCTATCTTGCGAAACCAATTTGTTCACTATTCAAAAATCCTCTTATCTAGCTTCTTCAAGAAATCAAATTTAGTAGTAGATGTATTCCCCATTGATTTTGCTTGCTTTACAAAGGTGGAATCAAGGTAGCATTATAATCACATGAAATTGCATAAATCGTATCATAGGGTATTTCCAAGTACCATACCACATAGTGATAGACATTTGATGAGAATGGGGGTGGAATTACAAATCCAACACAACAAATGGTATTAAATGGAGTTCTCTAGCCCCTAATATGTTATTTTGAATAAAAAGAACTTTTTTGCCTAAACATGAAAAATGACCTAATTTGAAAGTATATAAGAGTAAAACGTGAAATAGTTTGTAATATTTTTTTCTTATAACTTTTTTTCTTTGATTTCGATGGAGTGATTGATGATGTCAAGCATATGACCATACATGCCTCTGAGACTTGAGAGCCTACACAAGGAGGTGGCTTAGGGTGATCTATAGCATATAGTCAGTGGATTGTTCTTGACCTTAGCTTCATCCATTTATATTATGTTATATACATTTCTAGATAGATTTAGGACCCTGGAGGAAAAATTTGCAAAGTGTCCCTTTTTATCGTAAAGTGTCCCCTTTTTTCGCAAAGTGTCCCACTTTTTTGTGAAGTGTACCCAAAAAGGAATAAAGTGTCTAGGATCCTTAGAAAAGTAACCTAGAGAAACTTTGGCACACTTTTTTATGGTTGATGTATAAGTTTATTTTTTTTAGAATGCTTATAGGTGACAATTTTTCTTTTTGTATTAGATTCCTCGTCGATCATGATAGAATCTTGGTGGAAGCTTATTATGTCACCTATAAGACCTAGTGACAATGTTTTCCAAGGAGGACATAGAGACATTATGGGTGACAAGGATATAATGGGTATATCCCATTCCTCCCATGAGATACCATGATGCCATGCAAATGGCATTAGTAGAGACATGGGATGTAGATACCTGCACCTTTCATCTACCTACTAGAGAGATGACTATCACTCTAGAGGATGTGCATCACATTCTTTGAGTTCATGTTAAAGGTGAGACTATTCATTTTGCAGAGGACCTTCTTATCATGAGATGAGGGTAGATATCTAGTATTGCTAGTGTCACTGAAAAAAATAACCCTTCTACTTTTTCTAAATTGTTCGGGTCCTCCTTGTGGTTTTGACTTAATGTTGCGTACATTTAATGTTTTAATGTGGATACCACATTCATATTAGGACTTGGGCCCTTGTGAACTAATGAAATTTTAATGTTTCCTTACAAAAGTGTTGTGAAGTGTTGTAACACACTTTCACACTTTTCTAGGGCTTTATTAATTAAGCATACTAAACATAATTTTAATCAAAATCAATCTTAATATTTCCTTATTTTGATTTTTGTAAAGTGTTGTGACACACTTTCAAATTCCTCTAGGCATTTCATTAATAATTGGGATTCCTTATGCTTTAATTGGCCCTATTTTGCACCCAAAAGCCTCATTTATTACATATTTTCAAGAATAATATTGACACCAATCAGTAACCAATCATAATTCAACTGTTCCTAGCTTGTGTGGACCAAATTTAATTTTTGTGACTCATTCACCATCTTGGGAGAATGGGTCCAACTTGGATCTTTTGGCCTCAAACCTGTTCTTACACATTTCTAAGAACTTTTCATTTTTGGTCCGATATAATATGTCTAATGTGACTCATTTGCCACCTTCAGCGAATGAGTCTCGTGTGACCAAAATTAAAATTTAATTCAAATTTTTGGTGAGATTTTATTCTCCTAGATTTGATGTTAGCTTCTAGTGTTGTAATTTTGGGAATTCTTGCATAGTCAAGTATAAATACAAGGTTCTTTCACTCATATTCAAGACCAGGCATTCAAGAGAGTTCACAAGAGAATTCAAAGGATTTCATGGGAAGATTATCAAGTATTCAAGAGCATTCTTCAATTTCCAATCATCTTGTCAAAGATTTCATTCATCATGTTTGTTATTGTGCTAACAATTATGATGTAGAGTTGATGATCCAAGCAAGTGTTTCAAGCAAGATCAACTTCATTCAAGCAAGAGTTAGGAACCAGATCTGTTGTAGTCATTTCAAGTGTACTTGCAGAACCTTATTGCTAGGGTTTGGTGAGTTGAAACATTACTATTTTTTCATTCATCATTCTCCTTTCATATTTTCTTTCATTTCAAGGTTTAATTACCAACAGGGGGTTTGACCAAGGAAAAACCCTATTCCATAACCCCACAACATTTTCCCCTCTTCTTGTGTCTAATTTGTAGGGCTAGGTTGTTGATTTTTCAAGAAGCAAAGTTGGAGAAAAGTTGTCAAATCCCTAAAGTTGTTATGAAGCCTTGGAGAATATTTGAGAAGGTCTATAGGTTTCAATTTGTAGTTTCAGATCTGAAAACAAATCAAGAAGAGTAGAGAAAACTTAGGAATAGAATTAGGTCTTGAACTTCCAAAAAAGTAGAAGTGGATTGATTCACCACTAGTGGTGAATGAGTCCCACTATACAGCCTGACAGAGATTTTCACAGACCTGAATACCCTTATAGCTAAAACTTGCTCAAGTACATTTTTCCATAAGCAATACTAATTCTCCCAGCTTAGCGAATGAGACCTAGTCAACTATGAAAAAATATTTTCTAAAATTTCATACCTCCATTCTACCTTCTTCAGTCTCCCAGGCACACACTTTCTATCTCATAACTTTTTGTTGCATTTTTTTCATCTTTATATGTCATTTGGAGTTGGTTGCATTCAATTAGGGTTTATCATTTCATATTGCATTTCATTATATTTTCCAAGTCTAAACTTGGTGGTGAAACCCTCATTACTTCATAATCAAACCCTAGGACAACCCTACTATAATATCTCTTTCTCCTTTGCATTGAGATCTCAAGGGTTACCCTTCAGTGGAATCTCTATGAAAGTGGGTGTAAACATCAATCATCATCATTCCCCCATTTTAATAGGTTCCATTTTTGTGAACCTACATTTAAAGTGTCATAATTCTAGTTTGGAGTGCATTTACATCCTAGATTTAGCTTGCATTAACATTGCATTAGGTTTTGCATTGGTTTATTTACATTCTAGGGTTTCAAATTTTTCATTAGTGAAAAGCTCATTTAGCTTTCATTTTTGCACTTAAATTCATTAAAAATTAATCAAATTTTGTATTTGCATCTTAGATATGCATCAAGAAACATAAAAAGCATAAAATTCAATTCAAAAATTTTTTAGTTTTTTTAAAAAAGCATCATTGGGACTCATTTTTCACCTTGGGAGGATCAATCCCTCTACATTTTTTCCATTTCATTTTTTGGCATTTAAACTTCACTTTTTGAGTTTTTGATTGTTGTTTCTACTTTTCTATTTAAGTTTCCAAAATTTTAGTTATAAGAATTTCATTTTTCTTAGCTTACATTGCATTTGCATTCACCCCACATTTAGTAGCCTTTGTATGAGTTGTTTGTGTCCTATTACTAATACTATAGTGAGACGAAGTTTGAGACTCATGTCATCCTATGATAGCACAATCATTTTGGATCTTGGGTTATCTAGATCTTTCACTCCTAGTATTGACACCAGTACACTAGGCATGGATAATACCCTTAACAACTTCTTTCCTTCAAGTAGCATGCAAGTTGAACGAAGCAATGATAGTATCCTCCAAGAAAACATAATTCAAATTCATGAGAATTTATCAAAATTACAACATCAAATATTCCTAGAAAACATTTCAACTACTACAATTCCTTCCATAGAAAACATTCATTGCATGCTTGAAAGTGAAGATGGCCTTGACCTTGCAAAAAACATAGTTGAGATCTTCAAAAAACATCTTCCCTCAACCACCAATTGTTCTTTTCCAACAATAATTGTTACAAGTCAAGGAGGAACTCAAATTTTTCCTCCCAAAACAATATCCTCAATACCTACCTATACCAATCCTCAAGTCACGACAACAATTCAACAAGTTAGTAATGTGATTCCTTCCCTGGGTATTCCTGCTAGCATCCCTAGTTCCTATGTTGCATCACAAGTTATATCTCATACATTACCACCTATAAGCATTCCATTCACTTTTCCTATGAACACATAAACTCCATCATCACTTTGACTTCCATCTCATAACACAAGCATAGACCCTCTTATAACAAAACTTTTCCAAACTATTCCATCCCTTCAAAATAAAATTTACCACCTACATATTATGTCAAAAGTAGTCCATTGTCCTTGGAAATATTGCAAACACTGATGCCATAAGGTGTATAGGTTCCTAGATTTGATAAATATGGAGGGAAGGGAGATCCTTCTAACCATGTTAATTCTTACACAGCCTTATGTAGTGACTTTGTCCTTGATGATATACTATTGGTAAAAGTTTTTCCTAGGTCCTTGAATGATGCTACCTTTCGATGGTTCTCTTCTTTACTGAACATCTCCATTCATTCATTCAATAAACTTGTTGAGGAATTTTTAAACCATTTCCCAATGCATATGACTCCCAAGATGAACTTGGTCAATTTGATGAGATGTAAGCAAAAAGAAGAAGAAAAGATAATTGATTTTATCTCACACTATCAATCGCTTTATTCCAAAATTGATGTCAAGTTCCTTGATCCACACCTTCAAAAGACGTTCATAGAAAATTTACAAAGTAAGATTAAAGACAAGATCACCATGATGAAATTTCCATTGTTCATGCACCTATGTACTACCCTCCACAATTACAAAAATTCAATTAGTTGTCGAGATACAAAGTCCAATTCTAGCCAAATTGAAAGATTTGAGTATGCAAACCAAAACAATTCTAAACCTTTAAAAAAAAATAAAGGGTTCCTTAAATTTAACCCTCCTCAGCCAACAACTCAAAATGTCAATAACCAAGTAGCTGCTATCAAAGCCACAGTGCTCTTTAGTTATGGAGATATGAAAATACAATTCTCTCCCTTACTCGATACCCTTCATAACAAAATGTCCCAACTCTTAGACCAACAAATGATTATGGGAGACAAGGATATAATGCATATATCTCATGCCTCCCATGCACGATGCCATGTAGATGGCATTAGTAGAGACATGGGATGAAGATACTTGCACCTTTCATCTACCTACTGGAGAGATGACTATCACTTTGGAGGATGTGCATCACATTCTTTGAGTTCCTGTTTAAGTTGAGACTATTCATTTTGTAGAGGACCTTCTTATCGTGAGATGAGGGTAGATATCTAGTATTACTATAGCCACTGAAAAAGTAACCCTTCTACTTTTTCTAAATTATTCGGGTCCTCCTTGTGGTTTCAACATAATGTTGCCTACATTTAATGTTGTAATGTGGATACCACATTTAGATTAGGTCTTCAGACCTTGTGAAATAATGAAATTTTAAAGTTTCCATGCAAAAGTGTTGGGAAGTGTTGTAAGACACTTTCACACCCTTCAAGGGCTTTATCAATTAACTAAGTAAAATAAACATAATTTTAATCAAAATCAACCTTAATCATTCCTTATTTGGAGTGTTTTCAACTGTTATAACACACTTTCACATTCCTCTAGGCTTGTCATTAATAATTAGCCTTCCTTATGCTTTAATTGGCCCTATTTTTCATCCACTAGCCTCATTTATTACATCTTTTCAAGCATAATCTCGACACCAATCAGTAACCAATCATAATTCAAGTGTTCCTAGCTTTTGTGGACCAAATTTAGTTTTTATGACTCATTTTCCACCTTGGGCGAATGGGTCCCACCTAGATCTTTTGGCCTCAAACCTGTTCTTACACAATTCTAAGAACTTTTCATTTTTGGTCCCATACATTATGCCTAATGGGACTCATTTTCCACCTTGGGCGAGTGAGCCCCATGTGACCAAAATTCAAATTTAATTCAAATTTTTGGTGATATTTTATTCTCCTAGATCTGATGTCAGCTTGTAGTGTTGTAATTTCAAGAATTCTTGCATAATAAAGTATAAATACAAGGTTCTTTCACTCATATTCAACACCTAGCATTCAAGAGAGTTCACAAGAGCATTAGAGAATTCGCAAGAGAATTCAAAGGATTTCAAGGGAAAATTATCAAGTATTCAAGAGCATTCTTCAAGAGCCAATCATCATGTCAAATATTTCATTCATCATGTGTGTTATTTTGCTAACAATTGTGATGTAGAGTTCATGATACAAGCAAGTGTTTCAAGAAAGATCAACTTCATTCAAGCAAGAGTTAGGAACCACATCTATTGCAGTCATTTACAACATACTTGCATCACCTTATTGTTAGGGTTTGCTGAGTTGCAACATTACTATTTGTCCATTCATCATTCTCCTTTCATATTTTCTTTCATTTCAACATTTAATTACCAACAAGGGTTTGACCAAGGAAAAACCTTATTCCATAACCCCACAACATTTCCCCTCTTCTTGTGTGTGATTTGTAGGGCTAGGTTGTTGATCTGTCAAGAAGCAAAGTTGGAGGAAATTTTTCAAATACCTAAAGTTGTTATTAAGCCTTGGAGAAGCTTGGAGAAGGTCTATAGGTTGCAATTTGTAGTTTCAGATCCAAAAACTAGTCAAGAAGAGCAAAGAAGACTTAGAGGAATAGAATCAGGTCTTGAACTTCCAAAAAATAAAAGTGGAATAATTCACCACAAACTTGGAAAATGAGTCCCACTATATAGTCCTGACAGAGATTTTCACAAATCCGAATACCCTTTTAGATAAAACCTGCTCAGTGCATTTTCCTAGAAGCATTATTGATTCTCCCAGCATGGTCAATGAGTCCTAGTCAAATATGACAACATATTATCCAAAATTCCATACCTCCATTCTACCTTGATTTAGTCTCCCAGATGCACACTTTCTATCTCATAACTTTTTGTTGTATTTTGTTCATCTTTATAGGTCATTTGGAGTTCGTTGCATTCAATTAGGGTTTATCATTTCATATTGCATTACATTTTCTTTTCCAAGACTAAACTTGGTGGTGAACCCCTCGTTACTTCATAATCAGACCCTAGGACAACCCTATTGCAATATCTCTTTATCTTTTTCATTGAGATCTCAAGGGTTACCCTTGAGTGGAATCTCTATGAAAGTGGATGTGAATATCAATCATCATCATTCCCCCATTTTAATAGGTTCCATTTTCATGAACTTGCATTTAGAGCATCATAATTCTGATTTGGAGTGCATTTACATCCTAGATTTAGCTTGCATTAACATTGTATTAGGTTTTGCATTGGTTTATTTGCATTCTAGGGTTTCAAATTTTTCATTAGTGAAAAGCTCATTTAGCTTTCTTTTTTGCATTTAAATTCATTAAACATTAATCAAATTTTGCATTTGCATCTCAGATCTACATCAAAAAACATAAAAAGCATAAAATTCAATTCAAAAAAAATTTAAATTTTAAAAAAAGCATCACTGGGACTCATTTGCCACCTTGGGAAAATTAGTCCCTTTGCATTTTTTGCATTGAATTTTCTAGCATTTAAACTTCACTTTTTGAGTTTCTATTTGTTGTTTCTACTTTTTTATTTTAGTTTCTAAAAATTTAGTTATAGGAAATTCATTGTTCTTAGCTTGGATTGCATTTGCATTCACCCCACATTTAGTAGCATTTGTATGAGTGTGTTTTTTCCTATTACTAATACTATAGCGAGAAAAAATTTGAGACTCATGTCATCCCACAATAGCACAATCATTTTGGATCTTGGGTTATCTAGATCTTATAATCCTAGTATTGATACCAGTGCACTAGGCACGGATAATACCCTTAGCAACTCTTTTCCTTCAAGTAGCATGCAAGTTGAACCATGGAATGATAATATAGTGTAATAAAACATAATTCAAATTCATGAGGACTTATCAAACTTACAACATCAAATATGCCTAAATAATATTTCAACTACTACAATTCCTACCATAAAAAATATTCACTGTATGCTTGAAATTGAAGATGGCCTTGACCTTTTAAAAAAAATAGTTGAGATGTTTGGAAAACATCTTCCCTCAAGCACCATTTTTTCTTTTCCAACAAGCATTGTACAAGTCAAGGAGGAACTCAAATTCCTCCTCCCACAACAATAGCCTCAATACCTACCTATACCAATCCTCAAGTCACAACAACAATTCAACAAGTTAGTAATGTGATTCCTTCCCTAGGTATTCCTGCCAGCATCCCTGGTTCGTATGTGGCATCATAAGTTATATCTCGTACATTACCACCTCTAAGCATTCCATGCACTTTTCCTATGAACACATAAAATCCATCACCACTTTCACTTCCATCTCATAACACAAGCATCAAACCTCTCATAACAAAACTTTTCCAAATTGTTTCATCCCTTCAAAATAAAAATTCCACCATAAACTAAAATCAAAATTTCCCACCTACATATTTTGTCAAAAGTACTCCATTGTCCTTGGAGATATTGCAAACAACGATGCCATAAGGTGTAGAGATTCCTAGATTTGAGAAATATGGAAGGAAGGGAGATCCTTCTAACCATGTTAATGCCTACACTACCTTATGTAGTGACTTTGTTCTTGATGATAAACTATTGGTAAAAGATTTTCCTAGGTCCTTGAAGGATACTACCTTTGGATGGTTCTCTTCTTTACTGAACAATTACATTCCTTCATTCAATAAAAATTTTGAGGCATTTGTAAACCATTTCCTAGTGCATATGACTCCCAAGATGAACTTGGCTGATTTGATGAGATGTATACATAAAGATGAAGAAAAGATAACTAATTTTATTGTATGCTATCAATCACCTTATTCCCAAATCAATGTCAAAGTCCCTGATCAAAACCTTCAAAATATGTTCATAGAAAATTTGCAAAGTAAGATTCAAGACAAGATCACCATGATGAAATTTCAATCATTCATTCACCTATGTATTGACCTCCACAATTACAAAAATTCAATTAGCAGTCGAGATACAAAGTCCATTTCTATTTAAATTGAGAGATTTGAGTCTGCAAACCAAAACAATTCCCAACCTTTTAGAAAACAAAATGAAGGGTTCCTTCAATTTAACCCTCCTCGTCCAACAACTCAAAATTTCAATAGCCAAGTATCTACTATCAAATCCATAGTGCTCTTTAGTTATGGATATCTAAAACGACAATTCACTCCCTTACTCAATACCCTTCATAACATAATGTCCCAACTTTTAGACCAGTAAATGATTACCTTGCCTCCTATCAAAACACTCGACCCTAATAATCCCTTACCCCTGAGATTTAAATCAAATGCTTATTGCCACTATCACTGACAAAATGGATATAATACAAAACATTGCAAGTGTCTTAAACATCTTGTTCAAGATCTCATTGATTATGATCATCTTTCCATTGGAGGTGTTATTGATCAAGGAAATAAGTTTGTTACCCCTCTGAACCAAAACTTATATATTTTCATCAACCCAATTCACAAACATAATATTTCATTTGTCAAATCCAATGAAACTACAAAGAATGATGTGATGAATGTTGATACAAATGATGAAAACAATGATTTTCTTTTAAATAATGCTATCAATGCCAATCCTATAGATAAAATGGTAGGGGTGATAGACGTCATTCCCCATAATGGCCAAACTAAGAGTCCTCTTGTCATTGATTTCTCCTCTAAAGATATAATTAAACATACACTTGATGGTCCTCTCTACATAGTTGGGCAAGTCTATGACAAGCCCACTAATACGATACTAATAGATCCTGCCTATGGAGAGAATGTGATCACTGAGGAATTTTTACTTTTACATGAACTTTATGAAGATGAATATGATAGACTAATAGCATGGATCAAGACACACAATGGTTTTTATTTCCCTACGATAGGATCAATCACCTTACCATTGCAGATAGGACCAAAAACATTTGATGTCACATTCTCCATCATCCTGTACTTAAACTAATTTCGTGTGAAGTTAGGCCACCCATGGCTTCACTCCATAAAAGTCGTCCCTTCGATTGTGCATAAATGCTTAAAGTTTCACTTTGAAAATGAAGTATTTACTATTCACCATAGCAGCTTTAACCCTTTGTCATCCAAAGGAAGCTTTTCCTTAGATGACTTTTGGTTTGAGCCCATGGAACTTATAAAGCCATGAGAAGAATTTTTTTCATATCCTACTGAAAAATTCAAAGCAAAGAAAATAGCCGAACTACCTCTCTGAAACATGTCCCCAACAAGGTCTCAACCTACCATCCTTGACAAAAACATGCTTTAACCTAAAGAAGACCCAAACAACCAAGACCAACCTAAAACAAAAAAATCACCTACATCATACAAATGACCAAGATATAATGAAAGCAACCCTGTCACACCTCCTAGAATAAAACAAGCTTACAAATTCAAAGAGAAAGTGGTTGAAAAACCTTCTATGGTTCCTTTCATTCCCCCCCTTAGGGAAGAAAAGAAACTTATGGTTGATAAACTTGCTCCTATAGAAATGAAACTTAAAAAAAAAACAAAGGAAACAAAGGTGCTAGAGAGCATAGGTGTAGACATCGTGCCCTTTCTTGTAGGTTACATGAAGAATTAAAAAAATAAAATCAACATCCAAACTTGAATAAAGCAATGCATGATGACACTCCTTCCCAACCAAAACAAAACAATCCAACACAACAACCACAAAAAGAGGTAAACTCTTCCATGGAAATTATCCTCCAACCTCCTATTGTGGTTAATTTAGATGATGATGATGAGGTTGCTAAAACTGATGAAGAAGAGCATAATGAATTGAATACATTATTTTCTTCTTTCATGAGCTTAAATGAAAAATCTCTTGCAAAGAGTGGTTAACCTACTGCTTCTCCTAGTTCAACACTTTCCCTTGTCCCTTTGGCTAGTTTCTATCCTTTGATATACATAGAACATGATTGGGACATAGATGACTTGGTCATAGGTTGAATTGCATTTTTGTTACTAGTCTTTCCTTTTTCATTTTCTTTTGTGTGATTGCATGTGCATAATGTGATCCCTAGTGACATTTTTTTTTATGTTCTCTCTCTTCATTCTTCTTTATGTCGTGTATCTCTTTCTCTTTTTATTTTCATATCTTTTTTCATTTATCTTGTCTTTTCCTTTTGGGGATGATGCAAGGCATTGAGACATTCATGTATCTTCCATGTTGACCCAAAATGCTTTCTTTTTCCTTTGCCTTTTCATTTTCTCATTTTCTCTTTTGTCTTGTATTTTACTTTTGGTGATGGCACAAGGTGTCAATACATTAATGTCTCATCCATGTTGACTCAAATTGCTTTCTTTTTCTTTTTCCTTTTCATCTTCTCTTTTTCTCTTTTGTCTTGTTTTTTCCTTTTGGGGATGATGCAAGACATCAATAAATTCATGCCTCTTCCATGTTGACCCAAAATGCTTTCTTTTTCTTTTTCCTTTTCATTTTCTCTCTTTCTCTTTTGTCTTGTTTTTTCCTTTTGGGGATGACACAAGGAATTGAGACATTCATGTCTCTTCCATGTTTACCCAAAAGGCTTTTCTTTTTTTTCACTCTCTTTGTTTCATTCTTCCAGTTCTATGTGTATTTAGGGGATGATGAAAGTTCCAAGATCTATAAAAACATTGTATCAAAGAACATACTGACTAAAAATTCATAGATCCCTTATGTGTTTGGTGTTTTCTTATTGGAGGCAACCCCTCCCTTTTCTTTTTCTCTTACATGACACAACTTTCCTTAGAAACATATGACTTGGAATAGGGCTTTCCAATTTGGATCTCATGTCTTCCTTCTTATTTGTATTTTTCATTTGCTACTTTAAAGTAATTGCTCACAGTATGGTGTTTAGCAATTCCTTTAAAGTGGGGGCATACATTGGAATTATTCTTTGGCATTTTCTTGGTTTTGGGTGCAATCCTTTTACTTGATACAATGCATTTGTGCCTTTGTGGATGATATTGGGTGTAATTTCCTTCAAGAGTGTGATCTCTCTTACAATATTGCATTCCTCTTAGTGGCTTGTTGTGATGCATTGTAGTCCCTAAGTTGCAAATTTTCTATTCTTTGATTGGTCCTCTCTTGGAGACATTAGGAACAATGTTCCCTAAGTTAAAGACCTCGCATGAACTAAACAAGAATCCTTTGAACATTCCCTATTTTTGTATTTTTTATATGGCTACCTTGCATAATAAAACTTGCATGCCTCTAGAGCCATCCTATTTGTTCATGAGCTCCAAGCATATGAAGATTTTCTTGTCTCATGAAGCTTGAAAGTCATTTTTGTGTAGCACCTTATTAAAGTTATCAGGAGGTATAACTTTGGTATGATTGGAGCGGGAAGCCCAATCCAAGGCATGAATTTCCCCATAGCCACTTGTGTGTGTGTGAGTGCATATTGGCCATGAGTGTATGTTTCTCACCTTTTTAGGCCTTCTCACCTGGTAGACAACCTAAAGTTCCATCGCCATAGAGTGAGTATGTTTTTTTGGACAAAAAACCTAGATTTGATCCACATCATGATGGAAAAATGGTAGAATTTTGATCTATCTTTCTTTTATATTTTATTTTTTCTCTTTATCATCCTTGGAAGTGCATGCTTATTCCTTTTTGTTGCTCTCTATATCATTCTTATGTGTGTTCTGTTGTTCCTATGTTGGTTTGCCATGGGATCTTGATCTTGGGGGCTTGATCACCTTTCTTGATTGATGTCTCATATTATTGACATTGGTACATTTGCATCCCTCTTGCTGTGTGATTATCTACTTTAGTGTGAGTTTGAAACAAGTTCATCCTTTGATTAAAGTGGGGGCTAGATGGAGTCACTGAAAAAGTAACTCTTTTAATTTTTTTGACTTGTTGAGGTCCTCCTTGTGGTTTTGGCTTAATGTTTCCTTGATTTAATGTTGTATGGTGGATAACACATTCACATTAGGTCTCGGGCCATTGTGAACTAATGTAATTTTAATGGTGCCTTGAAAAAGTGTTGTGAAGTGTTGTAACACACTTTTACACTTTTCTAGGGTTGTATCAATTAACTAAGCATAATAAACATAATTTAATCAAAATAAACCTTAATATTACCTTATTTGGAGTGTTATAAGGTTTTGTAACACATTTTCACATTCCTCTAGGCTTGTCATTAACAATTAGTCTTCCTTATGCTTTAATTGGCCCTGTTTTGCATCCACAAGCCTCATTTATTGCATCTTTTCAAGAATAATCCCAACACTAATTAGTAACCAATCATTATTCAGGTATTCCTAGCTTGTGTGGCCCTGATTTAGTATTTGGAACTCATTTTACACCTTGGAGGAATGGGTCCCACTTGGATCTTTCGGCCCCAAACCATTTCTTACACATTTCTAAGCACTTTTCATTTTTGGTCGTATACATTATGTCTGATTTTACTCATTCACCACCTTGGGAGAGTGAGTGTTGTGTGACCAAAATTCAAATTTAATTCAAATTTATAGTAGGATTTTATTCTCCTAAATTTGATGTAGGCTTGTATTGTTGTAATTTTAGAAATTATTGTATAATAAAGTATAAATACAAGGTTCTTTCACTCATATTCAACACCTAACATTCAAGAGAGTTCACAAGAGAATTTGAACATTCACAAGAGCATTCAAAGGATTTCAAGGGTAGATTATCAAGTATTCAAGAGAATTCTTCAAATTTCAATCATCATGTCAAAGATTGCATTCATCATGTTTGTTATTGTCCTAACAATTGTGATGTAGATTTGATGATCCAAGAAAGTGTTTCAAGAAAGATCAACTTCATTCAAGCAAGATTCAGGAACCATGTCCATTGTAACCATTTCAAGAATACTTGCAACACCTTATTGCTAGGGCTTGGTGAGTTACAACATTACTATTTGTTCATTTAGCATTCTCCTCTCATATTTTCTTTCATTACAGGGTTCAATTACCAACAAGGGTTTTGACCAAGGAAAACCCCTATTCCCTAACCCCACAAAATTTTTCCCTCTTTTTGTTTGTGATTTGCAGGGCTAGGTAGTAGATTTGTCAAGAAGAAAAGTTGGAGAAAATTTGTCAAATCCCTAAAGTTTTCATCAAGCCTTGGAGAAGCTTGGATAAGGTTTACAAGTGGAAATTTGCAGTTTCAGATCCATAAACCAACTAGGAAGAGTAGAGCAGACTGAGAGGAAAATAATTAGGTCCAAAACTTCTAGAAAAGAAAAAGTTGACTAATTCACCACTAGTGGAAAATGGCTAGTATAATTGGCATGGTGTGATGGTTTATAGGTGGCATTTTTTTTCTTGCCACCAAGTTTCAAACCCTATTGGGGTGGTATTGTTGATTGGTTGTATTCCAGTTCATAACTCTGGTCAAAACCATTTACCCCTTAATAAAAAAATTCACCACTAGTGGCCAATGGGTCCCATTATGTAGGCCTAATAGAAATTTTCACAGATCCAGATACCCTTTTGGCTAAAACCTACTCCAGTGTATTTTCCCAAAAGGAGGATTGATTCACCCAACTTTGCAAATGATCCCAAGCCAATTGTGAGAACATATTTTCTAGAATTTGAGACCTCCATTCTTCCTTCTTTAGTCTCCCAGGTGCACACTTTCTATCTCATAACTTTCTATTTCCTTTTGGCTCATCTTTTTAGGTCATTTAAAGAGTCGGTTGCATTCAATTAGGGTTCAACACTTCATATTGCATTGTATTGTCTTTTCCAAGTTTAAACTTGGTGGTGAACCCCTAATTACTTCATAATCAGACCCTAGGACAACCCTATTGCAAGATCTCTTTCTCTTTTGCATTGAGATCTCCAAGGTTACCCTTAAGTGGAATCTCTTTGAAAATGGGTTTGAATATCAATGATCATCATTTTACCATTTTAATAGGTTCCAATTACCTTGGAGGTCCGATTTTGGAGGAGATCATGGGGCCATGCATTGAGTTGCAATGGCTATTTTATGCATGATCAATATTCCTGAGGCAAATTATGATCTTTATTGTAGCATTAGAACTAGTATTAGATGGGAGGGGAGCACACCTAGATGGAGGAATAGTGCACATGATAGATGAGATAGAGCATCATAGGACCATCTACATGTGTGGTCACAACATACTGACACATATCTATAATGATTTGGGACAATTTACCTAAAGGAGGTGGATAGAGTGGTACATTGTACACTACTATAGGTTTGGTGTCTGAAGCATATCACATGTACTAGGCCAACAAGATTTCCTTCTATATGCACCCTAGGATACCCATGCTCTTTTACTTATCTACTGATATGAGCACAGTAGTATGGAGATTTTCTATTCTAGAGAATTCGGTTTGACTATCTAGATCAAGAGGAGATATTATGGAGACCTTACTAGCTAATACTACAGTGGCTAGATGAGACCTACCAATTGATGAGGATGTGAATGGACTAATTTTTATTGGGCAGACATGACTACATAGTGAGACCATTCTACTATGACTGTGTCATGAGACAATTTGGGTAGGTAGAGGTTCCTCTAGCAGAATAACCATTTTATAGGCAATCAGTGTAGATTTTTTGTAAGGTAGGAGATACAAGATGACTTACAATCAATGATGTTGTATCTAGTGATTTGGATAATGAGGATCTTGATATTCCCCCATTCTCTAGTGTTGATGAGGTGTGTACTACAAATGCATATGAGGCGTGGTGAGTCGTAGCATGACCAACTCTAGTATTTCCTATGGATTAGCCTATAGGATTTGTGGGGAATCTTATAGATCATAGGGATGATGATGAGGAGACAATCAAGGGTGTGATAGCCATAATTTTTTTTGCATATGAGGTGGAGGAGGATTATGATGAGGAGGTAGAATTAGAATATGAGGAGGAGGAAAAGGACAAGGA
The DNA here is from genome assembly GCA_007258455.2 of Sequoia sempervirens. NCBI lineage: Eukaryota > Viridiplantae > Streptophyta > Pinopsida > Cupressales > Cupressaceae > Sequoia > Sequoia sempervirens. Next base: position 79,971,216 of record VDFB02105785.1, on the reverse strand, counting down.
TGAGGAGGATGAGGACCAGTTGATGAGTGAGGGAAGTGATATAATAAAGGAGGGTCAAGTCTCCCATGAGTGGAGAGATTTGGTTCCCACCCAGGGTACTAGATCATAGTTAGTAGTTGCAACATGTGCCAAAACTTATGAGCATAAAGAAGATAGCACATCTTCTATACCTCCTACACAAGATGGGGTTTTTTTTACAAAGAAGGATGGAGATCTAAGTGATGACACATTATTTATGTTTATGCTTTTACGATATTCTCATGTTCATGTTATATATATATATATGTGTGTGTGTGTGTGTGTGTGTGTCATGATGTGTATTGATTATTGTTATGATTTCCATCTTGCATGGTCGGTGAGAGTTTCTAGATCTCTATCGATGGGTGGTCATAGAGATTGTACCTCCTTCACTCATAAATGAGGCTATCTCCATAGACTACAAGCCCCCATCCATTGTGGAGTAGCATCAGAAGCTATTCAAGACTTTCATGAGGTTGAGAGGGGAATATGAGAGCTCTACGAGGTGTGTAGACTGATTCATGGGTGAATTATTAGCATTGGAGGCTACTTATGATGAGCTTCAGTCATCTCAAGAACTGGTAGAGGTTGAGAGACTTTGTGGAGATTTTTCTAGGTTGTAGGTGGATGGAGACCACATAGAGCCAGAGCACATGGAGGCCATTGTATGGGAGGCCATGGCTATTGGGCATGCACAAGGCCTACATGATGCATTAGATTCCATAGCTATGTAATGATCATTTACTACGATCTCTTGATGGACCATCTCTCGATGGATGCAATTACTAGGTATTTAGGGATCTATTAGTCATAGGCAATAGTAGCATTGTATATTTGATGATATGTACTTAAAAAAATTTCATATATATATATGAGCAGTTATGTCAGTTGTTTATGTTTATTTGTTTAAGTTAGATGGTAATGTGATTTATGAAATAATCCTTGTAAGAAGATCTAATAAATTTCTCCATGATCTAACATGTTTATCTAATCTAGTTAAAACTACCCTAGTTTCTTTTAGATGTAAAATTATGATTTACTATGTTATGTTAAATTAAATGCACCTATGATCTAATGGTAGAACATTAAATGCATATAAGGATCTAATCTAACACAATGTACAAGATTAACTTGAATAGAATGAAATCTAAAGTAGCAAGTCAAAACTAATTTGACTAATTATTTAATATTTAAGACATAAATATGATTGTTTTTCAAGAATGAAGCAATGCAAGGGAACATAGAATGTCACTTACTATCTCTAACACTACTAGTTTATCACTCATACAATGCTACTATGTTCCATCCATTTCTATTAGCATGTGTGCTCTAGACCCATAACTTTCATCAATTATGTATGGTCCTAACCAATTACGACTAAATTTTCCTTGTTTAGTCATGGTAGATTTGATTTTATGTTGATTTTCAAATAACACCAAATCTCCTTTATTAAATGAATGAGGGATGACATGATAATTATAACTACGTTGTATTTTTCTAAGTTAAGCTTGGAGATACTCAAGAGCATTAATGTTCCATTCATCAAGTATTTCAAGTTGATACAATCGTTGTTCTTTATAAGTATTGTCATCAATAAGTCCTTAAAGAGTGATTCTTAATGAAGGAATCTCTAACTCCAAGGGAATTATCACCCTGGTACCATAAACGAGTTTATAAGGGGTATTTCTGGTTGAAGTTATAATACTAGTTGATAAGCCCATAATGCATATGTCAACTACATGTGCCAATCCTTATTATATTTTCTTACTATCTTTCTATAAGATCTGATCAAGAGTCCTTTTATTTGATTTAGCTTGACCATTAGATTGTGGGTAGTAGGGTGTTGAAAAATGATGTTGGATATTAAACATTTTAAAGAAATATTTCACATAATTATTCTTAAATGGTATCCCATTTTTTGAAACCAAAGTGTAAGGAAGTCTAAAGAAAGCAATAATGTTTTCCAATATGAAATGACATATTACATCGATAGATGTTGAATGAAGTGGAATGGCTTCTACCTATTTTGTGAAATATATTTCTATGATAATTATAAATGTATGTTTGGTGAAAGAAGGTGTTGATATTTTTCCAATAAGATCCACACCACATACTAAGAATGTCAAAATGGAAGCTTGGGCACGAAGCTCAGAAGCAGGGGCATGAATCAAATTGCTATGTTCTTCGCATTTGTGACATTTCTTATTGTAATCAAATCAATCTTGTTCCATATGTCTCTAGTAGTATCCTATGAATTTTAACTTTTGAACTAATGATCTTCCTTAAAAATTTCCTCCACAAGAACCTTCATGAGCTTCTACAAGTGCTATGGGGATTTTTATTATTTAAGGAATCTATGCAAAAGACAATCGAACGACCTTCTATACAACATGTTTGCAAGGACTATATATCTAGAAGCAATATTTCAAAGGTGAGATTGAGTATTCTTAGTTTTCAACTTAGGAAAGGTACCTTCTTTCAAATAATTAAATACCAGTGTGTACTATTCACTAGAGCTTTCCATGATGGTAGATAACACTTCTTTGACCTTATATTTTATTGATGGTTGCATAATTATATGGAAAATGAATGTGAAATCTTGTGTCACAAAAAAGTGTGTACTTTGCTTGATATGGGAATAATTCATGATTAATTGGACTTAATGAGGACTTGATTTAGTGTTGTGAGGTGTTTTACACATCCACATTAGGTCTTGGGCCCTTTCAAATTGAATAAAATATATTTATTGATGTCTTGCAAGAGTGTTGTAAGGTCTTGTAACACATCTTTACACTTTTCTAGGACCATAATGTTGTAATTCACCTAAATAACCTTACCAAGACTATTTCAAACTGTTGTAAAGTCTTGTAACAAAATTTCACACTTTTTGAGGCTTGTCATCAATATTTACACCTTTCTTATGCTATAAATGGCCCCTTTATGTAGTTACAAGCCTTAATTAAGTGTCTTGTTGAAGAACATAAGAAACAACATTTAATACATCTTAATCTCTGACATCCACTCAAAAATTTCCTAGGTGGACTAAGTCACCATCTTCGGTGACTTATTCCCATTTGGCTCAAAAAACAAAATTAATTCAAGTTTCTTTCGGGTTTTTATTCTTTAAGACCTCAGATCAGCCTGTGATGAGGTATTTTTGGAAATTAAGGCATAATTGTGTATAAATAATGGTTTTTCCCCTCATTTTTCCATCTCCTAACTCATCTAAATTCATAGCTCACCATCATTCATCCATCATTCATGTTCTTAAGTCAAGCAAGCTAGGGTTTTATCATTGCAAGTGATCAAGATAGCTTCCAAGGACATTCGAGGGAATATTCTTCAAATTTTTCTATAGAAATTCAAGATCAAACATCATGGAAAGTTTCTAACTCCATTTTTGCATTCTTCATTACATCCTTTTCTTCATTGGGTTTAATTACCTACAAAGGGGTTTGACCAAGGGAAACCCTCATGCCCTAACAATCAATATTTTCTCCTTGTCAATTTGTGTGTTTGCATATTTAGGAAATTTAAGGATTTGAAGAGAATTGAAGATAAGGTTGAAGACTTATTGAAGACATCTCCTTGTTGAGCAAGTCAAAGTATCAATAAAAAGTCACCTTCAGGCTAGAAAATCAAAGTTTCAAAAGTAGACACCTATGGGAAACCAAAGTGTAGACCTAGGGTTTTTTTTTCCACTTCTGAATTTTTAGAAATTTAGAAGTGGAATAAGTCACCACTAGTGGAGAATTAGTCCCACTAATTTTTTTTTTCATAATTTTTTGTAGATTTGGATACCCATTTGGCCGAAACGGGCTCCAGTGCAGTTTTTCATAATTTTTCTGAAAGTGGACTAAGCTGCCCCACCTGGCGTAAATGTCCTATCAGACTTAAAAATCAAAATTACTAGAATTACATATTTTCTTCAAGTTTGAAACATACTTCCAGGTGTATACCTTTTGTCTTACAACTTTCTATTTGGCTTTATTTACATTTCTAGGTAATTTAGTTCATGTTTACATATCACAATGTGTTTTCCAGCCCTTTGCATTTTCTAAGTTTTGCATCACTAGATCATTCCATTTTCAGATCAAAGCACTAGAGCATAATAATTAGACATAATACATCTCATTTACATTAACTTTGAGTGTAAACCCTTGCATTTTTGGACCCCTTTCAATTCCCTTTATCCTTTTAGGTAAAAAAACCTAGGAGGAGCAAATTATTGTGAGGGAAACCAAAATCACATTTACATTTTGGTGTTCACCTACTTTTCGAATACTCCCTTTTATAATTTGGAGTCCTTCATCATCCTAGAATTAGCTTGCATTGAATTTTTCATTAGTTAACTTGCATTCTAAGGTTTCAAATCTTGCATTAGTGAAAGTGCATATATAGGCTGCATTTTTGCATCTTAAATCATTGAAAATTATTAAAAAATTTCATTTGCATCTTAGAACTTCATTCTATAGTACAGAGACCATCAAAATCCATCAGAAAAATTTGAAAAATCTCAAAAGATCCCTACTAGGACTAAGTCGCCACCTTGGGCGAATTAGTCCCTATTCAGCCCTAAAAGTGCCTTTTACAGAACTAAAAACCTTATTTTCAAGCTTCTGGTTGTTTCCCTTAACTATCTATATCAGTTGGCAGAGTTTCTGTAACGTGCATTTCATTAGATCTACCTTAAATTAGCTCATTTCATGCATTGTTTAATTTCACATTTACACTTACAATCTTTCATCTTTCAGATTATTGCGTAGTGTCATCAGTAAATTACTTTGTTTCAAAGCTGAAAAGTTGCATTTCATCCTGTCTTTACATTGAATTTTACATTTGCATACCTTCTCTTACATTTAAATCATTAGAAATAAGCATTATTCACATTCATGGCACTTATACTTTTTCAATTTTCATTTTTAGCATTATTTCCTAGTTCATTTATATCATGTTCATTAGCAAATGAAAACAAAAAAAATCAAACGATCCAATTAACAAAGTGATTGAATTTTAAAAACCCATGACATCCAAGCCCTTTAGTAGTGATGATTTAGACATGTTATATGAAGCCCTTAAGGATTTCATCTCACTAAGATCATCCACTAAATATTTGACACAAAAGGATACCTGCATCGATAATCATAATTATTCTTCTCCTAATATCTCTCCCATTGGTGAAAAAGGTATCTTGATGAAAGAAGACACAATCATTGAAGATCATGAAAATATTGCTTGTCTTCCTTCTCCTCCCCCTTGCAAAGACATTATGACACACAAAGCTGAAATCATTGCCACTACCTTACCGAGTCCTCATTCATCTCCCAACACCTCCCCTACTTGTGCAAATCCTTTCGTAAATAAGGATAAAATCATGAATGATCATGACAAAAAAAATTGTATGGAGGATATGATTGATTGTGTAGAGGATCATGACAATCATGATTTTCGTGATTGTCATTTCATAGAAATCAACCTATCCAAAAAGCCTTCATTGAATATCCATATTTTCACTCAAGATTCTTCCAAGTAAACTCTAACCTTGGTACATCCTAAATTGGTAGATATCTCATTAAACATGTATCAAGTAGAAATTTTGTTTCCTTATCCACATAAATAGCATTAGTTGTTTCTCCTTGCCATGCAATAGTTGTAGGAACCTAGAATACTCACTATTGCATGTTTTGCATCCATTACAAGGGGTAGCATACCATCATCCATTCTAGGTTCACCTTTGTCCTGCACTAAGTGGTGGAAAAAGGTTAGAAATCCTTATCCCCATATGTCACTTGTCGTTGTCTATTTTGACTAATAGTTAACCTTTCATGAATGTGTAAGAGCAAGCTTGGGAAGTGGATGACATGTCTTAAGATTGACTCATATGTGACATACTCCCTTTCTTCATGACATATTTTATCAAAAACATATGTCTTGGCATAGGGCTTTTTGGACAATCTCTCATAATCCTCTTCTACTTTAAAGCAATTGCTCACAATATAGTGTTTAGCAACCACTTTAAAGTGGGGGCATACATAGACAACATCTTTTTGAAAATTTCATGGAGTGATTTACTTTTTCTTGTGATGTGTCCTCTTCTCAGTGGTGTCATTGGGTTTGATGCCTTCCAAGAGTGTATGCTCAACTAAAGTGACCTGATGTGAACAAAGCATCCCATGTATAACCATCTAAGAAGGGAATAATTATCAACCAAAGTGGCCTGGTGGGAATGAGGCATCCTATGGATAATGATCTAACACCCTGACTTGTCCTCTCTTAGATACATTAGACACAATGCTCCTAAGAAGAAGACATTACATGAACAAAGCAAAATCCCCTTTAGAAAAATTATTTACATATTCAAAAAAAATTACAAATAGCATTTTTATTGTTGTGCCTTATCAATGTTATTAGGAGTATAAATTTGGTCTGGTTGGTATAATTTGAAGCCGACACACTGGCATGAATTTATCACTAAACCACTTCTTTGGGAAAACTCACCCCCACTAACTCATTTGACTGCAAAATCCAATGAAAATAGCTGACGAAATATGTATAATTTGATGTATCGTCAGGTGCTTGTAAAATTTGATGTGTAATTTTCAATTTTTTGAAAGTTTATCCCTGACGTTCGTCAAAATTTTGATGACCCTAGGTTTTGTCGAAATGTCGACTATCAGTTTCTTCAAAATTTCAACAAACATGAAAAATAGAAAAAAAAAAATTATGGCTGACATAAAGAAAAGTGAGTTTGTTGATTTATTGTGACAGTGTTTTGCTCTACTTGAGACAGTTTGTGGAGAACTAAGGATGATTTTCTTGGAAAAAATCAGAAAAAATTCAAGAAGATATCGCTAGGTTGACGGTAGTCATTGTCTTTTTGCATAATTCAGTTGTGAAGTCATATTTGTAGTTTCAAGTTTGAAAATCATATTTTAAAGCAATATCTCACCAGATTCCATTTTTAGAGGTTTACGGTTTTGAGAATTTCATATCTAGATTTTGTTGTGTGGAATCACCATAAGATCACAACCAAGGAATAGATTCTTGTGACTATAATTATGTGATCCATAACTCTATTGGTTATGTGGCACAGTTGTGCTATAACAAATACAAGATGCATTCATCTGTGACCCAAGTTTAATGTGGCTATGTTGTGATAGAAATTGAGGCACTCATTTAATGTAGTTAATTTAGGTTGTATAATGTAGGTGTCAATCATCATTGGGTGCATTCAAGTTGTCTCAAGTTTAATAGGTTAGGATGTAATTATAGCATGATCAAAGAGTGATTACCTCTTGCTGCAATAAAGAGCCTATAACTCTAGTTGATATGCAAAGTGGTTGTGTTATATCAATTATGTAGTGCATTCAAGCACAACCCATGTTTAATGGGCTATTCTAGAGAGTGATCAAGATTTTCTAAGCCTTATGAATGTTACTTAAAATGGTATAGCTTAAACTACAAACCAAGTTTGTTACATACTTGAATGCAATCTTGGGTTACCTCAAACTATAATAATGTGATCTGCTAATAACCATTATGGAAAGTATTAAAGCAAGACCCATGCTATATAGGATACATTTCCCTGATCAGGTTTACATACCTTAATGATCAAACACAAGCCTCCCACACACTCTAGGATACAATCCAAGATCATACCACAACTTTGTCAAGACAACTAATTTTCTGACCCAAGATTTAATGTTGTTTTTTAATACCAACATAAGCATTGGTAAGAGCATGATTAGGGTACAAACCCTAGGCCTCTGTAGAAACATAAACAATAACTATAGTGGATTAGTGAGGTTGCAATACTAGAAAGATTGAGACATTGTAGCTAATAACAAAATCTTGCAATCTAAAGATTGTAGCCAATAACAAGCACACTATGTAGCTTAGTGACATTTGTAAATGCAATCTATGGTAAGAAGAATAACATCACTTGAGATGTGACAGTCAAAAAGAGGCTGAGTAGTGACAAGATAATAAAGCTCAAACCTTGCATAGTAAAGTGGAGATTTTAACAGTGAGTTTCCTTACCCCCTTGCTGACTTTAAGGGTTTTTCAAATGCTTTTGGTAGTGTTAGACAAGGAAAATGCAATCAGGGAATGACTTTCCAAATGAAGTAACAGTGGTAATCATAGGTTCAATGTTTCTTCTTAGCCATTAATGTATAATGGAGGTAGAGGATTGCATGTTTGAGTTGTGTTTTGAGACTCATCAAAGATGGGAGAATAGTTAATAATACCTTGTGGACTATGAAGTAGTGTCAATAAGGTTGAAGGATCTTAAGAACTACAATACCATGAAACAATGAGTCCCCTATAGTAAGTAGGCAGTCTATAGGGCATAGTTTGATTTTATAGAAGGATGCTCATGAAAGGAATCTTTAAGTGATAGTGAGTGAGTTGTTTGAGATTGTTGCCGAGGGTGCAATACCCAGTCTTAAAGGAAGTTAGCAAAGAAGTAAATGTGCAAGAAAATCAAATCATACACAACAAACAATTCACAATGTTATCTTGCATGATGCCTTGAGTTTGAAGACAAAAATTTTATTGTATCTTGATGAAAGTGGTAACCTTAATGGTCAATCACTGGCAAACATGATTTTAAAACATGCTATTATGCTTGTGGAGGAAACATTTTAAGCAAGGTAGTGAGTGGTGGTTTGGAACAATGGCAGGTATGAAGGATTTGATTTATATGCATACTATGCAGTCTAGCTTAAGACATCGTTCTTAGAAGAGATTGAAGGTGGATCATAGAACTCAAGGGCTACCATGAAAAGGATTAAAGAAAAGACTAAGATCCATTTAAAAGCCATGGTCATGAAGATTTTAAAGATGTCACATGCAAAACCCTAGTAGCTGGAGTAATTGTTGTGCATGATTTGCACACACGCCTCGCCGTAGGTAGGGACCTCCTTTTTTTTTGCTCCCAATAGGTTGCTTTGCTCCTGTCTTGTTTTGTGTGCCCCATTTCCAAGCCCATATTGGTTATGTGCCTTCAAACGATCAAATCTCCTACCCAAATTCACCTACTTGGGGTATTCAAATTTGCGGAGAAATGAGGTCCACCATCCCCTTTTTTGCCTTTTGTCTTGTTTTTGCTATTTTGGAAACATCTGTGGACCCCTGTTGCTCCCAATTCCACAATTTTGACTTTGGGGCCAACTTTTGGGTGGATTTGGGATGTGTTCCTAGTGCTTAAATGAACTGCCAAGGTTTCGTTAATGTTTCATTCAGTTTCGATGGTTTTAAAACTTTCCCTCCAGAATTCCCTTCCTTCTTGGCTGTTTGGAAACATCCACGGGCCTCCGTCACTCCCGTTTCCTCATTTTTGAATTTGGAGGAAACCTTTTTTGGCTCTGGGATGTGTTTGAGGTGCATAAATAAACTACCAAGGTTTCATCAACATTTCGTTAGGTTTCGATGGTTTCAGAACTTTTCCTCCAGAATTCCCTTCTTCCTTGGCTATTTGGAAACATCCGCGGGCCCCCGTCGCTCTCGTTTCCTCATTTTTGACTTTGGGGTCACCCTTTTTTGGATCTGGGATGTGTTTGATGTGCTTAAATGAACTGCCTAGGTTTTGTCAAAGTTTGGTTAAGTTTCAATGGTTTTAGAGCTTCATCCCCCTTTTGTTGTTTTGGAACATCCGGTGGCCACCTCCTTCCCGGCCTCCATAGCCTGGCCCCTCTGTGGCCATTTTGGAACATCCGGCAGCCACTTCCTTCCCGACCTCTGGAGCCCAGCTCCTCCATGGTTGTTTTCGGGGTTTCGCCCCTCCGTGGCTATTTTGGAACATCCCGTGGCCACCTCCTTCCCGGCCTTCGGAGCCCAGCCCCTTCGTGGCTGTTTCCGGGGTTTCGCTTCTCTGTGGCCGTTTTGGAATATCTGGTAGCCACCTCCTTCCCAGCCTTCAAAGCTCGGCCCCTCTGTGGCCATTTCTGGGGTTCTGCCTCTCCATGGCCATTTTGGAACATCCGACAGCCACCTCCTTCTCGGCCTCTGGAGCCCGGCCCCTCTGTGGTCGTTTCTGGGATTTCGCCTCTCTGTGGCCGTTTTGGAACATCCGGCGACCATCTCCTTCCCGCCCTCTAGAACCCAGGCCCTTCGTGGCTGTTTTTGGGAGTCTGTCCCTCCTTGGCTATTTTGAACATCCGAGAGCTTGCCTCCTTCCCGGTTTTTTTGAACATCCGGGAGCCTCCCTTCTTCCTGGCTATTTTTAACATCCAGGAGCCTGCCTCCTTCTCGGCTGTTTTGAACATTCGGGAGCCTCCCTTCTTCCTGGTTGTTTTTAACATTCAGGAGTCTACCTCCTTCCTGGCTATTTTGAACATTCGGGAGCCTCCCTTCTTCCTAGTTGTTTTGAACATCCAGGAGTCTGCCTCCTTCCTGGCTGTTTTGAACATCTGGGAACCTTCTTCCTTCCCGGTTGTTTTGAACATCCGGGAACCTTCTTCATTCCCAACTATTTTGGAAACATCCAGAACCTTCCTTCTTCCTAGCTATTTTTAACATCCGAGAGCCCCCTTCTTCCCGGTTGTTTTGGCTTCCATCCGTTGTCTGCCTTCTGGCTTTCTTCTGTCATCTTTCTGCCCTCTAGCACTCGCACCCTTGAAGCACGCATTAATGTTTATAGCCCAAATGAGCTCCAAATATGAATATCAAGATCTTTTGATGATGCATGGATAGATTTAGCAGGAAATTTTCTTTAACTCATGTATAAATGCACTTACAACACTTCGTGTTTGCAGGAGTCAAGAAGTCTTTCATATGTCTATCAAAGAGGCCCATTGAGGGAGTTGTCCTACCTTTTTCTAGATGATGATGATTTTTAAGGAGCTTTCCGCCCAAATCAGGGGCCACCAATCCATTGATGCAAGTCATCGACCAACCTGTTTGATCTAATAAAAAATGTTGCAAGTCCACCAGATGGAGGGCATCCTTCAAATAGTCTCTACTACAGTAAAAAGGGAAATCAGCTACAAGACAAATCTGCTACAGCACCTGGGCACTACAGGACAAAATTGGGAAAAAACAAAAGATATTTCTTAAATTGTTGGATATTGAGGGTAGGGGAAGCCCTAACTTGTAATGAATCTGAGTCATTCATTTGGGCTTTGGAAAACTATAAATAGGGGCTTGCCCCTCATTTGTAAAGGTTGGAGAATTGATGTAAAGACATTCTGCAACAATAGAAAGCAACATTGCATGATTTATGGGTGTTCATTTTGAGTTTGCTCTTTATGTATGCATGGTTCACCTTCCATGTTAGTTTTAGTGTTAGTTTCTTGAATGAGAGTGGTGATGGTGTTTGTTGTTTCAGTATTTGATGAACTTCCAGCTCATGCTTTTTGTGGTTAATTGATGATGAATTACTTTGCAAAACTAGTATGAGACTCTTTCCTTTATTGCTGCAACATAGTTTGATTGCATGTACATGGTGTGTGTATGTGATGTGAAAATCTGCAGTCCTTAGAAGATTGCACTGGTTTTGTGCAACTGTAAGTTTCTCTTGGCCAAGCAAAATCTAGTTTAGGAACCCTGTCTACTTTAGCAGCCACCATTTTTACTGTTCATTTGTAGCTCAGGATTAGAATAGATTTTTTTAACCCCTCTCCTTTTGCTGTTTCTTTTAATCCTTGGTTATAGTAGGACCCAAAGCATCACCATGAAGCTAAATTAGATGAACTTGATGAGTTTCAACTTGTTGTTTTGAGTGGACATCCACTGTTCATTCACTTTCAGCATTTTGAAATTGTATTTGCAAACCCAACTTCCATGCTTTGTAACTCATCCCTAAGACTGCCTTGTGATTCCAGCAAATCACATAAAACAACTAAGATATTCCAAGCATTGTCAAGACCTGACATTAGAGACCTTGGGATAGTGTTCTACAATTTGATTGTGGAAGATTGTCTTTCAAGAGAGGTAGTGCACCTACACACTGCCTGTGTTGAGAAGTTCATAAAAAACACATCAACAGTAATGAATACAGTGCCAAAGAGGATAGTGTGTTGGGGCAGATTTAAGAGATCTCCACATTATCTAATTATAGGGAAATACATCATTTATTTATTTTTTTAATTAAAAAAAATCATTCTAAACCCTATATAGGATACATTGATACTTCAAAAGCCTCTAAAGGAATTTGAGATTATGCAAATATATGTCAAGTAAATACCTAGATTACAAATAGTAGCAGGAACAATGTAAGATTTGTTGACCAGAGCAGGAATGAGATAAGCAGCAATGAATCCTATGCCTCCTTTCATGCACATCTCCTCACCATTCTATATCATTCTTTATGGAAACATTTCTCCATTTTGGTAGTCTATCCTTGAAAATAATGTTTTGACGAAGGTTTTAGAGTATTTTTATTAAAATAAAACTCCATTCTGGTGGGCTACACTTGAAAATAAGATTTTGAAAAAAAAAATAGGGTATGTTTATTAAAGTTTTAGAGTATTTTGGCAGGCTATATTCTTGATTCCTTAAATGATTTATTCAAATGGATTGTGACTAAATAAATGACTAACTATTTAGTCATTTTTATTTTTGTGACTAAATAATTTTTAATCAATGACCAAACTAGTAATTTTTTTACTCATTTATAGCTGAGTTGCAAAAAATGAGTAGAATTTAGTCATTTTTAGTTGTTGTGACTAAAATTTTTAGTCACCTAGTCATTTATTTTCCAAATTCTACTAGTATGTGCTTCCTTGTACGATTAGGGCTCTTTCAATGTTGAGGGCCCTAGGGATAAGCTCAGCATAAGAAGTGATACATTGCATATTTGACTAAAAGGATAAATCCGTATTGACATTAGCAATGATGATTTTGAATTGTTGCTCCTTAGGAATGGGTCACTTTCTCTTACTAGCTCACTACCTCCATCATTGTAGGAAGTTTGTGATCAAATTCAATATTCTGATTTGAGGAGTCTTAACGGTTGGAAATCATAGTAAAATCAGAATTTAATAAGTTTTGGAATTAGCATTTTAAAGTTTTTTTTTGGGTCATTAACTTCAGACTATCTTCTCTTTTGCAGGGGTGGTTGCATGCCAAATTTTTTTGGTGTAAAAATATTAGAATTATTAGATTTTGTTACCTGTCTATGAATAAAAATTATTGGAGTGTGAGTTTGATATTTTTTGAAGATCTAAATAGTCAAGCTTGGTAAAGAAAAATTATGCCAGATAATATTAGTCTAGAACAAAATGAAGAGACACTTGATAGATTGTTGGCTAGATTGAAAAGAAAGGGTGATGAGAAATGTTATTGTCCTTGCAATAATTGCAAGGGCTTAAAGATAAGACAAATTTTAATCACAACAGCTGAGAAACATTGTAGGCAGCATGGTCACATTGAAGAGGGGCATGATTATCATCCATTGGTAAGTTGTTCATTATATGTGTTTATATTGATTGAATTTGTAAATATTTATATCATTTTAACATTATATATATATATATATATAATCACTTAATCATGATCATGGTTCATTTGTGTCTATCATTATTATAAAGGTGGGGCACCCTAGGGCAGATGATATGGATTATCACGGCCCAGAGAATGTGGTTTTGCAAACGGACGAACATGGAGCTGTGAATATCAAAGATGCAGTTAATGATCCTATGGAAGAAGATGATCATGCACCAGAAAACATAGTTGCAGATAAAGGTACAAATACATTGATCCATGACACATTTAGTGGCAGAGCTGATCATGATGATCAAGATGACTTTGATGATGTTTATGATTTACCTATACTTGAGAAGGCATACGAACCCCTTTATGAAGGCTCCCAAACAACTCTTCTCTCTGTTGTATTGTTGTTGTTGAACTTGAAGGTTATAAATGGTTTATCAAACATAGCAATCTCATGAATATTAAGGTATGTCATATATGTCATCTTTTTTCATATATTTTAATTTTTGTTAGTTCATAACTAATAAATAAATGATGAAATATGTACCATTAATATTTCCTATATTAACAAATTATTTTTTGTTGTAGATTGATTGGTAAATTTTTGTTACCACCATAAAATATTTTACCTCGTTCATACTGATATTTATCTGTCATTATGAAAGATATCAGAATGGAGTATCAAGCAATAGATGCATGTCCCAATGATCATATTATATATCATAAACAACAGTAATTTGCAATAGAATTCCTAGAATGTCATATCAGAAGATATCAAATAGATCAACTAACAAAAAAGGTGTCTTGCAAGGTTCATTATATTCCCATTATTCCACGTATGTAATGATTATTTAGGTGCAAAAGCTTAGCACAATTTATGGATTACCATGCATGAAATAGAAGTGGAGATAACATTCTTCAAATGCTGACATATGGTTTTTCATTTAGGGACATGGAGGAAAAATGGCCACACTTTAAAGAAGAGCCTCATAATATCAAGGTTTCATTGGGAGCGGATGGTGTCAATCCATTTGGAGAGCTGAGATCTATTTACTCGGTGTGGCCTGTTTTTGTTATCAACAATAATATTCCTCCATGGATGTCAATAAAGAGGGAGCACATAATGTTGTTAATGATTGTTCTAGGTATTTGTTTACATCAATTTTCTTTAACGTAGTAGCTTCTCATTTGTCTTATTTTTTGCATAATGACTTATATTTTTTTATTCAATAGTCATGTACATTAATTTATATATATTGCAGTAAAATGGTTATAATAATTATGTAATGTTTATGTTCATTCAACTAGGTAAGTACCAAGTTAAAGATATGAATGTATATATCAAGCCTCTTATCGATGAGTTACTAAAGTTATGGAATGGCATCACTATGTATGATGTATCTAGACCAATAGGACAAAGACAATTTCAATTCCATGCAATGCTTATATGGAAAATTCATGATGCCCCAGGGCTAACATATTTTTGTGGTATGTTATAACATTCGACTGCACTTTAACAATATTTAATTTGATGAAGTAGATATCATGCATGTTTTTAAAATAATCTATTCATTTTATATAAATATAAAAATTGACATATTTAATCCAATTATATATATGATCTTGCAGGTCTTCAAACAAAGGGAAAATTTGGATGTCCAATTTGTGGTCCCAAGATGAAATCTCGTCATTCAACAAGTTTAGGAAAGAAGGTGTTTGATGAGTATAGGCACTTCCTCCATAGAAATCATAAGTATCGAACTATTGAAAAACATCTTTTCAATGGGAAATAGGAGACTACATCAACACCATGAAGAATGACACCTCGCCTATGGAAGTTGGAATATAATAGAATTAATCAAGGTTAAACATCAGATCAAATTGTTTATCTATCATATATGATATGTTTTGAATTTATATTTTTATATTGTGATGTGTTTACTCATGTTGTAATTGACAATGATTGTCAATGTTAATTTTTTTAACTTATATACTTCATGAAGGTTGTCAAGGCATTAATGGTCAGCTTCCACAGGGATTGAAAAGTTATCCCAGACAATTTAGTAGGTTGTCCTACTATGAGCAGCTACAAATTGTGCATTTTCTTGATACAATGCATATCAGAAAGAATATAATAGAAACGTTATGGAAAATATTGGATGGAAGGCATGACAGAAAAAATTGTCAAAATTTGTAGTGACATTCAGGAAGCCAATCATGCAATGAAAAATGTCATTCAATTAAATAGTGATGGAGAAAAAATTAATATAAGTGCCCTTCCTTAGTTATTAGCAGAGCAACAAAGCAATGCTATAAATAAAGTTATGCGAAAAATTTGATTTCCCATAGGATTTGTTGCGAACATAAACAATATAATAATAAAGAAAGGTGAATTTGGGGCAAGGATGAAAATGCATGATTGGCATACCTTCATTAAGGTAATTATTCTAGTATATTATACACACTTGTATAATGCATGTACTTTTCAGTGTATTGTGTTTACTTCTTTTGGAAAAATAATGAAAAGATCATTTTATAATTGTTGCAGTATGTTCCACATCTATCTCTCCCAGACAACTTTGACAACAATGTCAAACAAGTTATATATGATCTTGGAAAATACATGAGGTAAGTAGAAATATTTGTTCAATTCGTTGTATACATCTTATAATTGTCATTTGTTTTACTTGTTATGTAATATACTGTATATTTTTGTTAAATCTCGTTAATATATTTACGCCTTGCATCACTTGTAGATGGTTGTCATATAAAGAAATCCATAAAGAAGATATGAATTATTGGAAGATAAAAATTATTCATCTAATGTGTGAAATGAAAAAGTTTCTACCTTTGAAATTTTTCAATGCACAAGAACACTACCTCATACACCAAGTTGAGGAGATTGAAGTGTGTGGACTTGTACACACAAGGTCAATGTGGATGGTTGGGAGGCACTTAAAATTTTTGAGGGATTTGGTTAGACAAAGAGCACATCCTAAGGGTTCTATGGTGGAGGGATATATGGTATACCAGACCATGGTATACATTAGTGAATATCTTCCTAAGTTTGCAGCAAAGATCCATGTAGAATGCATTTGGGATCCAAACTCTATTAAAAATTTTGAAGAGGAGTACCTGATGGGGAAAGCTAGATCGAGGAAAGTGAGAGGTAATTATAAGATGGTCATGGAGATTAATTGGAATATATTTTACATATAGTTTTTATGTATACTGTACTTATTTAATTTTTAATCTTCAATATACATCAATTATAAATTAAGGTTGTATACTATGGTATTTAACTAATTATACGTTGTTTGTGAATTTCAAATTTTTTTTATACAGTTGGTCAAGAGTGGGATGCACTATATTTGTACATCGCCAACAACCTTGATTGAATGACGGTATGGATTGAACGATGTCAACAATCTGGTCGCGCGTTAACATGGGAAGGTGTGGCTTCATTGGTTAAAGAAGCTCATTGTAATAGAGATTTCAATGTTACACAAAGGGAAATTGATTTAGCATATGGTTTAAGAGATAAACAGGTACGTATAAATATATTAATCACCCATATTATTTAATTATTTGCAATTATATTGATGTATATATATGTTGAGAATTTTTTTTTTGTATACATTCGTCCAAGAATAAATATGTTTATCAACTGACGATATTGGAATAATTTTTATATGTTTGAAATATTGTAGGTGAAACACCACAAGGCTATGTGGTGCAATGGTCATAAATTTTGAATCAAAATGTTGGATGACATGAAGAAAACTTATGATTATGGTATAACTGCAGTCTTTCAGGTGAACTAATGTTTCATCTAGAAGCGACATACATCCATAAGTCTTCAAAAATTGATACTATGGGATTTTGGATGATATACTTGAGTGTGACTTTAAGTCCTTCAGATTAATTATGTTCGCCGTTCTATGGTACAAGCTATGATTGAATAAAAATGATCCTGAGAGAGTTATTATTGAACATGATAATGGATTTACCATGGTTAATACAAGGTTGATGGAGCTAGTTGGAAATGAGCCCTATGTTCTTCTAGGCCAATGTGAGTAGGTATTTTACTCAGAGGTTCCAGGTAAACAGGGCCGGTCATTTGTTGTTAGACATGATCCAAGAGGAAGTTCGGTATTTAAAGTATAATGTGGTGGAAGAAGAAGATATTGAAGAACTAGAAGATGATGTAGATGATGATCAAGATCAACAGTTAGTTGATGATGTCCCTGATGAAGATGTCGAAGAGGAGGAACTAGATCATGATGATGTAGGAGTTAATGTTCATGAAGATGATATCCGTGTGGATGATGACATTATCAAAACTAATATCGATGATGATGATGATGATATTACCAATCCTCACAATGTCGAATCTAGATCGGATGATACAAACAAAGAGTTGGATGAAGAAGAAGATCAATGAGATTGAAATGTATAAGTTATGTGATTATATTATCTATTTGATATTAATTTCTTGATAGAATTATATTTGACTTATGTGGTTACATAATTATTTCATGATGTTTTTAATTTCTATGCCATTACAAAATTAATTTAATGATGTACTTTTTAATGTTTGAAAGGTCAAAAAATTAAAACATTTCAATAGTGATGTTAACAACCTTGAAATTAGTGTGTTTTATGTTTCATGTGATAATAAAAGATTAAAAAGTCAGTTATAGATTTGGTTGTTCAATGGTTGACATACAAAGGCCTTTAAAAGGCATAAAGTGATCATTGTAATGGTTGTTGATGGTTGAGGATTTAAAATACAAGCTCTTGGAATTCAAAAATTTGTGTTTTTCTTCAAAATTTCTGTATTTTTCCTATTATGCAGCACTATACGGTCACATGCAGCCATATTTTGATGTGAAATCAATTCCAGGTCATGAATATATGTGTTAGCTTTGATTTGAATCTGATTTGAGGGCTTAAGGTGCTGGTTTGAGTTAGAAAGCTTCATTTCTTTGCATAGAGCCCGGTTACCCTGTTTTTAATAGTTTTGTAGTCCAAACATGATATAAAGGGGCTCTTACACTTTTCGTAATTACTGTAGCTTGTGTAAGAGGCCCCATGGATACTGTTGTAATTTTAGGATGCATGAATAGGGCGTAGGATGAGAAGTAAAGAAGGTATAGCTACTGTCCTTAAGATTTTTGTGAAGAAAAGCATGTGAAATGAGAGGTTCAAGCCTAAGTTTCAACAAAACATGTATGGAAGATCTGATTTTATGAATTTTTATCCATGTACAGACCTAATGGGTTATTTTTGAACACTGAATATAAATGATACACACACACACATATATATGTATGTATGTATGTATGTATGTATGTATGTATGTATGTATGTATGTATGAATGTATATGTATTCTTAAATGTAAATGTAAATGCAATTACTGGATGCTCTCCTAGAACAATAAATGTATATGTATGTATGTATGTGTATTTCTAAATGCAAGTGTAAATGCAAAGAGCATATGGTTTTGTAGTGTTATAGATACAACATTTCCATAAGTTAATGTAATTGAAATTCTAAATTCTTGAACACATATAATATGAAATCGATCAAACTATTAAACTACATGAGAAATAAATGAAAACAATAAATGCATATGTATGTGTATTTGTAAATGTAAGTGTAAAATAAATAAGAATAATGAAAATGATAAAAGAATACAAGGAAAGGTTTAGAGTTTAGAGTGGGATAGAGATAGAGGGTAGAGGGTTTAAGGGTTTAGAGTTTAAGGGTTAATGGTTTAAGGTTTAGGGTTAAAGGTAGAGGGTGTTGGTTTATTTTTTACACTGTAACCAGGTTGGTTTTATAATATACCTATGGGATTGACAATTCCAATCAAGGGCAGCTCAAAGGACCTAGACCAACTGACGAGGACTTTAAAAAGCCTCCTACATTTTTGGCTCTACAAGTCCTGGGAGGGTGATCCCTTAATGTGTTTACAACCTCTACACCAATATCATAAACAACATTAACACATAACAGATAATCCCATTGAATAGCTCAACACAATAGGACAATATCGAATAAAATTGGCTATTCACCGATAATATCACCTATGTGGAGCATGAGATGACTACAACACAATCCATAGTAAAATATAGTCATTAATTTGCAATTTGTAGCAAGCTCTAGGCAAAGACAAACAATTATTAAACTACACAAATAAGTACAACTTAGATCAGTGCCATATATCCATTGCGGGAGTCAAATTCATAAGCATCTAAAGGTTTATGACAGATTTAATACATAACATATAACTTATAAGATCCCTAACAATATTGTATTACAATTTCATCAATATGCATTCTCACCCAATACTACTTATCAAATCCTTATATAGAACATATCCGCCTATAATCCCATTCAAGCATTTTAATTAATTCCTTAAATTAAAGCTAAAATAAGGATTATACACACCACAATAGTGAGATGAATGAGACAACCCTTAGTCATCTTATTCAAAATTTTGATATGCATGTACAGTGGAGAGACATGAGTTTGAATTTATCATTTCAACTCAAATTCTAGTACTATTATACAACATTAATTCCCCATGAATTCAACACCAATTACAGAATAACTTAGAACCTAAATTGTATTTCTCTCTAAAACCATTAGACTTTACAATTTTCTCTGCAACTTCACCTAGACTCAACCAAAAATTATCTTTGTAACCCGTACTTCTAGCCTTGAAGTCCTTCTTATAGAAAATGAAGTAGCAAACAAGCATCTGGCTAGAAAGTACAACCAACCAAATGAAACATCTGGTGATATTCCAAAAATTGTTACAACAACCATCACCCTAGAGAATATTCCTGTTCATCATGTCAGCTAAGGAAAATTGAGGCAACAACAAAAAACCACAAGAAACCCACGCCGAGACCACCATCAAAGAAAAATCAGAGGTTGTTGCAACTACAACATCTGATTTACCACTGGTTAGTAATTCATTCTTTTATTCCTCAGTCAAATATTTATTTACCCACCTCTGATATTCTTCATCAGTTGGCTAGTCAAAATTAATTACCTCATTCACCTTGGCATTATAAGGTGTGTATTTTACTACTACCTGATTTGCATCTCTTTCAAAAGATTCCAAAAAATGAGCTGGTACTAATGATTTTATCCATACAACTCACCAACAAGTCATAATCTAAGTCATCACAAATTAATTTAATTTGATCATTGATGACCTCACCTTCCTAACCCTGCCACTACTTGAATGATCTGATTTTCCCCTGCTCATCAATTATATCAGGTAACAATGTGTTACCCCAATCATTTAAATTCTTCACCAACTCCCTAATCTTCCTACTCAATTCATCTGGTAAGGTCTGAAAACCTTGCAATGATTTTACTAACACATGAGTAGGCTTTAATGATTGGGGCCTATTGTTTGTATCAAACCTTGAGGCCTTATACATGACATCCATATCACTGGCCCTAGGGATAAAAAATTTAGTCATTGGTATCACTACATCTTGATCCCTATTAATATTCTTTATTGCATCTAATAGAAAAGAATATAAAGCATGTATAGATAGAAATTTATTATCAACCTTTTCATTCAAATACCTTAAAATAGTAGTAACAATCTCTTTTTGCTTTGAAAGAGATCCCTCCTCACTTACCCTAAAAGATGCTTGTAACTTATCAATTCTTTGCAAGACCTGCTTCTTTGTAGGATCAACAAAACACTTTGTCTCTTCATCAATTTCCTCTAAAGAAGGGGTGAAGGTAGGATTCTTACTGGGAGACCCTAGTGTGGAAATAACTAGAGAAGCAAGAGGCACTGACCCTGCTGTGGAAGGTAAATTACTGGTACCTGGAGCACTTGATGTCTCCCCAATCTGTCTATACCTGAACCTTTCCACCTTAGTTTGCAACTCAACATTCCTCTATTGCATCTTGTTGTATTCTTCAATCAAAAGGTTATACTTCTCCATTAGACTTTTCTTTTCAGCCTCCTCCTTTTCAGCAGTCTTTTGGGCTAATTTGGCCACATTCACAGTTAAACTAGTGGCCTCAGTGGTTGAGGTCTCTAAATATCTCTTTATTATTAATCCCCCTCTGAAATGTAGATTAATTTCTATAATATTTGGCTTTTTCCCTTGTGGGGCCAATGCCCAAATTGCCAAGGTTTCATACTCTTCATTGAAAGCATAATCTTGAACTGTTGCCTTGAATTCTTCTTTAGATTCTTGCAAGGGATGCTTGGAATTCATAATAGCATTGAAGGCCACTGCATTTGCAATGTCCCATACAGGAAGAATCAATACACCATCTTGACTCACCAATTTTTTTCCTTCCTCAGGAGTGATGTTCTTAAATTCTTCCATTAATTTAGCTTTCACTTCCTCATCATTCTCTTGGTCTGACCTGTCAAGTTTTAGTTCTCTTCTCTCCTTACATTTATTTTGATATTCTTCAAACTTCATCCTCCATACCAATTGCAAGAATACATGAGTCTTTACAAATGCATTGTCATCTAGAAACTCCTTATATGCTTCCATTCTTGCATCTTGTACACTTTTTCCTTTCATATCTAAATTAGATAAAACCAATTCAGCTGGCCTAGGAGGGGAAGGCATACCAACTTGCATGTCCTGATCAATAACAATAATTACATCCATCAAACTCTCCTGTGGTTGATTAGTTCTTTTCCTTTTAGGGCTTGGCTCAGATGGTGGTGATGGGGGACTATCTTTTGGTGATGACTCTAAATCAATGATCTTAATTGCCCCAGGAACTTTGAATTTTGGACCTGGTTGTGAAGGAAACTTCATAATTTGCTTCCCCTTTCTGTCCACTTCTTCCTCATCACTGTTGCTATCATTTTTTCTCATGTAAATGGGCCGCTTTTCTATAGGCTAGTATGTTGGCCTTGTTTAAAATGGTCTGGCACCTTGTTCTTGTACACCTAGACTTAGGTCTAAGTTTACTTTTTTGGTTCTCAAAGTGCCCATTATCTCTTTGAAGTTCTCCATCAGAAAATCAATTTGTTTATGGTGGGGACTGTTAGTGTAATTAATTAATTATTACACTAGCATAAGTTAACTTAGGTCATAGTTCATTTAGTCCTAGGTTAGATTTTAATAAATCATTTAATAAATAGGGAAATATTCTCTTCCTTGTTTGGTGGTATAAGATTCCTTCTAGAAGATGAGTTGTCCTTCTAGAACTTATCTCAACATTTAATATTCATCTTGATAGGGTTCACATGTTGTCACATGTTGTTATATCATGACACATGGCAACATCTCATGCATCTTAGGTTTTCCTTCTTGCCTATATAATTAGGCATCTTGTTCATTTGTAATATATCAATCATATCAATATCAATATCATGTCAATATAGAATCTCTATTGTGCATGCCTAGTTGAAACACTTTTCTTTGTGGTTGTTCATCTTTCATGGCTCAAAGGTCCTCCATTGAAGACTGCAGCTTCAGGGACTGTGCGTTCATAATCTCAACATGGTATCAGAGCTTGTCCAGTGAAACATCAACCCTTGATCAAGAAAGTTGGTGTACGAGACTCTTTGCAGGCTAGAGGTTTCCATTGCAGGCTACTTGACTTAACCCGAGGACCAAGATGATTTCTGAAGCAAATTGAGTCATATTTGAGCTCACCATTGTCTTCAAAAGGCCTCAAAACCCTAGGATCGCCTGCCCAATCATCAAAATTAGATACATCAACCCAGGAGCCATCAGAGGTATTTTTAGGGTTTGCAAAATCAATTTGTAGCAAAAAATCATCCTGGTTAGTTGTCCTCTGAGGCAAAAAAAAATTATACGTAGGCCATTTTTCATTTCAGAAAAAAATCAGGCA
This sequence comes from Sequoia sempervirens, assembly GCA_007258455.2. Lineage (NCBI taxonomy): Eukaryota > Viridiplantae > Streptophyta > Pinopsida > Cupressales > Cupressaceae > Sequoia > Sequoia sempervirens. The sequence goes on along the minus strand of VDFB02105785.1, from coordinate 79,947,893 downwards.
TTTATCTATATATTCTTTGGAAAAAAAAAAAAAATTGGGGTTTTTATATAGTTTGTAGGAAAATATTTTGATCGACCTCCTTTTTTAATCTTTGGTCAGCATCCTTTTATTTTTCTGTGGGCTCATTTTATTCCTCCATCGGCATTATATTGGGGTTTCATTTTTGGCATCGGCATATAAATTCATCGCCAACATTGTTTTTTATTTATGCATAATATATTATCGGTCGGCCTAACCTTTTTTATTTTTAATTACTGTGAAAGTAATATTAAAAATCAAATATTCTTTTTGGTTGGCCCCTATCACATAATTGTCTGCAGATTGGAAAGTCGGCCGCATTCAAGCTTGTTGTAGGGGGAGTACCATCTGGCCACTTGGGGCCCTGTCCACTGTTGTCGTACTCTAGCAGCATGTCTTTTTTGCCGCCCCTTCATCTTTCGTGCTGCTTGTTTGACACCGGATTCCACCGCCGACCATCGTCAGTTGCTCTTTACCGGTTGCTAACTTCTGCCATCGACAAACTATTTTCGCCGACCACAGTTCATTCCCTGATGCTGGCGTTCAAGTCCCAGCCCGACTGAAGGCTCTACTCCATCCAGCGGCACCACCCCAGCCACCGCCCGATGGCGCTCTTTCTTTTTTTTTTTGCCAGCACTCTCCACCATGGTCATATTAGAGACCAAGAGCTAGCGCCCGGGGGGTGAAGTTTTTCCCCTTGATAGCCTACGAAGTGCCTCCAGTAGGCCTTTTTTTCGTTTTATCACAAATTTCACCCACGGTGTCAAAAATTGACAAACGAGATACCGTCAAAAAGGTAATTATGTCTACTTTCCAGTGGTGACATCCGTTATGTTAAATTTTTCTCACAAAAAATTCTACAATCAATTGAGTTCAATCTTCCACTTTGGACTCGACAGCTCATATCTTTGCAACCATTCATTAGATTTCAGTCCTTCTAGTGGCATCAGGAAGCATTTTTAGAGCTTTTTTATCAGTCCAGACCCCTTGATTAGTTTCAACTCCAGGTACTCTTACATGATATTTTTTTCAATTTGGTGCATTTGATCAATAACCTAGTTATTCTAAAGCTTGTGACAAGATTTTTTAATCTGGTTAGCATCACTTCAGTTGCACATCATCTTTGGAAGGTTCTTTTTTTTGTTGAAGGTCAGTGCCTTTTGTGGTTTTTGGAGAAATTTCATTATGGGCCTTGCATGTTGATGCAGAGCTAGGAGGATTCACAACACATCACACAAACCTTCAATAATAATCCAAAACAATTTTTGTATAACACATGCTATTTGGCATTGTATATCACATTGGAAACATAACTATGGCAGCCCACAATTTATTGCCATGAACAGTCATTAATAACTTCTACAAAAAGAATAATGAAGCCAATCCCTCTAGTGAGATTGAAGAAAACATAGTTATATACTCTTCCTCAAATTATTATGAAGATCCAATGGTGGAAATAAAAGTTATTATGATTTTCCCAAAACTGCAAACCCTAGGTAGGGTTCAGACATGCCCTCACAAAAATGGTCATAACTCATTCAAATCTTAATGAAATTTGATGAGACTTGAAGAAAATGAAAGTAGATTCACATAGTAACAAAATATATTTAGTTTCAAATCCAAAATATAGAATTAATATTCCGTACCATCACACTTTTCAGACTGTAAATTCTGCACAATATTGTTAGAATAGGCAGTCTCACCAAAATAATCATATCTTCCACAAAACTTGATAAACTTCAATGAGAAAAAAATAATTGGAAACTAGAAACAGATATCTTTCCATAAATATATGATACTCTATCATTTGAGTCCATACCAGGCCCTAAAAATCACAACTTCAATCTGGTAACAATGTAAAAATCAGAAAATGCATACCAAACTTGAGGTTGCCATTCATTTAACTTCAAAAATAATGTCTCCAACCCCCAATTCGAGTTTTTGAGGGTGTATTTATACATTTAAAAATAAAACCAACCATTTTCAACTACCTTTTGATTAGTTTGTTGACAAAACACCTTAATGACACTTTTTGACAAGTTGCTTGACAATGTTTTTGAGCAACTTTTACAATTTTTACAATATGGACCAACTTTAAACATTATTTGAAAAATGACTTAAAATATTACTTAATAAGACTCAAACACCTCTAAAATGGTTTTATAAACCTTATTATAAGACTCAATACACAAAATAGATAAACTATTTACAAATGGCCTTATGGAGGCAAGAAATCAAATAGGTGCTCCTGCACCAAACTCCCGAGGGCAAAAGAATTCAAGCCCCTTTGAATTGTCTTCTTCCTGATCTTCCAATTCCTTTGCACTTTGTCCTTCATCTTGGAAAGTGTCCTTGGGTCCTTCTTCCTCTTCCTCTTATACCATCTCTTCTCCATCATCTTCTCAACTTCTAGGCTCCAAAACTCTATTTCTTGTGTGTAAACCTTAGTATCATCATCTATATCTTCATTCTCATCATTAGAGTACCATAAAACAACATTTTCACCATAACCATAACCTGCATCATACTCTTTCAAACCTTCATATACCTCATTAGCAAACAAATCTACAACATCTTTATTAACAACTTTATTATCAACAACTTGATCATGAATATCAACATCAATGTTATCAATAACTTTATCATCATCAACTTGAGTATCAATACCAAGGTTATTAGTAACATCAACAACCTTCTCAACTTGTTCATCAAGAAAAATTTCATCAACTACTTGAGTACCAACAACAACCATATCATTAATCTCAACATCAACATGTTCATCTTCAAACACAATTGGAATATCATGCATCTCAACTTGTAACTTACCTTGCTCAACTTGAATAGTAGATTCAAACTTTACCTTTGTCTCATTTACTGCCTTCTTTTGTTTTCTTTGCTTCTTCATAATCTTATTTAGAGGCCAAACCATCTTCCTTTTCAATTTCAAATGCCAACTTGTATCTTGTTTCATCATTTTTTCCATCTTCATCATGGATTCTTGGAACTCTTCTTCAATTCTTTTCAATTCTCCCTTCAACTCAGCAATCTCTTTGTCCATCTTCTCTTGCCTTATCCTTTTCTTTCTTTCCTTCTTTCTCAACTCTTTTTCCTCTCTTTCCTTCTTTTTTGAATCCTTAGCCTGCAAATATCTTTCCAATCTTCTCAACAAATCCATCTCCACAAGCAAGTCTCTCCTTGCTTCCACTTTACTTTGCCACACCTAGGCAATCAGGTTCCTTCCTCAACCTGCACAACACACAACCACAAACACCAAACCAACAAACAAAACTATGTTTTCTTCAATCTCACCAGAGGGATTGGCTTCATTATTCTTTTTGTAGAAGTTATTAATGACTGTTCATGGCAATAAATTGTGGGCTGCCATAGTTATGTTTCCAATGTGATATACAATGCCAAATAACATGTGTTATACAAAAATTGTTTTGGATTATTATTGAAGGTTTGTGTGATGTGTTGTGAATCCTCCTATCTCTTCCTCAAATTATTATGAAGATCCAATGGTGGAAATAAAAGTTATTATATTTTTCCCAAAACTGCAAACCCTAGGTAGGGTTCAGACCTGCCCTCACAAAAATGGTCATAACTCATTCAAATATTAATGAAATTTGATGAGACTTGAAGAAAATGAAAGTAGATTCACATAGTAAAAAAATATATTTGGTTTCAAATCCAAAATATAGACTTCATATTCCGTACCATCACACTTTTCAGACTGTAAATTCTGCACAATATTGTTAGAATAGGCAGTCTCACCAAAATAATCATATCTTCCACAAAACTTGATAAAATTAAATGAGAAAAAAATAATTGGAAACTAGAAACAGATATATTTCCATAAATATATGATAATCTATCATTTTATTCCATACTAGGCCGTAAAAATCACAACTTCAATCTGGTAACAATGTAAAAATCAGAAAATGCATACCAAACTTGAGGTTGCCATTCATTTAACTTCAAAAATAATGTCTCCAACCCCCAATTCGAGTTTTTGAGGGTGTATTTATACATTTAAAAATAAAACCAACCATTTTCAACTACCTTTTGATTAGTTTGTTGACAAAACACCTTAATGACACTTTTTGACAAGTTGCTTGACAATGTTTTTGAGCAAATTTTACAATTTTTACAATATGGACCAACTTTAAACATTATTTGACAAATGACTTAAAATATTACTTACTAAGACTCAAACACCTCTAAAATGGTTTTATAAACCTTATTATAAGACTCAATACACAAAATAGATAAACTATTTACAAATGGCCTTATGGAGGCAAGAAATCAAATAGGTGCTCCTGCACCACATGTACTCCTTCTCTATTTATGTTGCATGAGGGAAACTATAAGCAATGGTGAGATGGGATCTGCCACCATCTTCATTCACTTTCTTTGTTGCCACATCTATTTGGTATAGTTCCTCATTTGAGTGAAGGTATTCATGAATTTTCTTGGAGTTGTTGCATATACACTATTTTGGAAATCATTGCGATGCAAGTTGATTCTAATGTTTTGAATGCTATTGATCATTGTGATTGTCCTCACATTCTTTGGACTAAGCTTTGGGAGATCTATGGATATTCAAATACTCCACCATTCCTTGATGGTCAAGATTCAAAATTTCATTCTTCAGATCAAGTACCCCATGATGTTATTGTTGTACAGGAATTTGATTGCCTTAATCTTTCTGAAGAGGTTGATAAGGTTGCTTGAGGTGCTTCTTCTCCATCAGAGACAGTTGACATCCCTTCACATTTAGTGATTCCTTGTCCAGATTCATTGATTGAGGCTTCCACAATCATCATCCATCAGGACACGTTCTATTTTCTAGACTTGCAATCACATGATGGCTTCGTTTCAGGCATCACTGACTTGGCTACTTCTACAGGTTTGGAGGACATTCTTAAGGGGATATCACTCCTCTATTCAGATTCTTCCTTGAAGAGTTTTCTTGAGTCTCCACATTCCTTTGTCTCGACCTTGATTGGGGATCTAGAGACCATCTTGGAGGCACTTGGTTTCTCTTTAGAGATTTCATCTCTGAGACTTCTTCTCTATCATTCCATTCAAGACTTGAGGTTTCTTCAGTATCTACCATTAGATTTTATTCAAACTTCTTTCAGTGGTTTTGAGGACACTTCATTCGGGGGGGGCTATTAAGTCTCCATATTCATCCCATCTTAATCTTTGGATATTGTTCAGCATTGGTTTTTGTATCATCCTGGTTTGTCACCCTCTTCATTGATTGTGGCATCTTCATCATGCAAGGATACATTTGAGCAGAGTTCAGAGACACCATCGTCATCCACCTTCATCCCTCCTTCCTTCAATTCCTATCTAGAATGGGAATCATCTCTCCACTTGTAGTTGGTTTTGTTTCTTCCGAAAGGGAGACAAGTTGTTTGTCGACATTGGATCTTGTTCTGTCTTTAGACACTTACCATTTTTGCAAGTGATATCATCTTTTGGGGGGGCTATATAGTCTCTCTCTTTCCCTCCTACAGGGGGGCATTGCTTCAATTGTATCCATGTGATGGATGGTGTACTTGGGGGGTATTTGGGATTCTTCCATCCTTCACATCCTATCTCACATTTTTTTCCTTTTCATCTCCTTTTTGGAGAGGGGTTTTGTTCCCACTGGGTTTTCCCCTTTTCTCTAGTTTTGGGAGATTTTTCTGCATCTTCATGTACATGGGTACCTAACATGGCCTCATAGCTAGGATCCATCATCATCATTGATCATCTATGCATAATCATTGCATTTTCCTCCCTAAGTTGAACTTATCATTAATTATTACACTAGCATAAGTTAACTTAGGTCATATTTCATTTAGTCCTAGGTTAGACTTTAATAAATCATTTAATAAATAGGGAAATATTCCCTTCCTTGTTTGGTGGGATAAAATTCCTTCTAGAAGATGAGTTGTCCTTATAGAACTTATCTCAACATTTAATATTCATCTTGATAGGGTTCACATGTTGTTAGATCATGACACATGGCAACATCTCATGCATCTTAGGTTTTCCTTCTTTCCTATATAATCAGGCATCTTGTTCATTTATAATATATCAATCATATCAATATCAATATCATATCAATATAGAATTTATATTGTGCATGCCTAGTTGTAACACTTTTCTTTGTGGTTGATCATCTTTCCTGGCTCAAACGTCCTCCATTGAATACTGCAGCTTCAGGGACTGTGCATCCATAATCTCAATAGGGACTGAACTCCAACAGTGGATCATATTTTGGATCCATGTTGTGCACAATATCTAATAGCTTATCATAAGCTATCCATTTCTCCTTGTTCAACTCCTGCTTATTTAGGTCGAACTCATTTCTAATCAAGTCCTCAGGAAAGTTGAACTCATGCACAAACTTGCTAGCCTTTATTCTTTTTCTAAAAAGGGTAAAGAAACCCTTAGGATCATGCTGCCACTTTGGACCACATCTCAAATGATAATCCTCAAAGAATTTATCAAAGTGCACCTAGCCTCCTTTTGAAAAGGAAAAATCAGATACCACTGTATAATCAGGGAAAAATGTTCCCTTACCCCTTCTTGTGAGGTTATCCTCATGGATGCAACCTATCTGCCACATAACTTCTGCAAACCCCACTCTTGGTGGCACATTGTATGACAGTATATGAGGTGATCCTCGAAAACCATATACCCTCAAAACAGTGTTGACTGAGTATGGGATAATGTCACCCCAATTATGGCTGACTTTTAATTCTGGCTTCCTCCCTTTGGCCTAAGGAAATCATGTAATTCCTTGGGTTTCCTAGGTACATTCACCATCAATCTAGCCCTCAATCTGGAAGAAAAATAATTATCAAATTTCACATAACTAGTGCTTTCCTTATTACAAGATAAATTTGCAGCCCATATCTGTATTGGAAATCTTTCTCCATCAACCGATTGCCTTAATTTCATCTTCTCAAAGAAGAAGTCAACATTCTTCAATAAAAACATATGCATCAGCATAGAATACCAAAATAATTGAGTGTTGATATCATTTTTCTACAGCTTTGACAACCCCTCATGTATCCTCTCAGCCAAGAAAGAAGCAAAGTCATATGTGAAGAGAAGTTAGGGTGTTGTATTTGCACCCCCATGAACATGTATGCAATGGTAATCACCGCACCAGGACTGAAACCCAAAATATGACACAATGAATAAAAAGTGGCCAGGAAATGATTTGCAAAACAATTTAATCTAAAAGGTTCCTGGTCACTAGGGCTGATATGAAATCTTGAACCTCTTGCCCTAGCTAGATGAGGTGGAAGCAATTTATTTTTGAAAAGAGACTTCAAATTTGTATATTCCTGCTTCATTTCCTCAAGGTTGATAGGCACCAAGTCCTCACTTGGTTCACTCAAGTCAAAAATCTATTGAATATCAGCTCTATTAATGCTTAACAAAACCTTTCCATCATTATCCCTAATTACTCGTGTGACAGGGTCATATCTTGTAGCTACTGCACTAAGCAGGTCTACATCAGGGAAAACATTTGGTACAACTAGCTTCCCCATATCATACATCCATCCATTTGAAAAAGGGTGAGGAAAATTCCTCTGTCCATACCACAATCTGAACATTTCCAAACTTGTGAGAGGAACCCTAGCATTGACTATGTTGGAACAATTGTATACTAACTCCTCCCCCAGGATTTTCCCTCACATTAGAACCAATCCTTCTTTCTATCATTTGTTGACAAGGGAAATTGATCCAGGAAATCATCATACAGGTTTCTTTTTAAATAGTCAATCTAGCCAGAATGTTGCTTGGGTGGTGCCATCCCAGACAAACTAGGGCTTCTTATAACTTCACACTTCAAATAGCTAAGACTAACCAGAGATATGAAATTATAGAACAAAATATTGTAATTTCTCACAATTTAAATAAACTATAGCCCTAAAACGTTTATCAACAAGCCCTATGATAAGTACAATAAATTTTTTCCTTAATTCAAGCACAGAGTGATCAGGGAAACACAAAAATTAACTCACAACTCTTATCTCAGAAATCTCAAATTCTGGTTGTTAGGGTTCACAACCTTGCTCTCGGCTCTGAAACTGCTTCGCAAAATACCTAAATGCTTTGTGACACACATAAAGTAGGAGAACTGATTTTATTTTGATCAAATTGTGATAGTAATTTCTCATCCACCATTAAAGCTCACTCGCATGCTACACAAACAACTCCAACCATATTTGATGCAGATTTAAATTTGAGTCATCGATCCTTTAACACAGTCATCAGCCCTATCATTAACGCTCGAGCATATTTTCCATCAAGATTATAACACATCTGTTGATTTGAATCACATGCATCTTAAGATCACTTTAGTAACCTACCTTTTAATGTTTTTAAGGCCAGATTAATGTTCCATGGTATTTCATTTATTTTTTTGGCTTCATTAGATGAGACACGTGGCGACTGCCCATGATATTGTGATTGACCAAAGCACTATGGTGGTCCCATCGTGAGATGGTGGGGAAAGACTGAGATCAAATGGTAGTTGATCAACGGTTGCGTAGTTTCATCCCCTAGAAGGACACATGGTGCCCGCCCGCGGTATCACAATCGGTAAAAATCTTGCAAATTCTGATCACGCAATGGAAGGAAACTATTAATATCTGAAGGAAATTTGATCAACGATAGTGTGAATTCGATCCCTTCTACAAAATAAAATATTCATTAAAAAGGATGAGGGGACATCACTAGGCCAATGGTAAACAATGACAGAAGTTGTTTTCGAAAAGATGAAACACAAGGCCAACCGAGACTTCAAAAATAAAACCTTGTGGAGGAAATAAAGTATTAAAATCAAAGGGACTCAGCCTAGACGAATTGATATGACATAATTTGTTTTAAAACCCCATCAAAAGTAATAGTGAAATAGAACCCAGCCAAAGCATGAAATAAATATTAGGGTTTTACATGAAGACAAAGCTAAAACCCTAACCCTTAGAAAACTCAAACACCATGAAAGACTAGAGACATAAGGCAAGGCATGAGTGAAAAACAAGGAGAAAAATACTAAATTTCCATTAGTGGCTCCAGTTGTGGATGCTCATTCCACTAGAATGAAGCAAGAATCCAGAATCTCAGGTAGAGTAGACCAAGATGCAGAGACGACCAAAAAGGGATTGTTCGGACAAAACAAACCCAACTATGTACAAAATATATACAAAATATACAAACCTAAACTAATGTTCATGGAAAAGAATACTTCAAGTGAAGTATAACTTCAAGAACTTTCCATGAACTGGTAGTTCCAGAAGATCTCCTATCATATCTTGGAGGAAGTACGAATCTTCACCCCACTTACCATTAATAAAAAATAGACCCAACCATATTGCATCAAATTTCCCATGTTTCCCTTTATCTTCCAGTCTGGAATTCCACATTAAAACCAAATCTCCATCTTTGAAACTCCTTGTAGTTGCCCTCTTGTCATACAAATTCTTTACTTGCAACTACAACTTTGCATTTCTCTTTTGGGATTCCCTCCCGGTTTCATCTAATTCTATAAGAGCTTCCACTCTCAATTTCATCTCATCATCAATTTCATTATCATACATCTGGACAAACTTATACATTTCCATTAAGTTATTTTGGGGAAACTTGGCATTTATCCCATAAACCAAGTCAAATGGGGCACAACCTATTGCCTTGTTCATAGTTACCCTATTTTCCTAGACTGCTAATCTCGGCTTAGAATCCCAAGCCCTTTTATGCTGATCTAGGATTCTTTTAATAATCTTCATCAAGCTTTTATTGCTTGACTCTGCTTGTCCATTTCCCTATGGGTCGTATGGTGATGAATAAAAAATTTGGATGCCATGCTTCTCACAAAACTCTATGTATTCCTCAGATCTAAAACACATTGCATTATCTGAAACAATCCTTTTTGGACATCCAAATCTAGTCAATATGTTGCTCATCAGATCCCTTAATGTGTTTACGACCTCTGCACCAATATCATAAACAACATTAACAATAATAGATAATCTCATTTAATAGCTCAACATAATAGGATAATATCAAATAGAATTGGCTATTTATCGACATTATCAGCTATTTGGAGCATGAGATAAGTACAACACAATCCCAAGATAAAATAGGTCATTGATTTGCAATTTTTAGCAAGCTCTAGGTAAAGAGGAACAAATATTGAATCATACAACTTAGATCAGTGCCATATATCCATTGTGGGAGTCAAATTCATAAGTATTCAAGGGTTTATGATAGATTTAACACATAACATATATGATCCCTGATAACATTGCATTGCAATCTCATCAATATGTATTCTAACCCAATACTACTTATCGAATCCTTATACAAAACATATCTGCCTATAATCCCATTTAAGCGTTTTAATTAATTTCCCTTCTCAACAAATGATAGGAAGAAGGGATTCGTTTTGATGTGAGGAAACACCCTAGGGGAGGGATTAGTGTATAATTATTCCAACATAGCCTGATGGAACACTAGATATTTTCTCATGCTTGGGAAACCTTTCACCAAAAGATGCCATGAATGCACCTTACCCAAAGTATGATTTAGGACCTCCATGCATACAAACACAAGGATTGTCATTTATCATCTTGCAACAGTGGTACCTAAGATGATGGCACTACCCCTCCCTTGGAAATTGCTCTCTTCTTACAATTGGATACATCAGTCCTCCTTTTGATTTTGTCAAAAAAATATGAAACGATTTCTAAGCAATGCCTTATTGGGTCAATGAGATCACCAAAAGTCTAGGACTTGTCAAATAAAGGTATATTATTGACACCTATCCCTTTTCTATTCACTTGTTAGGAATTAGCAATGACTATCCAAAGAGAAAATGAGATATTGGAAACAACCATTTATATTATTTATCTCACTACAATCCATTTCATGGCTATAGTCATGTTGTCACCCAGTGTAGATTTATTTTTTCAAATTCATAGATAACATGAAGACAAACCTGTAGCCTTTAATGGTACTTCTCTTATTCATGACTATGCTCTATTCCCTTGAAGCACCATGATTTATGATGGTTTTCATGTTGATTATCTTCATTAAAACACCCTTGTGCAAGTATATGCCTTCACTATTATAGCCTATTGCTGGAATGGATGATCAATGGTATGAAAAGGTAAAAATACAACTATGCTTTGCTTCCTTCACTACTTGTTGTTGATTGTTGATTGTTGTTCATATGCACTTGTACCATTGTAATGCTTGATGTCCTACATGAACTTGCATGGTTGTCTTGTAGCATAACCTCATAGTTGTTGTTCATATACACTTGTACTATAGCCTTGGCTTCCAAAATGAGACCTCTCCTAAATCATAACTACTTAATTGTCATTTGTAACTTTTTGTTTCTTGTATGCAATCATGATCCATGTTGGATCAATCATAATGACCACAACCCCTAAATGAAATTTTATGAGCATAGAAATTGTATCTCAATCACATCATATGAGGGTTCCATTGTTGTCATAAACCTCTTGTAATGACATGTTTTCAATAGGCATATTATCTGTGTCAACTAGAGGGGCTTGACAACAACTTGAAATGATTCCTCATTGTTTAAAAGATGCATAATTGAACTTGATGCATCTATGAAGTCACTTCCTTTATAAATAGATCATGGATCTTATTAAGAAGATTGAAGGACATATCAACACAGTATGTTGCATCTTTTGAATATGTCATTTCCCGTCCTATCTTATGTTCCTTTCTTGTCCTGTATTATGTTACTAGTCTTTTATGGTATTGGGAAAATCCTGAGGTTGGGGTTTTGTCTTTGACTGAATCCCTCCATCTCTCTCCCCTCTACCCATAACCCTAAATACTTAACCCTTAACCCTTAAACCCTTTACCCTCTACTCTCTCTCTCTCTCTCTCTCTCTCTCTCTCTCTCTCTCTCTCTCTCTCTCTCTCTTGTCTCTTTGTCCTACCCACTCTCCCTCTCTTAGGTCTTTATCTATCTCTCACTCACTTCCTCTATGTGTCTCACTTAAACCCTTAACCCTTAACCCTTAACCATAAACCTTAAACCATTAACCCTTAAAATCTAAACCCTTAAATCCTCTACCCTCCATGATTAACCCTCCACCAGCCCATATCTCTCTCCCACTCCCTCCCTCTTTCCCCTTCTCTCTCAAGTCTCACCCTCCTACCCCATCTCCCTCTTTCAGGTCTCTCTTTCTCACTCACTCACTCTTGTCTCCCTCCCATCTACCTTCTACCCTCTACCCTTAACCCTCTACTCTCTATCTCTCTCCCACTCCCTCCCTCTCTCTCTCTCTCATTGAATCCTTCTATCTCTCTCCCCTCTACCCATAACCCTAAACCCTTAACCATTAAATCCTTAAACCCACTACCCTCTACCCTCTCTCTCTCTCTCTCTCAAATTATCTCCTCTCTTAGGTGTGCTATCTATCCTCCTCCTCCCTCTGTGTGTCTCCTCTGCCCCATAAACCATTAACCCTAAACCTTAGAGCCCTCTAGGCCCATATCTCTCTGCTCCTCCCTCTTTCCCTCTATATAGGTATCCTCACCTCCTACCCCCCTCTCCCTCAGGTCTCTCTCTCTCTCATCTTATCTCCTTCCTCTGCCCTTGACCTCTGCTCTATGTCTCTCTCCTCCCTCCCTCTCTCTCATTTGAGATCCTCTATCTCTCTCCCTGCCTAGCCCTAGAGCCCTTGACCTCGGCCTCTACCCCTCTAACCCCTCTCTCTCTCTCTCAAGTCTCTCCTCCTGCCCTCTCCTCTCTTGGGATAACATCTGTCTCTCACTCCTCCCTCTATGTGTCTCCCATCTACCCTTAAACCTTAAACCCTAAACCCTTAACTGTAAACCTTTAACCCTTAAACTCTAAACCCTTAAACCCTCTACCCTCTACCCCATATCTCTCTCCCACTCCCTCCCTCTTTTCCTCTCTCTCTCAAGTCTTACCCTCCTACCACCTCTCCCTCTCTAAGGTATCTCTCTCTCTCTCTCACTCTTATCTCCCTCCCCTCTACCCTTAACCCTCTACCTTATACCCTCTACCCTTAACCCTCTCTCTCTCACTGAATCCCTCTATCTCTCTCCCCTCCACCCATAACCCTAAACCCTTAACCCTTTAACCCTCTACCCTCTCTCTCCTCTCAAGTCCTCCCTCCTACCCCTCTCCCTCTCTTGGGTCTCTCTCTCACTCAATCTCTATCTCTCTCCCTCTACCCATAATCCTAAACCAAACCCTTAACCCTTAAACTCTGAGCCATGGTCCTAAACCCTTAATATTGGGTTTTATAGCCCCAAAAGTGCTCAAAGTCTCGTCCTTGGAGTTCTATTAGGAATTGAATGTTAAATGATGATGAATGGGAAAATCCTGGAGCCTTTAATGTTTTCGGCTAAAATTTAGAGTTCAATCGAGGTTAGTGTTCACTTAGCGTTAGGTTTAGGGTTGAAATAATATTCAATTGGGTTAGGATTGAGGGATGAGGTTGGGGGTTTAATTAAGGTTTTGAATTTAATTAGAGTTCAAATAGGGTTGGGGGTTAAAGGTTAGGGATTGGGTTTAGGGTTCAATTAATATTCAAATTAGTGTTAGGGTTAGTATTAGGAATTCAATTGTAGTTCAAATTTAGGGTTATGGTACAATTAGGACTCTTGCTCAATAAATGTTCAATTAGGGTTAATACTTTGTGCAAGGTTAGTTTTAAAGTTCAATTAGGGCTAATACTTGAGTGGAGTTAGTTTAAAAAAGTTCAATTAGGGTTTGGGTTAGGGATTGGGATGCCTCGAATCAAGTAGGTTTTGGTTGGGGTTTGATTAGAGGTTTAGGGTTTAGTTAGAGTTAGGGTTAGGGTTAGAGGTAGAATTCAATTAATAACTTATATGTCCCTGATTACAATTAGATTTAGTTTTCAATTAGGAATTAAGGGTTAAAGTCCAAATAGGGTTAGGGTTTAACTAGGGTTGGAATTAGAATAGAATAAAGTTTTGTGTTTTAATTATGATATCTAGAATTTAGTATAATTTTAGAAAATGAAATGATTTGGACACAAAAAAAATAATAATAGAAAAGTTGAGTTTATATAGATCTTATTTCTTAATTTATTCTAAAATTCTAATTAATAATTTTTTAATTAATATAAAATGAATATTTAATTTAATTTAATTTAATTGTATTAGATAATTAGTAAAATTAAATAGATAATAAATATTTTATGGATTTTAAAAATTAGAATTTAGTTTAATTTTATTTGTAATGTCAAATATTAAAATTTTAGATTGAAATACTTAATTTATTTTAAAATATTTATAATTAATGTTCAATTTATAAACTAATATTAAGACATTAATAAATATAACCCATGGCATAATTTATTAAAGATGCATCAAAGTATTTATCATTCCTTTGGCTTCACCGGATGAGATACGTGGCGCTCGCCCGTGATATTGCAATCAATAAAGACCTCGCAACTTTTGATCACGCGATGGCCGACAATCATGGATCTCAACCATCAGCAATCCTGTTCATTCAACACAATCGTCAACCTTGTTATTAACCATCAAGCACCTTTCTACTGGGATTATAAAATCTCAATTGATTTAAAACACGTGCATCTTATAACTACTTTAGTAACCCACAACATAATGTATTAAAGATGCATCAAAGTATTTATCATTCCTTCAACTTCACTGGATGAGACATGTGGCGCTTTCCTACGATATCGTGATCAACTAGTCGTGTCATCGTGGGTTGGAAGGGAATAGCTAATATGACACGACGATTGATCTACGGCCATGCGAACTTGTCCCTCTGCAAAATAAAAAAAAGTTATTAAGGGAGAGGACCCAGACACATGGTGCTCACCCGTGATATCACGATCAACTAGTGGGGTCATCGCGAGATGGTGGGGAATGGTTGAGATCACACAACGATTGATCTATGACCATGAGAACTTTCCCCTCTACAAAATAAAAAAAATTATTAGGGGAGAGGGCACACTCAATCGTGATGATAATACCTAGTCTTAACACATATTTATACTATATATTGTAAATAAGTAGTCCAAATGTAAATAAAGAAAAACCCAAATGTTGATAAAAAATGGACCCATACTTGAACACATGAGAACCTCTAAATATTGTATGAAAAAAAAATAAATACATTCATGAAGAAGTGAAATAAGTATTTTTTTGTTTCAAATAAAATATCACAACTCTACACTATAAGTATATCATTTAAAAAATAAAATGCTCTTATAATAAAATAAGACACTCAGTATTGTTATCATAGTGAAAAAATATTACTCTTATGTGTACAACAATTGGGGTAGCAATGTACAAGCATTGGATAATTTTATATTAATAGTTTTTCCTATCACAAATATAAAAGGTGAGCACAATAAATAACATGTATTTTCCCATTAAATGTGAAGGATTTTCAAAAAGTTTTGTTTCAAACTATTAGATTACATTTTAGCTAGATATAAGTTGTGACAAATCAAAGCTATGTATTTCCTTCCATGACAACAAATAGATTTTTTATGTTCAACTATTAGTCCATATGTGTTGAATATAAAAGGTAGAGATATCAAAGATTTATGGTTATCAATAATTATTTGGTCCACTTAGGTTGTATATTAATTTTAATTTAAATAAAAATATCATATTCTACAAGCAACAAATGATATTTTTTTGGTTCAACTATTGGGGGTTCCATGATTAAGTTTTGGTCGAACCTTTAAAAAGTCAAATTTTAGACACTTCTCAAAATATCTGTCAATGTGGTGAGTTGCATGATGAGTCGCCCCTCCAAACCTTAGTTATAGATAAATAAGAGACCAATCTACATTTTTTTTTTTAAATGAAGGTTCTACGATATTCCAGTCAATTGCTACATGCTGAGAAAGTTAGCCTACACGACTAATGGGCCCTCTCCCCTAAAGGAATAAGGGGAAATCACTAGGTTGATGACAAACAATGACATAAGTTGTTGGGTATGTGCAGGATCATGATGGGCCAAAAAGTGGCAATATGATGGGTATGTGGCTGACGACTTTTTTTTACCCAATATTGATGAAATGAAAAGGGTTTTTAAATAAGATTCTCAACTTTCCACCAATATAAATTATTCTTTACTTTTAATTTAATAGGTAATTATTATTCATTTTCTATTCAAATTACGACTAAAGTCCTGATAGATAGACTAATTGAAAAACATCTATAACTTTCAAACGATATCACATTTTTTGAATCTAGAACATGTGTCACATTCTATGCTTTGCATACTATAAGATTAAAAAAATAAAAATTGAATTTCATGAAGTTTGGACCAAGTTAAGGTGGTTAGACATATAAGTTTTTTATATTTTTTTAAATTTGTAATAGAAAAATCATAATTAATTATTTACTTGGAAAAAAATTATAAAAAAATATGCATCACATCGAGACATGAGTCCTCTACTTATATCTAAAAAATTATAATAAACATATTGTCATTTTATTGTGGTTAGGGTGGTCAGACAGACACCTACTTCTTATTTTTTCCCTAAAATTTAAGTACTCTTTGCATTGAAATTTCAAATTTTTCGCTAAATGGAATTTTTGTTTTTTAAACAAACCTAGTAGTTTAAGAAACTAAATTCAATTTTCTATATAGATTCTATTTTACATATTTTTTGAAATAATGCTCGATAACTTATTCAAATTTTGCGTCAAGTTTCCTAACTCTATTTCTAAATTTTGCCCATAGGGCATATTTTTTTTCCACATGGAAATGATCTGCACATACTTTTGTTTTAGCTTGAGGGAACACGGGGTTAAAAATAATTAGGAAAAATAAATTCGAATTGAAGGAAATAAAACAATAGAAACAAAAGGGGCCCGGCCTAGGCATTGCGACGATGGAGACTACCGTCATTTAAAGAAGCCTTCCCAAAAAGTAACAGCCAAATAGATCAATTCCAAGGTGTAAGATGAACACTAGGGTTTACATGAATATGAAGGTAAGACCCCATCCTTAGGCTTTTCCCAAACACCATAGATGACCAGAGACACAACATAGGATAAAATAGAACACATAGAACAAAACTTTGAAGTTCCATCACTACCCATAACCCTAAACCCTAAACCACTAACCTTTAACCCTTAAACCCTCTTCCCTCTCTCTCTCTCAAGTATCTCCCTCCTACCCCGTCTCCCTCTCTCTCTCTCTCTCCCTCTATCTCTCTCCCCTCTACCCTAAACCCTAAACCCTAAAACCTTAACCCTTAAACTCTAAACTCTTAAACCCTCTACCCCTTATCTCTCTCCCACTCCCTCCCTCTTCACTCTCTCCCTCAAGTATGTATCACCTCCTGCCCCTCTCCCTCTCTGGGGTCTCTCTCTCTCACTCGCTCCTCTTGTCTCCACCCAGCCTCCACGCCAACCTCTGCAGCTTCTACCCTCTGCCTTAACCCTCTACTCTCTATCTCTCTCCCACTCCCTCCCTCCCCTCTCTCCTTTGAATCCCTCTATCTCTCCCCTCTACCCATAGCCCTAAACCCCTAAACCCTCTACCTCTACCTTTAGCCCTCATCCTCCCTCCTACCCCTCTCCCTCTGTGGGTCTCTCTCTCTCCCCACTCCATCTATCTCTCTTCCCTCTACCTAAACCTAAACCTAGGCCCTTAAACCCTCTACCCTCTACCCTTAACCCTCCCTTCCTTTATCTCTCTCTCTCAAGTCTCTCCCTCCTAGCACCACTCCCTCTCTCAGGTCTCTCTCTCACTCACTCACTCACTCTATCTCAAGTCTCTCCCTCCTACCCCTTCTCCCTCTCTTGGGTCTTTCTCTCGCTCACTCACTCCCTCTATCTCTCTCCCCTCCACCCTTAAACCATCTACCCTGTACCCTTAACCCTCCCTCCCTCACTCTCTCTCACACTCCCTCCCTCTCTCTCTCAGAGTATCTTCCAATATCCACCCCCATCTTCCTCTCTTAGGTCTCTCTCTCACTCACTCCCGCTCTCTCCTATCTCTCCCCTTAACCTAAAACCTAAACCATAAACCCTCTACCCTCTACCCTTAACCCTCCCTTCCTTTATCTCTCTCTCTCAAGTCTCTCCCTCCTAGCACCACTTCCTACTCGCTCTTTGGGTGTCTCTCTCCTCCCTCCCTCACTCTGTCTCAAGGTCTCTCCCTCCTGCCCCTTCTCCCCTCTCCTGGGTCTTTCTCCTCCTCCTCCTCTATCTCTCTCACCTCCCGCCCTTAAAACCATCCTACCCTCTGCCCTTAACTCTCCTCCCTATATCTCTCTCCCCTCCCCTCCCCTCTCTCTCTCTCAGGTATCTTCAATATCCTACCCCCTCTCCCTCTTTTAGGTCTCTCTCTCACTCACTCACTCCCTCTATCTCTCTCCCCTTAACCCTTAACCCTTCCTTCCTTTATCTCTCTCCCACTCCCTCCCTCTCTCTCTCTCTCAAGTCTCTCCCTCCTACCCCCTCATCTCTAAACCCTCAACCATAAACCTTAAACCATACGCCGACCTTCTATCCTCTACCCTCAACACTCTTCCCCTCTCACATGCCTCCTGATTCTCCCTCCTCTCCTCTCCCCCTTCTTGCCCTCCCTCTCTCTTCCCCCTCATAGTTATTTCTCCTGTATCTCTCTCTCTTCCCTCTCTCTCTCTCTCTCTCTCTCTCTCTCTCTCTCTCTCTCCCCCCTTTTCCCTCTCTCTCTCCCTTTCCCTCTCTCTCTCCCCTCTCTCTCTCTCTCTTTCCCACCCTCCACCTCCTAATTGCTCTTGAAGATGTGTGTTGCAAAACCGGATTATCCGATTTATATTGGATGTCCAGGTTTTATAACATAAAATAATGGAATTTTAGAATTTTTTTCAAATTAGATATTAGACATGAATTGGATCTCAAGAGCAAATCAGATATCAATTTTTGAGTACTGGCTTGGGCTGTTGCTTTGTAGACAGTGTCTTTGATATTAACCAAAGAAAGGATCAATTTCGAGTTTTCCGCACATTTTTGGCCGAGTTCAAAATGCTACTTTTTTCATGTTGCCACTTTTGGCTCATCTTGATCTGCAAATACCTAGGTCATCGGTAGTTGTTGTACTAAAGGTGGATCCTCCCTTTCTTGAAGGCCATACATATGATTGGCTCCAAGTGTTCTTTTTTCTTTTAGAAAATTTCTATTGTATTTTTGATAGGTTAATTATGATTTGATTAGATGGGTTATGAAGCACTTATTTCCAAACAAATATCTTTATGAAGAAGTATATTAGCATGAAATTAAATATGATTTGTATTCCAATGTAAAACTACAAAAGAATGGAAACAATTCTTTCAACACATAAACTATTATGTAGTAGTCAATTAAAATGAAAAAGCTTACTCTATATTAGTCAGGATACACAACTAAGAAAATGATCTAAAGTTACTTATTTATCCTAGAGGAACTAAGTATATAGTATACAAAGAAAACCAATAAACCCACAACTACCCCTATTTTGAAGGAGTTTAGTTTTCTCCCCTTCTAGATCTTGCTAATATTGTCTAATTATTTTAAAGAGATGAAGGGTCATAACACAACTTTATTCAACCGAGTAAATAGCTTGGTTAATGAGACTTGACAAAAGAAACAAAACAATTGCTACATTTGGCATTTCATGTTGAACGAAGAGTGGTGACAATAATTGACTTATAGTTTAATAAAACACTATTTTTATAAGAAGGCTTGACATTAGAAAGATAAGTGTTACTTATAGTTTAATAAAACACTCTTATAGTCTTACCAACATATACTATTGTATGCTTGCATGGATTCTTAGTTAATATATGGGGAGAGAAAGAGATAGAGAGATAGAGATATATTCGAAGAGAAAGAGAGATGGAGATATATGGGAAGAGAAGGAGAGGTGGAGAATGAAGAGTCGATGGGTAGGGGGATAGGGAGGAGATGGTGAGAGATAGAAGGGGAGATAGAGAGGGAGGGAGAGAAAGGATATATAGATAGAAAGAGAGATAGAGGGTGAGAGGAGATAAAGAGAAATAGAGAGATAGATATATCAATCACCCTCCCTATATCTCTATCTATTCATCCTTATCTCTTTATCTCTCTACCCCTCTCTATCTCTGTCTCCCTTTCTATTTGTATGTTTGTCATTATCTCCCTCTCTCTCTATATTTTCTTCCCTATATTTATCTTTGTCTCCTTAAGTGTGCAATGGGTACATTGAAGAGGTCTTAAAGGAGAACTATCATATCTTTAATCAAATGGCATGCTACCTTGAGCATAACTCCCCAAGGACACATGCCATCCTTGGATTATTGACATGAAACAACCAATCAAAATTTAGTTTCTCTCTCTCATATTAATATATATTACTATTATATTAATTATATTTTGTATTATATAAAAATATACTTATTATTAATTCTTAATTATAATAATTTTATACATATTAATATAATATATAATTATAATAAGTTGAATAATTATATTATTTATTATGTAAAATATAGCTAATATATACTTAACTATATTGTAGAATATTAAATCCTAGCTAAATGGCGCCAAAATTTTGAACTTAATTAACATACTATAAAGCCTAACGAAACCAGGTTGTAGCTCATCAAAATGGAGAAGTGAAAGGTGAATACCAACGTCGAGGAAGAGTTTGGAGTAGTGAAAACAAGGTTAATGCCAGCACCGAGGAAGAGTTTGGAGTAGTGAAAACAAGGTCAATGCCAGCATAGAGGAAGAGTTTGGAGTAGTGAAAACAAGGTCAATGCCCGACATCGAGGGGAAGAGTTTGGAGTTAAAAAGCTCAATACCATTACCAGATGAAAGAGTTTGGAGGAGTGAAAAAAAGGTGTCTCGGCAGAGGAAGAGTTGGAGGTTAACAAGTCAATCTGACACAAAGAGAAGATTTTTGGAGTTAAAAGGCAAAGGTTAATTACCAACATCAGCAGAAGAGTTTGGAGGAGTGAAAACAAGTTCAGTCTTAGAGAAGAGTTTGAATTAGCTCAGGAGTCAATACCAATGCTTAAGGATGAGGTTGAGGGGGCACTTTCGAGAGAAAGTGTTGACCAAGGGGAAATGAGTACCTATAAGTTTGGCACCCATTCTCTTTAACCTTCAATTTCATGCTTAGTTTTAGGATCTTCGTTACATTGGCACCCGCATTCTTGGAAGTAATTGTAAAGTGAACTAAAAATCTTAGTCTTTCACATTTTTATCCACCAACCTTAGGTCTTGGTAAAACTCCCATAATCTACCCACATCTTGGTTGAGGTCTAGGATTTCATCACACATAGCCTTCATTGCATGAGTTTGAAGCAATTGTAGACTTAGCCCAAGTATATGCTAGGCTAAGGTAGATATAATGAATGGAAATAGAGGCATACAATTCTTGTTTAATACCTCCACCACAAACATATGCAAGGTGTTGGTTTTTTTTTACGGTAAGCAGGTTAATCTTCTAATCTACCTATGGAATTTCCAATTCCAATAAAGGGCAGCTCTTAGGACTTGGACCAACAGACAAGGATTTGAAAGACCTCCTACACTTTGGGCTCTACAAGACTTGGGAGGGTGATCCCTTAATGTGTTTACAACTTCTGCACCATCATCATTAACAACATTAACACCAACAGATAATCTCATTTAATAGCTCAACATAATAGGGTAATACTGAATAGAATTGGTTGTTTAACAATAATATCAACTATTTGGATCATGAGATAACTACAACAACATTTCACAGTAGAAGATAGTCATTTATTTGCAATTTGCAGCAAGCTCTAGGTAAAGGCAAACAAATACTGAACCATATGAATAAGTACAACTTAGATCAGTGCCATATATCCATTGGAGGAGTCAAGTTTATGAGCATCTAAGGGTTTATGACAGATTTAACACATAACATATAAGATCCTTGATAATATTGCTTTACAATCTCATCAATATGAATTCTAACCCAATACTACTTATCAAATCCTTATACAGAACATATCCACCTACAATTCCATTCAAGCATTTTAATTAATTCCTTGAATTAAACCTAAAACAAGAATCATACACACCACAACAGTGAGATGAATGAAACAACAGTTGATCATTTTATTCAAAATTCAGATATGCTTGTATAATGGAGAGACATGAGTTTGAAATAATCATATCAATTCAAATGCTAGTAATGTCATAAAATATCAAATCCCCATGAATTCAAAACCTACTACAAAATGACTCAAAACCTTAATTGCATTTTCCCTAAAACCATCAGACTTTACAATTTTCTCTACAACTTCATCTAGACTCGACCAAAAATATCTAACTTGCTAACCCGTACTTCTAGCCTTAAAATCCTTCTTATAGAAAAAGAAGGAGCAAACAAGCATTGGACCAGAAAGCACACATGTCACTAGCCAAGTGGACCACCTTGTGATATTCCAAAAATTTGTTACAACAACAATCTCCCTAGAGAATCTTCTTGTTCATCGTGCCCACTTAGAATGGTTGATGCAGCAACAAAAAACTTCAAGAAGTCTGTGCCTAGACTATCACCAAAAAAGAAAACTGGAATCTGTTGTAACTGGAATAGCTGATTTGTCAACCGTTAGCAACCTACTCCTTTTCACTCTTCCTTAGTTAAATATACATTTACCCATTTCTGGTATTTTTCATCAGTTGGCCAATCAAAATTGATCACCTCATTCACCTTGACACTATAAGGTTTGTACTTAATTGCCACCTGATTTGCTTCTCTTTCAAAAGACTCCAAGAATGAGTTGGTGCTAATGATTTTGTCCATACAGCTCACCAACAAATCATAATTTGAGTTACCCTATTTTTTAGGGTTTGTATAGTCCAAACATTATATAAAGGGGCTCTTACACTTTTTTTGATTACTATAGCTTGTGTAAGAGGCCCCATGGATACTGTTGTAATTTTAGAATGCATGAATAGGGTGTATGATGAGAAATAAAGAAGGTATAACTGCTGTCCTCAATAGTTTTGTGAAGAAAAGCATGTGAAATGAGAGGTTCAAGCCTAGGTTTCAACAAAACATGTATGGGAGATATGATTTTATGAATTTTTATCCATGTGCAAACCTAATGGGTTGTTTCGCCTTTGAATATAAATGATATACATACACACACACACATATATATATTTATATATATTTATATATATATTTATGTATGTATGTATGTATGTATGTAATAATGTATGTATGTGTATGTATTTTTAAATTTAAATGTAAATGCTATTACTAGATGCTCTCCTAGAACAATAAATGCAACATATCATTAAAGAAATCTATATCTATGTATATAAATGTGTATTTCTAAATGCACGTGTAAATGCAAAGAGCATATGGTTTTGTAGTGTTATAGATACAACATATCCATAAATTAATGTAACTGAAATTCTAAATTCTTCAACACATATAATATGAAATCGACAAACTATTAAACTACATGAGAAATAAATGAAAACAGTAAATGCATATGTATGTGTATTTGTAAATGTAAGTGTAAAATAAATAAGAATAATGAAAATTATCAAAGAATACAAGGAAAGGTCTCCTCCCTTCTTGGTAGTGATAACCTCCTCCACACACAACCCTTAAAAATTATGAATAGAGGAATATAATCTTTGAAGAACTAAAATTTGATTCTCTCCTACCTGATGCAATTAGTCATTTTATCTTTACAAATATTTATAGTGATTAATAGAGGCACATAGAACAATTCTTCATAATAGAAGAATTTGATCATACTTTTCCAATGATGGCATTATGAGAAAATCTTAGGTTAAATGAATAATTCCTAGCTAAGTTATTTAAATCATGTCCAACCATATAAGATAAGACCGCTGCTATGTGTACCTAAATACCATGGAGAAAGGCTAGTCTTTGGGATCTTTCATCAATCATCCTACCTTAAAACATACCAAAAGTCTCCTAGCAATTAGACATAGGAAGATTTAATATGACTTAAAAAAAAATTATTGCCAAAGCGTAAACTTATAATGACTTAACCAGGCCTAGTACACCACTCCCTCCCCATTAACCACTTAGACATATGGAAATTAAATGTAAATTTGCTGCTATTTTTAGCCATGTAGGTGTCCAATAAACCACTTGGTGGTGTTTCCTTTCAAGTTTATTTACTTGAATGAAGAGAAAAATTCCTTTGATTACAATTAGAGAATTAATTTGAGGCCTTGGTTGTGTAACTGGTAGACCATAGTCACATTTAACACTTGTTACAAAGTTTGGGAGTTAAAATTTTAAGTAGATTTGATTTGTGATGGACACATTTGGATGGTAGTAACAATAGCTTGCAATCTATCAAGACTTGATTACCTTATAACCTGTGAAATTCTAGTGATGAAATGATAGATTAATCATAATGTCACCTTGGGATCACATCACCATGAAAGAACTTCATCCAACATCCTTATGAGTGTAGGTACCACCAAATAGGTATTTTTCAGATCTATCTTCCTCGAGCAAGTGAAATTCAGGAAGAGAAGAGGAAAGTGAGACATGTAGTATGTCTAAAAGAGGAATTAGAGGTCAAAAGATTAGAAGAAAAATTAGTAAATGCATGGAATTTTTGCTTGCTGAAGGGGGGTCATGTTCTTATGATGATGAGAGCATAGGCAACGTCGAGGTGCCCTTGTGGTACAAACATCTACAGAAATAATGGGTACCCAAGGAACTTCCTCCAATAAACATTGATTTTTGTGTCAATGGGAGGATATATCGCATAGCACCATCATCATTACATGGTTTGGGCCTATTTTGCATGGATGGCATAAAGGTTTGTTATGAAAAAGTTATTGAATTGATGGAGTATGTTGGACCCTATTACAATTACAAATATTGGATGCAACTGGTTCGATATACACGAAGTATGTGTAGGTATTCATTGTCAGCAAATTATATACAACTAAAAGATAAGGATCAAAATAAAGGAGTGGCTATGTACATTAAAGGAAGGCCAAAAGCATCAGGGAATATTGGAGGGTTTATAAACAGTACATGACTTGGGTCAACAAATAAGCAACCCAATTGCATATTTGAGGCGTGCGAGGGAAACCGTGTATTCGTATGTGCGATAAAATCAATAACTGTAGGGGAAGAGTTGCGAATAGATTAAAATTTGAATCACTTAGTTACAAACATAGTTACTATGGGGGTGGTATGTACTATGTACCATTTTACCCAACCTCTAATTAATGACTCCAATATACCATTTTATTCTTATGTTTTTTTTCATAAGTCTATTGGTTTCATTTCGGTAATTTTTTTTTATATTTAATTTTTTTCACAGTAGGACATTGATCGTATGGAGAAGGCTCTGGCCTAGAGCACAGATCGTGATGTATCTTCATGAACCTCTACCCGATACGTTTACCTCATTGCAATTGTACAAATTAGATACAAGAAAAATGTTTTATTATTATGTTTTTTTCATAAGTTTATTGGGTTAATTTTGATAATGTTTTTAATATTCTTTTTGCAGTTGACTAATTGGGGAAAGGCACCAGTAGTAGATGAGAGCATCCATAGTGAGGTGCAGTCAATATTTTGTGATGATGACATCGCTTATTCAGCAAACCCTCTCGATACGATAAAGAAGATCCAAAAAAAATGCAATGAAGAAATGGTTAAGTTGATATTCATAGTGCCTCAAACAGATGAGATAAGAGAGAGGGTTAAAATATTGACTGAGAGATTACAAAACTTACAAGTAAGTTGTCATGAGGTCTTTAATTATAACATAAGTTCATTTATTGTTTTATATTTTGTACTCTTTTATGTCATGAACTAAAATATGTTTTTTTTTATAGGGTTATTTGCCTCCTCATGATGCTCCTAGCCATGATCAGGGTACTGTAAGTGCGGACGAGGAGTAGGGGTTGGTACAAGTATCCATCCTGATCTTCCTACGCATAAATCACATCATCTAACCTCATCATCCATGCCTATATTGTCGTCTAAAATGTTGGCAACACATACCATGCAGGCATCCGTTAATTCACCCTCTGGCAGTGAACACATGCTAGAACATGCATCAGGACATGTACTTGGGGATGCAGAGGCCACTAGTACTAGTGATGTTTCAGCAACATTTCTTGGATCTTCTCGTATTACTAGTACAGGAACATTTCCGGTCACACTTGTGGTGACCGAGGATTTTGTTCCCATAAAGATAGAGATGGTCCCAGGTACTTTAAAATGTTTTAATTATTATTATATATAATCCAATTGAAATTTACTTATTAATTGCTCTTTTTAGACTATTGATCCTATGATCATTTTGTAGGAAATGATGTTTTTTATAAACATCTAAGTGATTACATTGGAGCTCTTTGGGCCCACCATACATACACGGTGGAATGCCCAAAATCAAGATTTAAAAGATAAGCTCATTAACTGTTTAGTTGTGTTGTTCGGCGATAAAACATTCAACTAAACCAAGATCCTTAAGAAAGCTGGTACCTATCTAAAGTATGTGAGGGACCAATATAGGTCACATTTAGAGAAGAAAAAAAAGTACGAGCATCCCCCCATGATTTCAGAGAGGGAGTGGAAGGACCTGGTGTGGATGGAAAGGAGAAGGCTGAAAAGAAAAAAGGAAAGACACCACCGGGCCAAGGAAGGTATGTGATACTATCAATAATGTAATTATATACTGATTACTCTTTATTTTTACATAATCTAATGTATTTCAAACTTTTCATAGGCTACCCGACACATCGAAGGCAACAAAGGCAAGACTAGAAAAACATGGGCAGCACAAACTTGGCTTTGGTGGTTATATGAAATTAGCTACATGAATTGTAAGTATCAATAAATAAAATATAGTATCCAAATAATAAATTGAATTTTTTTTTGTTTTATCACACCATAGAAGTAAAATTCATGATCTTATGCAAAAATGTATAGCTCTGAGTTCAACAGAGTTCCCACAGAAGATGACCTAAAGATTTCCTTCTAGCAAGGTTGTGGAGTCGTGTCTGAACACCTAAGATTCTTGATTGGGAAAACACAACCTTCCACTACATCTGACACGTAGGTAAATAAACTCAATAAATTTTATTTAAAATTGAATACTTGTGCAATCTATTCAATATTAATTTCCACCATAAATTAATTACATGTCTATTTATTTTAAACATTCAAGCAATGATAATACTGCACATGACATTGGAATGCATCCTAGTGAGGGTGGAGCACAACCTGTAGATGAAGGTCATTGTGTGCATTCTAATACTTTAGAGCATGTAGAGCATGATCAGGCTAGAGAAGATCAAGAACATTATGTGGCCCCATCAGGTAAAGAGTACCACTCTAAAGTTCTTTTAAACATATTTAATTGCAATTGGTGTATTAATTAATGTAACCTTTCGTGTTTCAACTTTAGATCATGTAGACTGTGATCAACATGTTGAGCATGATTAGGCTAGAGAAGACCAGGAATATGATGTGGCCCCATCAGGTAAAGAGGACCACTCTCATGTTCTCTTAAACATAGTTAATTTCAATTGGTGTATTAATTAATGTAACCTTTCGTGTTTCAACTGTAGATCAGGATTTAGAGGGTGTTCAGCATGTTGAGCATGATTCTATAACAAAAGTTCAGGAACATTATGTGGACCCATTAGGTAAAGAGAACCACTCTAATGTTCTTTTAATTAATGAAATACTTGTAACAATAATAATAAAACATATCAGTTTAACATTTTTTTCTTATTGCACAAACACCCCCTGGCAGCGGTGTCCACGTCATGAGCAGACAACTAGGCGTACATTAAGATCATAGGCAGAGGGAAGAACAACTAAAGGGGGACAAATATTGATTTAGAAAATGATACTCCACTTCATATTTTTGTAGCTTTAAAAAGAAGCAAAAAAAAAAGTGATTGTAATCATATCATGACAACCATATTTTTGATAATATGTAAAAACTAAAAGAATGAATATTATATGTTAATGAATGAATGTGAATCTTAATTAATGAATTTTATATGTTAATGAATTAATGTTATATGTTATTAATGGATGAATGAATGTTATATGTTATTAATGGATGAATGAATGAATGTTATATGTTATTAATGGATGAATGAATGATTAATGTTATATGATTGGGTATGGGGGATTGAGAGTGATGTGAGGGGGGGGAGGGGCCAAATGAGCTTCCATCGTCACGTGGTTGGCCCTGTTAAGTGGAGAATATTAAACTATTCTTGAAACAAAGAGAAACTCAATCAGGTAATGCACTTTTTAATATAAGAAATGCATCGTTTGAAGCATCAAACCAATATGCAAAGATGAAAGAAAGTGATAACTTTTCACTGGGTATGTGCAGGATCATGATGGGCCAAAAAGTGGCAATATGATGGGTATGTGGCTGACGACTATTTTTCTACCCAAATTTCATGAAACGAAAAGGGTTTTTAAAGGAGATTCTCAGCTTTCCATCGATACAAATTATGCTTTACTTTGAATTTAATAAGTAATTATTAATCATTTTCTATTCAAATTACGAATAAAGTCCTAATTGATAGGCTAATTGAAAAACATCTATATCTTTCAAACGGTATCACATTTTTTGAATCAAAAACATGTTTCACATTCTATGCTTCACATACTATAGGATTAAAAAAGAAAAAAATGAATTTCTTGAAGTTTTCACCAAGTTAAGGTGGTCGACATATGAGTTTTATATTTTTAAAAATTTGTAATAAAAAATTCATAATTAATTATTTACTTGGAAAAAAATTACAAAACAATATGCATCACATTGGGGCATGAGTTCTCTACTTATATCTAAAATCTTATAAAAAAATATTATCATTTTATTGTGGTTAGGGTGGTCAGACAGACACCTACTTCTTATTTTTTCCTTGAAATTTCAAATTTTCACCAAATAGTTTTTGTTTTTTAAACAAGCCTAGTAGTTTAAAAACTACATTCAATTTTCTACAGATTCTATTCTTACATATTTTTGAAATAATATAGATAACTCATTCAAATTTTTATGTTAAGTTGCCTAACTCTGATTTTTCTGAATTTTTTGCCACTTAAGGGCCTATTTTTTCCATGATGATCCTGCACATACCCCACTATGGTGGAAAAAAAATGATTCTTTATACCCTGAATCCATGCTCTGCATCATAATTTCAATTTATTTCCATTTCAATGTTTTGAGTTTAGTTTGTTTGCATGGCTTTGTAGGAATACCACATTGTGTTGTGTGTGGATTTGGTTTCAAAGCTCTGTTTCTTCTATTTTTAGTGGTGACATAACTCTAAAATTTGACTTTTTGTGCATAACAGGTTAGTGGAAAAATTGACAGCTCTAAAGGGCTTAGAGGCTCGATTGAGATAGATAAACATATATTTGGATCTTCTTGTTGATGGGAGGCTTCGACTTAACCATGAAATTTTGTACCATCTGCAGGTATTCAAAAGTTTCTCTACTTACATTCATTCTTGATCATAAATGTTGTAAATGATATTAATGCTTCAAACTTAAGATTCATTTCATTGTTATAATGATCAAAATGTTATACTTTTCTATACATTCAAGCATTCTTCTTCCCCCTACCCTTCGCTCTCTGCCCCCTCCTTTTAAGAATTTTCTTTGTCATAAAAGATTCACATTTTTGTCTCATTTACACAAATTTATCTAAAGCGCTAGGAGTGAATAAAGATATGTAAAAGATGATGGATTATGCCTAAAAAACAACTTTCCATATTATAGCTAATTAAATCCTTAATATTTGAATAGTTTAGAGCTCAAATAATGCTTGTATATGCATGTGTAGCAATAAGGGAGCCTATGTGAAGATTGAAATTTAAAACATCACTTTATTATTTTTCCTTAGGTAGTGAAATGATATTTTGAGTAATACAAACCTACACACAAATTGATATTTTTCAGCATTACATTGAAGAATTTTTTTTCTCTTATACCTACCCTCAGCTAGACATGGAGGTATAAAATATTGGTTTCTGGGTTTATTCTGTAAGTAGTTAATTTCACAGAGGAAAACTAAAATCTTCTTAATGTCCTATGTTATGTGTGAAAGCATATGAATCACTTGCTGAAGGAACCATTTTGTATTCATCCAAAAAATGGTTTGTTCTTTTTTTTATGTTTCTTTCATGTGGTTTTTTTAGGCTCTAGAGATGTAGCTCGACTCTTTCCTTTGCACTTTTCATCTATTTTGATGATTACAGTAGATTGTCCTCATAATTTTCATGTAGATCTGTTTGTAACCTTATTTTCTACCAATCAATTTGCAAACCACTCACATATTAAGGACCATTTCACTAACTTGTAGTCATCCATTACTTCATATGTTCTAGATTGTGTCTGTGTACCAATAAATCCTGATGATTGCGAGAACTTTAATCCTACAAGTGTACCCAATCTTTCTCAAGTAAAAGTCTTACCTTATTTTATATTACTTTAAATGGTTAATTGAAGGTGCTTCTTTAGATCTGAGATAGTTGAACCCTGGATTAAAATATGGTATTATATGGGTAGTATAATGATAAAAATAAGGTCCATTGAACACAAATTATGAACATAATTTATTGTACTATGAATAGTGTTACAATTATGATTATTTCTCCTTTACCTAGACCTCTGCATTAATGAAAAAGATAGATCCCTATAAATCTAACCATGAAACTGTTGAAATCTGCAGTATTTGTAGGACTCTGGAAATAGTCAAACATATTCTTTTTGAATGGTTTTATGCTCAGGAAATTTGGTACTTATTATGCCATAAGCTGAAGGTCTAGAATAGCAATGGTAAAATTAATTGGCATGATATTTTGTTTTGTAATTTCAAGCTCAAGTTTGATTGTAAGCTATTTTGGTATTTCTTATCCAATGAGATCATCTAGAATTTGTGGAAGGTGAGAAATGATGATAAATTTAAGGGTATCAAGAGGGTACTTACTGATTCTTGCAAGAGACTCACTTTCTACTCTATTGCTCTGCATGTTTCAACTCTTGTGGAGATCTCAATGGAGAGTTTCCTGAAGTCAATAACTGAAGGTGCTGCTAACAATACCAGAGAGGATCTAAGAAGTGGACCCGCCTGTAGGTTGAGCTTGGAAGAGACCGTGTTGTTCCAGAAGACATTTGATGAGCTCCAAAGAGCAATTGATGAAGCTGCAAGCCCAGAAAGACAGCGCGACCCCCAGCAGTTGGACCCCCAAGGAGAAACAATGGTGAACCTTGATATTGAAGAAGTTGGCAATGAGGAGAATGTAATAAACACTATGTATTGTTTACGCTGATTTGAATAGTAGCAACCTATGGTGCTATTAACAACAATTTGTATTATCTATGCTAGTTTTGAAAACAACTGGTGCTTTTTGGTTTCTTTCTTGTTGTGTAAAGTATTGATATGGTATATTTATTGTTATGGAAATGCTTTGATGTTGTACTAATCCTAATGGTAGTATATTTCATGGCTGCACATACTCATTAGTTCCCAAAAATTCCCATACCATAAGCACAAGAATCCTCTCTATCATGTGATCCCATAGAATTCATCTAAGCCTGAGTATTTCAATGTATAATTCATATCAGCAAGAGATGGTGAGGGTCTCCCCAATCCATAAAGCATTTTATATTAATATATATTTTTTGTAGTCTATCGACAAGAGTTCAGGAATGTCATACTAATATGATTTCATATGAAGACACATATCAGCAAGGCGTAGTTCATTGTCTCAGCGACCAAAGGATCCTATCGGCGAGAAAATATTCATCGATATAAGTCATAACGATCACATGTGTGTTATACCAATGAAGCACAAAATGATTGTTGGCGAGACCTAAGTCATCGATGTAAGTCATAACGAACCTATTTGTGTCTTACTGATCGTGGTGCAATTCTAGAGCATCAAAAAGGAATCTGTAATATTCTCAATAAGTTTCCCATAAAAGTGGGTCCCATCGGTAGTATAGTACCATCGGGGTGAGTTCGAGGAAGTCTTGCTGACCCATCATATCACTATAGCATAATTATATCGGTAATAGGACTTGGCGATATTCATTGTCTTGCTGATAACAAGATTCATCAGGGAGATTGGCATCATTGGAGAGAGATATGGAAGTCAAACTGAATATAGCTTTATCAGTAGGAGAAAAATTTTGTTTTGGCGATCAGAATTGTCAAAGGAAGGTTCTTGGCAAGATACAAGTAGTCGAAGGAAAGTCCCGGTGACCCCCAAAGTCACAACGATAAGTTATCATTGGTGAGAATCATAGCAATACACTTAAGACAAAAGGAATAATTCTCAAGGAGACTCATAACGTCGGTATGACTGTATGACACCATAGCGACATATGATCTATTGGCTATCAGTGAGACTTAGAACATCGATGAGACTATGTGACACCAAAGCGATATGTAATATTGATTGTCAAAGAGACTTAAGGCGTCGGTGAAACTACATGACGTCTCAGCGGGTGTCTAATAAACATGGAAAATGACCGAATAAAATAATTTCTCAAGATTTTAATACTAAGGGAGGTGACTTGATTGATCTCTCACTAATGGTACATTTCAACGAATATTTTTTTAAAAAAAATTGTATTGTTTCATTGCAATTTCGATGAACACAACCGACGAATCACCGAAAAGGTCCAACAAAGTTGCTATAGCTACGACGAAGGATTCGTCATAACTCCTTTTCCATTTCATCACAATTTCAATGAAGTACACCGATGAATCACATAAAAGGTCTGATGAAGTTGCTTAGCTGCGAAGAAGGCTTCGTCGTAACTCCTTGCCAATTTTGTCACAATTTCGATGAGCACCACCGACGAATCACATAAAAGGTTCGGCGAGGTTGCCTAGTTGTGATGAAGGCTTTGTTGTAAATACTAGCCCATTTCATCGAAATGGTGATGAACTTTTGTTGTTCTTTCGACACGAAATTTTTGTTGATATTCCGACGAACATCCGAGTCATTTTATGATTCCAACGACCAACGAATCTGTGTCATTATTTCAACATTTATTTCATCATTGGAATTGCAACGAAAAAACAATAACAATTTTTTTTTCGTCATTTCGTCGCTTTTCTGAAAAAGATTTATCAAACGACCGACGAACGTCTGTCGGAAAATGGTGTCAAATTCAGTAGTTCCCACAGATGACCTGATGTTCTATGGCCCCAGAGTGAGTTCATCTTTGATCCATCAAAATTTTCTAGTTCTTGTCATTGCATGATTGCATATATTGTCTTGCTACAAATTATTCACCTTGCATGTCTTCTTGTGCTTATGTTGGCTTGACTTAGGATCTTGGATCCTAGGGCCTTGTGCAACCTCCTTTGATATTTATCATTCTTTGTCAGCTACATTGGTATGATTGGACTCTTCTTGAATGTCTACTTTAGCAAGAGTTTGAAGAAATTTCATCCTCTCACTAAAGTGGGGGCTTAATGTGTCACCACAAAGTGTATACTTTTCTTGATATTAGAATAATTGATAACTAATTGGACTAAATGAGGCCTTTATTTAGTGTTGTGAGGTGTTTTACACATCCACATTAGGTCTTGGGCCCTTTCAAATTGAATAGAATACATTTATTGATGTCTTGCAAGAGTGTTGTAAGATGTTGTAACACATATTCACACTTTTCTAGGACCAT
Organism: Sequoia sempervirens; assembly: GCA_007258455.2. Taxonomy (NCBI): domain Eukaryota; kingdom Viridiplantae; phylum Streptophyta; class Pinopsida; order Cupressales; family Cupressaceae; genus Sequoia; species Sequoia sempervirens. The sequence goes on along the minus strand of VDFB02105785.1, from coordinate 79,914,142 downwards.
AATGCTATAATTCACCTAAATAAACTTACCAAGTCTATTTCAAAGTTTTGTAAAGCCTTGTAACAAAATTTCACACTTTCCTAGGCTTGTCATAAATATTTACACCTTTCTTATGCTTTAAATGGCCCCTGTATGCACTTGCGGGCCTTAGTTGTCTTATTGAAGAACCCAAGAAACAACATTTAATACATCTTAATCTCTAGCATCCACTCTAAATTGTGTAGGTGGACTAAGTCACCATCTTCGGTGACTTAGTCCCATTTGGCTCAAAAATCAAAATTAATTCAAATTTCTTTCAGGTTTTTTATTCTTTAAGACCTGAGGTCAGCTTGTGATGAGCTATTTTTGGGAATTAAGGCATAATTGTGTATGAATAATGGTTTTTCCCCTCATTTTTCCATCTCCTAACTCATCTTAATTCATAACTCATCATCATTTATGCATCATTCATGTTCTCAAGTCAAGCATGCTAGGGTTTTATCATTGCAAGTGATCAAGATAGCTTCCAAGGACATTCAAGGGAATATTAGATTCAAATTTTTCTATAGAAATTAAAGATCAAACATCATGGAAAGTATCTAACTCCATTGTTTCATGCTTCATTACATTATTTTTTTCATTGGTTTTAATTACCTACAAAGGGTTTTGACCAAGGCAAGCCTGGATGCCCTAACAATCAATATTTTCTCCTTCTCTCTTTGTATGTTTGCATATTTAGGAACTTTAGGGATTTGAAGAGCATTGAAGATAAGGTTGAATAATCATTGAAGACTTCTCCTTGTTGACCAAGTGAAAGTATCAATAAAAAGTCACCTTCAGGCCCAAAAATCAAAGTTTTAAAAGTGAAAATCTATGAGAAACTAGAGTCTAGACCTAGGGCTTCCATTTCCACTTCCAAATTTTTAGAAATTCAGAAGTGGAATAAGTTTCCACTAGTGGAAACTTAGTCCCATTGAACCTATTTTTTGGATTTTTTTGTAGATTTGGATACCCATTTGGCTGAAACAAGCTCAAGTGTAGTTTTCTAGAATTTTTCTAAAAGTGGACTAAGGTGCCCCACTTGGCATAAATGCCCTATCAAGCTTAAAAATCAAAATTTCTAGAATTTAAGAGTTGCTTCAAGTCTAAAACACACTTCTAGGTGCACACCTTTTGTCTTACAACTTTCTATTTGGTTTTATTTGCCTTTCTAGGCCATTTAGTTCATGTTTACATATCACAATGTGTTTTCCAGCACTTTGCATTTTCTAAGTTTTGCATCATTAGATCATTTCATTTTCAGATCAAAGAACTATAGAATCATAATTAGACATAATGTATTTCATTTACATTAAATTTGAGTGTAAACCCTTATATTTTGGGACCCCTTTCAATTCCCTTTCTCCTTTTAGGTGAAAAACCCTAGGAGGGGCAAAGTATTGTGAGGGAAAACCAAAATCATCGTTTACAAATATTTTGAAGGATCTTGAGGTATAAGGGAAGCCAAAATTTTCATTGCATCCGCATGTCTATTATCTTTTCATGGGATTTTTTCAATTGTATATGAATTAGAGGTGTTTAACAAGTCATTTTGATATCCTTATATTTTGATAATTTGTCATGCTTTGCTTGATACGATCCATTTATTTGCTTAATAAATAATTATGAATCACTGAATATCTAAATACTTCAAGATCCCAAAGCTAAAGTGGTGTTTAATCTAAGAATTAAAGCTTCATGCTCTATTGTGTTGTTTGTGCATAGGAAGTTTAAATGGTAAGACAATGGAATAAGCTTTCCTTCATGTGGGATTAATATAACCCCCACGCTAGAGCTTGTTCTGCACTTAGAGCCATCAAAATATAACTCAAATGCATTAGTTTCAATTGTCAACACATTATCATTAGGGAACAAGTCAACATTATGTAACGCTAAGGGGGAGGGAACATCAACTAATTGGTTGGGCGAGGCTTGTCCTTTAATTTCCTTTTTAGGGACAAATTTAATGTCAAACACAATTAATAGCATAACCCACTTAGCTATATGACTCAATAAATCTATTTTAGTGAAAAAGTGTTTTGAAGGATCAATTTTTTTCATCACATGAATTTCAACATTCAGTAAGTAATGGGTATGTGTAGGATCATGATGGGCCAAAAAGTGGCAATATGATTGATGACTTGTAGGGTATGTGGCTGATGATTTTTTTTTACCCAAAATTGATGAAACAAAAATGGTTTTTTAAGGAGATTCTCAACTTTCCACCAATATAAATTATAATTTACTTTGAATTTAATAAATAATTATTATTCATTTTCTATTTGAATTACGAGTAAAGTCCTGATTGATAGGCTAATTGAAAAACATCTATAGCTTTCAAATGGTGTCACATTTTTTAATTTGAAACATGTGTCACATTCTATGTTTTTCATACTATAGGATTAGAAAAAAATATTGAATTTCATGAAGTTTTGTTCAAGTTAAGGTGATTAGACATACAAGTTTTTATATTTTTAAAATTTGTAATAAAAAATTTATAATTAATTATTTACTTAGAAAAAAATTACAAAAAAAAATCCATCTCATTGGGACATGAGTCCTCTACTTATATCTAAAATCTTATAGAAAAATATTATCATTTTATTGTGGTTAGGGTGGTTAGACAGACACCCACTTCTTATTTTTTCCCTGAAATTTAAGTACTACTGCATTGAAATTTCAAATTTTCACCAAATAGATTTTTCATTTGTTAAATAAACCTACTAGTTTAGAAACTACATTCAATTTTCTATAGATTCTATTCTTACACATTTTTGAAATAATATAGATAAATTATTCAAATTTTTACGTCAAGTTGCCTAACTCTGATTTTTCTGAATTTTTCACCACTTAAGGGCTTGTTTTTTCGATGTTGATCCTGCACATACCCTAATGTCTCAATTTACTAGTAGCAAATACAAGAGCCAAATATTTATTTTCTATTTTTGCATATTGTGTCTTGTTATCAACCAAAGTCTTAGTAATGTAATAAACAAGATGTTCTTTACCACTTTCATCTTGTTGAGCCAACAATGTTGCAAGGGAATGGGCTGATGCTATTGTATAAAGGATAAATGGTTTGTCTTGCATAACAGGTTGTAAAATAGGTAGAGTAGCAAGATAATATTTCAAATTCTCAAAATCATATTTACAATCCTAATTCCATATAAATTAAACCTCTTTTGTAAGGAGTTGTGTAAAGGGTAATGTTTGGTCCTCTAAGGATGTTATGAAATGATGAATAGCCTGAATTCTTCCTTGTATCATGTGCAATTGCTAAATGTTTCTAAGAGGTGGCATGTTAATGATAGCATCAATTTTCTTTTTGTCCACATCAATTCCCCTATGAGATACAATAAAACCTAAAAAATTCCACTATCTACACCAAAGACACACTTTTTTGGGTTTAGCCTCATGTTATATTTTTGCATCCTCTTAAATATTTTTCAAAGGATGTTCACATTATCTTTTCTAGTTAAAGATTTGGCTATTATATCATCAATATAATGTTTCAAAATTTTATGTATGTAACCATGAAATATCAATTTCATAGCTCTTTGATATGTTTTTCCTACATTCTTTAATCCAAAAGGCATGAATACCCAACAAAATGTTACCCAAGCTATAGTAAATGTTGTTTTATATTGATCTTGAGGGTTGATAAAGATTTGATTATATCTAGAAAATCCATCTTTGAATGACAACAAAGCATGTCTCACCGTCAAGGTCACTATCATGTCAATATTAGGAAGGGGAAAGTCATTTTCTAAATATGCTTTATTCAAATCACGAAATTCCATACACATCCTAATATGATTATCAGGTTTTGCGACTACAACAATGTTCAAGATCCAAGGAGAATAATCAATAGGTCATATGAAACCATCTTGGAGGAGTTTCTCAATCTCGGTCCTAACTAATAAGGCTATCTTAGGATTCATCTTTCATATCTTTTGTCCAACTAGTTTAGCATCCTCTGTAGGGACTATGTTGTGTGTCACTATATTAGCATCAATTCCCAACATATCTAAATAATTCTAGGAAATTTTTTTAGGAAAGTCATGAAGTAAAGTTGCATGGTCCTCTTGTTCATCTTCATCAAGGAACTTTCCTATTTTAATCACTTTCTCCTCATTAGTGACATACATCGGTATGTTGATTGTATCTCCTAATGGAAGTCTAGTGTGTTTCAAAATTTCTAGATTGTATTCTTCATTGTCCTTATTAGTCTCATTACTTTCTTTCTCTTCATCTTATTGCTTACCACTAATCATAACACATGTAACCTATTTCATTTTAAGAGGAGTAAATTTCTACTCATAAACTCCTAAAATTTCTTTCAAGGCTTCATCATCTTCAAAGTATTCAAATGATTCTTCACAAGATGTATTAATCAATTTAGGATTAATCAGAGTGATTTGTTCTATTAGGGTTACATAGGATGGTATTGATGTTTAGCAAGGGTCTTTTTGTTGCTTGTGTTATCTTAGAAGGACAATACCCCAAACCACTTTTTGTTTCTTGTGTGTTACACTCTATTGGAACACAGATGCCTTGTTCTTTAATTCCACATCTTTTCCACTATAACAAATCTATTTCATAAGCTCATAAATTGTTCCATAAAGATTCTCCATTTCTTTCAGGTTTGTTGGTTGTTGATAGTCTATTTCATCAAAGTTTGTTGTATAGCCTGTATCTTCTGGAGTAGATTTTTGTGAGTTTTCTTTAGAATTCTACATTGACATTACCATTGGTTGATTTTGTTTTTCATTTTATTTTGCTGTAATTTTGTATTCTCCCATTAAAAAAGGTGTGAAGTCTAAAGAACCCCAATCATATTCATGAACTAGAGGAAGCTCCACCTTTCAAGAGATGGAACACAAATGGGGACCTATTTCACTCTCAATTCATTAAAGGAAACCCTAGAGATCCCTCAACCAAGTGATCTCAATTGATGGAAGGGAATTTTTAGGTACTAGAAGGGTCTCCTTAAGTGTGTTAAAAAGGGGGGGTTCACCACTAATAAAATGCTTAGACAGAAGAGGATGAAAGCAATATACAAATACAACTATATGACCTAGAAAATGAAATTTGGAATTGGACTGATGAACAACAAGATATAGAAAAGCACCTATAGGATCGGAGATGACTAAACAAGACTTGAAAAACTCTAAAATTTACTATTGTTGATGTATACAGGGAGTCATATGCAAAACTAGGTGATTTGGTCCTAATTTAGGGTTTCTAGGAAAACATTAGAATCTCACAGTGACAAGTCAGAATCCATTGAAATATGGTAAAATTCCTATACCTTAACTCATACACCCAAGATGAAATCTATTCTAGTTATTGTTTTATGGAAAATTAGGATTTTAATTTATTATCCTATCTTTGCAATTCCCTCCTATGTTTTCCAAACTTCGCTCCCAGATATGAACATGTTAGAAATCTACAAAACAATGGATTGTCTGAATTTTCTTATGGGGGGTTTTCCTTGGTCAAACCCCTAGTTTGGTAATTAAACCTTGATAGAAAGAATGGATCTTGAAAGTAAATGTGTGGAAGTCCTAATCTTAAGTGCATCTAGGATTAAGAGATCTAGAGTAAAATAAACCCTACACTAATGTGCTACAATAGGATGCATGAATGAAACATAAAGACAATGAATCACTTTGGGAGATCTCTAACCACCCTAATAAGCCACATAATGCATGTACCTTCACTTAGTAAAAATTATAATGATGGTAGATGATGGAATCACTTAGAAAACAAGTCATTAGGCTTGGTTCAATAGCTAGTTGCATCTCACCAACCTAGAATCCATCATGATTCTCCATAGGCAACCATCATCAATCCTTGAAAATGATAAATATTGAAATGGAAAGTGAACTTGAAGACCTGCAAAAAAACTATTATGATTCTCCAAGACTTCAACTTTACTGGCTCTTTCCTCTTGAATGCTTTAAAATCTCTCTTAAAAGCTTTAAACCTTGGTGAGACTCTTTCGCTTGAAAATTCTAGATTGCTTCAGTGAAATAATGATTAAAAATATTAGTTTTATAGGCATCTCATCTGATTTACCATTTATTAGATCCCAAATGCCATCATTTGCCAAAAATTTGAATTAAGAACCTTAATTTCTTGTTCAAACCCTAAAAAAGGGATAAACGAGACTCATACGCCCAAGGTGGCATATTTGTCCCACCTAGGGGGACTCATATGCGTGGGTTGGCATATTTATCACACATTAGGGGGACTCGTATGCCCAAGGTGGCATATGAGTCCCACCCCCGCTTTTCAAGGTGAGGAAATATTGAGTTCTTAGAAAATTAAATTTATTTGTTGAATTTGTCAGGATTTCAATTGAAATAAGCCTTGGGATTTAGAATAAAGGGTCTTAGGGGAATATTATTGATAAATTAAAGTGTATTAATGCAAGGGTATTAAGATAGGCCTAAACTAAGTGTGAAATTGTACCATCTCCATGAAAGGAGTAAAATTTTCTACACTACATTTAGCCGCCACTTTAGCACCCATATGACTCTATGTGCATATGCAAGATAAAGGAATTAGAACATTAAAACTTATCACATAAAAGGATACTCATATGGATTCATTTATAAACATGGGAGAATGAATCCGCCATTGTAGCTATTTGTGAAACCACAATGTTAGGAACCACATCCTACGAAACAACTTTCTTAGTCATCCAAAAATCCTCTTATCTAACTTCTTCAAGAGATCAAATTTGAGGGTAGATGTATGCCCCCCTTTATTCTGCTTGATTTATGAAGGTGGAATCAAGGTAGCAGTACAACTGCATCAAATTGCATAAGTCATATCATAGGGTATTTTCAAGTGCCACACCAAATAGTGATAGATATTTGATGAGAATGAGAGTGGAATTATGAATCCAATGTAACAAATGATGTCAAAAATAGAGTTCTCTAGCCCCAAATATATTATTTTAAATGAAAAATAACTTTTATCAAACTTATGCAAAGCTTCCTGAATGTAAAAAATGTATATCCCAAGAACGTTGGGTTCACCAAAATGAACCATAGAAAATAGGGTGCTCCACCTTTTATGAGATGGAACATAAAGGGGGGCTATTTAACTCTCAATTCATTAAAGGAAACCATAGAGATCCCTCAACCAAGTGATCTCAATTGAGGGAATGGAATGTTCAGCTACTATAAAGGTCTCCTTAGGTGTGATTAAAAAGGGGGGTTCACCACTAAGAAAACATTTAGAAAGAAGGGGTTGAAAGAAATATGTAAATCCAACTATATGACATAGAAAATGAAATTTGGAATTAGAATAATGAACAAAAAGATACAAAAAAGTACCTGGAGGATCGAAGATGACTAATTTAAGACCTAAAAACCTTGAAATTTATTGTTGTTGATGTGTATAGGGACTCATATACTAGATTGGGTGATTTAGTCCTAGTTTAGGGTTTCTAGGTAGAAACTAGAATCTCAGAGTGACAAGCTAGAATGCATTGAAATATGGTAAAATGTCTATAACAGGACTCATATGCCCAAGATGGCAATTTAGTCTCGTTATTCTTTACTAGAAAATTAGGATCTTAATAAATTCTCCTATCTTTGCACTTCCTTCCTATATTTTCCAAACTTCACTCTCAGATCTAAACCTCTTACAAATCTACAAAATAAAGGATTGTGTTTATTTTCTTATGGGTGTTTTCCTAGGTCAAACCTCTAGTTTGGTAATTAAACCTTGATAGAAAGAATGGATCTTGAAAGTAAATGTTTGAAAGTCCTAATCTTAAGTGCATCTAAGATTAAGAGATCTAGAGTGCAATAAACCTTACTCTAATGTGCTAGAATATCATGCATGAATGAAACATAAATATGATGAATCACTTTGGGAGATCTCTAATCACCCTAATAAGCCACAATAATACATGTCCCTTCCTTTAGGTAGAAAGTAGAATGATAATGGAAGATGGAATCTCTTAGGAAAAATGTCATTAGGCTTGGTTCAATGGCTAGTTTCTTCTCCCCAACCTAGAATCCATTATGATCCTCCATAGGCAACCATCATCAATCCTTGACAATGCTATATCTTGAAATGAAAACTAAGCTTGAGGAGCTGCAAAAAAACTATTATGCTGCTCGAAGAATTCAACTCTAGTTTCTATTTTCTCTTGAATTCTTTAAAATCTCTCTTGAAATATTTAAACCTCAAGTGGTGATATTGTCTTGCTTGAAAATTCTAGATTGCTTTGGTTAAATAATGATTCAAAGCCTTAGTTTTAGAGAAATATCATCAAATTTAGCATTTATTAGATCCCAAATGTTGACATTTTCCAACCTTAATTTCTTGCTCAAACCCTAAAAAGGGGCCAAACAGGACTCATACGACCAAGGTGGTGTATGAGTCTCACCTAGGGGGACTCATACACCCAAGGTAGCATATGGGTCCCCCCTAGGGGGACTCATACAACCAAGGTAGTGTATGGGTCCTACCTAGGGGACTAATTCCCAAGGTGGCATATGAATCTCACCCTAGTCTTTTGAGGTGAGGAAATGTTAAGGTGTGAGAAAATTAAATGTGTTTGTTGAATTTGTCAGGATTTGAATTGAAATAAGCCTTGGGATCCAAAATTAAGGCTCTTAGGGGCCTATTAATGATGATTTGAAGTGTATTAGTGCAAGGGTACTAAGATAGGTCCAAAATAAGTGTGAAATTTTACCATCTCCAATAGGGGAATACAATTTTCTACACTGCAAATAACATAAAAAAAATAAGAATGATAAGTTAACAAGAAGAATACTTTAACCAAATCTAGCTATGAATTGACAAAGAAGGGTGAGGAAAGCACACCTTCCTACCCAAAATTTGATATCTTCAAGTTTTTCACTCGATGAATAGCTTACACACAAGAATGTGAAAGTTTTGGGGTTGTGTTTAGAGAATTGTTGTAGTCATTCCCCCACTTTGGCATTTCCACCTCCATGAACAACCAATATAGCAATGATATTATCAATATGATAAAGAAATATATCGAAATAATAATACCAAGCAATATGTTGAAAAAAAATATGCTACGATATTAAAATGCTAATGAAAAATAAAAGGAGGACTAAGTAATATCACCTTCAACCATGTGCACTCAACACAAATGGGAGAAGGAGTGAGCTCTCAAGCTATCAAAGATCAACATTGTTTCAACAATGAAGAGAGAAAACCAACAAAGTATAAACTTGTGGCTTCAATGGTTGTGGTAGAACTTGAGAATGCTATGAGAAGAGTGTGGAATACCCAAAATGAAGCAAGAGAGATCATGAGAGTTCAAGAGATACCAAGAAGGAGTCAAAGAATGGAAGAGATAGTCATTTGAAGATGCAAATGGAAGTAAAAGAGTTGTTCGAAGTTGGTCCAAAGGGTAGGAGATGTTACACTTCACATCGAATGGAGTGTAACACCTCTGTAGATTCCAAAGGTGGGAATATTGTTAGGACAACATCATGTCACGTAGATGTCCATGTGTCGCACTAGTGTCCTAGACAAAACATCCCCCACCAACATGGAAAAATACTACCAAGTGGATAGAAAATGGAGGAAGAGCATGAAATTGAATTATTAGACATAATTCTCTAAGGTAGGAGGTATGTAAGTGTGGAATTTGCAAGGGGTGAAAATTCATAGCATTACATTTAACAAGCATAAGTGTTTGTGAATGCATGATAAGGTAAAGAGAAGCTTGATAAATGAATACATGAACCGTCGAGGAAGCATACCACAATATGGCACACTCAAATTCATAGGAGAAGAAGATGGCTCCATAGGTGCTTGGTCTTGAGGAGAGTTGAAAAAATGCACTGCAGGATCTACAAGTGCTCGGTCTTAAGGGTGGCTAGATACGAAAGGGTTCACAAATTTTGATAGGGCCCTATAGGTGCTTAGTCCTGTAAGGAAATCTCAAGGTGGTTGGTCCTCCAAGCTTGATTGAAAAATAAAATTAACAAGTGGTTGATCTTGAAAAGAAACATGTTAATCCATTAAAAAACACATTTTAGATAGAAAAAATCCATGTAGTCTGAGAGACAACAATACATATAGTCATCAATTGAAGGAGAAGCTTTCAAAGGAGCCTGTTGGGAATCCTTCAAAAGAAAAGGGGTTTTCTCAAGGAATGTTCTGTTAGAAAGGTGATGATACTTTTTGCAAACTATTCTAGCATCAAGGAATTTGAAAGGAAGAGTACTCCCTTGGAAGGAATTTTTTTTAGAATTGATTAGAAAAAGTGATCCCTTCTCAAGGGGAAGTTTTCAGACTCTTTCTCTATGAATCTATTTCAAAAGAAAAAACTTGTTAGGGGTCCTTATTAAAGAATGCATTTTTTTGAAAAATTAGGTATTTTCAATGAGGGATTCATTGGCCACTAAATAAAACTTTTTGATAATTGAAGCAGTATGATAGCCCCCCCTTAGGATGGTGTGTGTTGAGCACAAAGGTACATGAAATCCTAAGGAGAGAGAAGAATGGGATGTTATGGCCCATGATACATGATAGGATGTAATTATAGAAATGTTGTCACACATGTGAGGGATAAAATATAGGCACAAAACATCATGAAGTAAGCAAAGAAGAGAGAAAGATGAAAGGAAACATAAGCAAAGATGAAGAATTTAAGAGACTTGGGGATTTGATATTTTGGGATCATAATTTATCAAAAATATAGATAGATAGATAGATATAATATAATAATATATAGGAACTATTATCAATCCCCTACTATTTCAAATCATGAAGAAGGGTACGTGAAGACAAAATAAAAATAAAAAATTGGGTCAACATGGAAAGGAAGCCTAAATGACCCCAACACTTTGCATCATCCCAAATTTTCAAAAATCAAGGCACAACAAATAGAATAAGTTTACAACACAAAGCACTCCTATATCCAAGCACCTACAAAGGTTACAAGGGTCCTCCAAGAAAAAATAAAAAAAGCACAAGAGAAACATAACACACACAAAAATCTAATCTATAGATAAAGAAGAGGTGTTATCCTAGTCCTCACTAACTAGGAGGTCATTGTTATCCCAATCTAGATAATTATAGGGAGAGGGAAGATGAGCCTAAAAGGACGAGATAGCAAGGGGAGCATGCTCTAAATCTCCTATGATAAGAGCCAAGGAAGAGGGCCCCTTGAGGTATTCTTTGCTCAACTTCTATGAGGTGAATGTCATTGATTTTGTGAAATTTTTTGAGATTCAAGACATCATCCATTGAGTTGAGCATGTATTTGATGGGAGTTTCATGTGTCAAATGGTTGGGCAAAGAAGGAGGAACCTAAGATCAACTACCAACCTCACCAAAAGACTTGGTGGTAGTAAAAAACTCAAGGAAAATTGGGGCATCCTCCATCACTAGGATGACACAAGACAAAGTAGAACTAGCTTCTAAAGAAGGTGATTCTCTCTTCCAACCCCCTTTAGGAGTAAGTTCATCCTCCAACGTGTGCTTCATTGAGGGATGTCAGACCCCCATAGAAGAAGCGAAAGGAAAGGAAGAAGAGGAAAATACCATAGTGGACACTAGCAAGGTATTTAGCATATCCATGAGCTTATGAAAAGGTGGTATGTTTATAAGGGACATGAAGAGAGGAGGTTCAACCAAGGGAGTGTTGAACACTTAAACTCTTTTAGGGTGAGGTCCATCAATGCTCATGGTGGAGCTAGAAGAAAGATCAAGGCGTCGAGAAAAAGAGTAGAAGGGACAGAAGAGGATAGAAAAATAGGAGACATTGAAACGAGAGTTGTTGACTCCCCTTCCACCTTTTGTAAAGTATCATGCTTGGTGGACAGAGCCTTCCTCCAATGCTTATGCATATGTGCAAGGAAATTTATTTGGCTTCAAGAGTTAGAAGTTGAAGCTTCGAGAGGTGTAGGAGGTTCTTGTTATACCATGGGATTGTCCATCACAACCATTTCCAATAGAGGGAGTGACTCCTAGATAGAAACATGAGGAAGAAATGCATGAATAGTGAAAAAAATTGGTAGAGAAGTAGAACCAAGCACCTCACTGGTGGGCCTCTTCCCATTTTCTACCCTAGGGGTAGGAGCAGTAGGAGGCCATAGAGGCTGAGACACAAAGGTGACTCCATGGGGACCCTTCCCCTTACCATATACAATGGGACAAGGATTTGTGGGAAAGACAAGAAGGTCAAACACCCGACTCTTGGCCTTTTTCCAAGAGGGCACCATTAGAATCCCCATGAGACACATGAAGGTAGAGACTGAAAGTGCCATAGTAGGACAAGAGGTAGAAAGTGGAACTATAGAAGAAGAAGAAGGATCCAAAGTGTTACTAGATTTTCCCTTCTCCTTTTATGAGGAAGAAGAAGTCTACTGTTGTGGGGTATGTGCAAGATCATCATGGAAAAAACAAGTCCTTAAGTGGAAAAAAATTAAAAAAAAATAGAGTTAGGAAACTAGACATAAAAATTTGAATAAGTTATCTATATTATTTCAAAAATATGTAAGAATAGAATTTGTAGCAAATTGAATGTAGTTTCTAAACTACTAGGTTTATTTACTTTTTAAAATCCATTTGGTTAGAATTTGAAATTTCAATGTAGTAGTACTTAAATTTTAGGGAAAAAATTAAGAAGTAGGTGTCTGTCTGACCACCCTAACCACAATAAAATTATAAAAAAAAATTATAAGGCATTACAATAAGTAGAGGAATCATGTCTTGATGTGATGCATATTTTTTTGTAATTTTTTTCCTAGTAACTAATTAATTATGATTCTTTTATTACAACTTTTAAAACATATAAAAACTTGTATGTATAACCACCTTAACTTGGTCAAAACTTCATGAAATTCAGTTTTTTTTTAAATCCTATAGTATGCAATACATAGAATGTGACACATGTTTTGGATTCAAAAAATGTGATATTGTTTGAAAGCTATAGATGTTTTTCAATCATCCTATCAATCAATACTTTAGTCATAATTAAAATAGAAAATGAATAATAATAATTTATTAAATTCAAAGTAAAGCATAATTTATATTGGTAGAAATCTAAGAATATCCTTTAAAAACCCTTTTCATTTCATCAATTTTTGGTAAAAAAAAGTTGTCAGCTATATACCCTACACATACCCATCATATTGCCACTTTTTGGCCCATCATGATCTTGCACATACCCTGTGCTATAGGGTAGATCATTCTCAACTGCACCTTGTGCCCGGTCTTATACTTAACATAATTTCAATAAAGAAGGTCTATTCTTTAATGAAGTGTACCTACTAGGGTGGGAAAAAATGATCTAGAAAATAACCTACATGCAATACCATTAGTTGATATCCAATGTCATGCATGAAATGCACTACACCTTTGTGAGATAATTTCAAATAATTATCAATAACGAAAGTGACTTCGTTCATGGAAACTAGCCATGGGATGCCTAGATTCACTTTGAACAAGTCAAATTTTGGAATGATGTCAAAGGTAGCATTCACAACCCTAGGTCCTAGTAGGATAGAAAGAGTTATAGAACCTGAAAGGAAATACAAAAAGAGCAATGGAAAGTACTAATAAAGAGAAATTGTTTGAAGGAAAGAGATTACCAAATAAGTTGAAGTATCCAAACCAAGCACCACCAAAGCAAGAGAGACACAAGAATTTGTTAAGGGGAAAAAAGCAAGAAAAAACCCCAATATTATGAATGGAGGCAAAATGCCTAAAGAATAATACAAAGAGAGAGAGAGCTTCAGCCTTAGCTTGCTTGCTTGAATCTTGAAGAATGAGAGGAGAAGCACCTCAATAAGTAGAGGTGAGAAAGAGGAGTTAGAATGTAACTCCCAACTCAATGAATGCCACCATTCATCTATGTGTGTGCAAAGTGTCACCTCTTAAGGAGGTGGTTACAAATATTCCTTAATAAAGGAATTAAAAAATAAGTCATCCTCACACATGTGTGAGATGACAAAAAGACAAAAGACTTGTAGGGATTCCTTTGGAATATTCCTACAAGTTAATAAAAAATTACAATTAAAGAATAATCTTTACCAAGTAAAGATTAATCTTCTAACATCCCCCCTTAAGCTTTACTTGGGGAAGTTACATCAAACCCTTCAATGGGTTGTAATCCAAGATTTTTACAATGGAAGAGAAATTTATCTTTACAAAGAGCTTTGGTGAGAATATCTGCAACTTGATCTTCACCTTTACAATACAAAAGAGAAATTTGCTTGTCTTCAATTTGCTCTCTAATGAAATGATGTTGAAGAGAAATGTGCTTGGTCCTTGCATGAAAAATTGGATTCTTTGCCAAAGCAATAGCACTTTGATTATCACAATATAAAGGAGTAGGATCCTTTGGAGGTAGACCCAAGTCTTCAAGTAATCTTCTTAACCATAATGCTTCTTTAGATGCATTTGTACAACCTTTATATTCAGCTTCTGTAGAACAAAGAGAAGTAGATTGTTGTTTCTTACTATTCCATGAGATTGCACCTGATCCAACAAAGAAACAATAACCACAAGTGGATCTCCCATCATTGGGATCACCTCCTAAATCTGAATCAGTATAACCCTTTAAAGAAAAATCACAATTTGCATCATAAAAAAGACCAAGATTAAGAGTACCTTTAACATATCTTAAAATTCTTTTTGCAACTTTAAAATGAGTTTGTTGTGGTTTAGACATAAATCTAGAAACCAATCCAACACTATAAGAAATATCAGGTCTAGTAAGAGTTAGATAATTTAAACTTCCTACTAATTGCCTATATAAAGTAGGATCAACAAAAGGAGTTTCCATATCAACCATTAATTTAGTTCCTAATTCACAAGGAGTAGAAACACACTTTGCATCATTCATTTTAAATCTATCTAAGAGATCTTGAGCATATTTATGTTGAGAAAGAAAAATACCTTTAGGTGTTTGCCAAATTTGCATACCCAAAAAATAATGTAATAGGCCTAAATCAGTCATTTGAAATTGTTGATTGAGTTGAGACTTAACATCACTAATCAAATTGTTAGAACTAGAAGTGATAATTAAATCATCAACATATAAAATAATAATCACAATATCATCTTCACTATGCTTAATATATAAATTTGGATCATTTTTACTTCTAATGAAACCTTGAGATAAAAAGAAAGCATTGATCTTTGAATACCATTCTCTAGGAGATTGCTTTAAACCATATATTGATTTCTTCAATTTGCAAACAAGATTTTCATTACCTTCCTTAATGAAACCCAAAGGTTGAGACATATAAATTTCTTCATGTAAATCACCATTTAAAAATGCACTTTTAACATCCATTTGATGAATAGGCCAATGCATATGAGAAGCTAAAGCAAGAACTAATTTAATGGTTGGCATCTTAGCTACTGGAGCAAATGTTTCATTATAATCTAATCCTTCAACTTGAGAGAAGCCCCTAGCAACTAATCTAGCTTTAAACTTGCTAACTTCATTATTTGCATTAACCTTAGTTTTATACAACCATTTGCATGAAACAAGATTCTTACCTTGAGGTAAAGGAACTAAATCCCAAGTATGATTAGCAATTAAAGTATCATATTCTTCTTGCATAGCCTTTTGCCAATGAGGTTGATCTTTAGCTTGTTCATAAGTTTGAGGATCATTTGAATTCATAATGTTAGACATCAAAGCATAATTACAATAATTTGCCTTTCTTCTTTTAGGTGGATTTTTAGCTAAATAATCCTCACTTTCTTGCAACAAATTTTTAAACCATTTTGGCATTCTTTTAGATGTAGGAGTATCATCACTAGAAGAAGAATCATGAGGAGAAATTTCAACATTTTCATCATCACTATCACTATGAGTAAGAGATGCATTAGGAGGGTTAAGAGGAGTTTCAACTTGAGGATTATCCTCCACAACAATAACTTTATTTTGAGAAGAATCAATATTATGCACTTTAGAACAATCATGAACACCATTTTCAGCAATGCATACATCTCTAGCAACTTTAACTTTGTTAGTAAGAGGATTATAAACTCTATAAGCTTTAGAATGTTCATCATAACCAACAAAAATATGATAAGAAGATTTAGCATCTAATTTTTGCCTCTTTTGTTTAGGTTTGTGAACATAAGCAATTGAACCAAAAATCCTTAAATGCTTAAGATTGGGCTTCCTACCAGACCAAGCTTCTTCGGGAGTTATATCCTTTAAAGCTTTAGTAGGAGTCCTATTAATAATATAAGTAGCACAACACATAGCTTCTGCCCAAAATTTATAAGACATGTTTTTAGCATGTAACATACATCTAGCCATTTCAACAATAGTTCTATGCTTCCTTTCCGCTACACCATTTTGTTGAGGTGTATAGGGAATAGTCAGCTCATGCTTAATACCAAATGTTTTCAAATAACTATTAAAAGCATTGTTCACATATTCTTTTCCATTATCAGTTCTAAGAATTTTAAGTTTAAAACCAGATTGCCTTTCAACAAATTTATGAAATTCAGAAAATATATCAAGAACTTGATCCTTACTATGAAGAAAATAGATCCAAGTTCTTCTAGAAAAATCATCAACAAAAGTAAGTGCATACCTTGATCCTTGGATGGAGTTATTCTCCATGGGTCCCAAAAGGTCACTATGAACTAGGTGCAACTTATGAGTTGCCCTCCATGATTGACCATGTGGAAAGGGCTCCCTATGCATCTTACCACTCATGCATCCTGTGCATACAATTTTAGATGGAACAATACTAGGCAATCCATCTACCATATTAAGCTTTTGCATTAAAGCAATATTGTTAGCATTTATATGACCAAGTCTTTCATGCCAAACATTGAAATCAATGGTAGATATTAAAGAGCATCTAGATTGAGCAAACTCATAAAATTTGAACAAATTATCATTGTCTAATTTAGCATTAGCAATGACCTTGTTTTGTTTTGGATCAATAACATAGCACATATCTTTGTAAAATTCTATTTTATAATCTTGACAAAGCTTAGCAACTGAAAGTAAGTTAGTCTTTAATTCAGGAACATATAAAACATCATGCAATTTACCATTAGGAACATTCACATCTCCAATTGCTTCTACTTTACAAGTATGATTATTAGCAAGTTGAAGAGGAACATTTGATATATCAGGTTGCATAGACTCAAAAACTTCTTTATGTGAAGTAACATGTTGAGATGCACCTGAATCAATAACCCATTCAAGAGGTTGAGAAACATTAGAACTACAAGTAAAAGCACGTCTAGATTGATTTGCATTATTTTGAAACTTATTATTATTAGGTTTATTTTGATGTTGATTATTTTGCTTCATAGGCTTTTTCTCATTTTGCTTCTTAAAACAAGTATTTTGCCAATGACCATCCTTATTACAATAAGTGCAATGTGGTTTCTTAGAAGAGTTAAACTTTCTAGGATCATTGCCATTATTATAATGAGGTTTGGAATTATAATGTTGTTTAGAATGAGGTTTAAAATTTTGCTTATGATTAGATAAGAAAGCATGTTCATTAGACTTAAGAGTACCAAACTGAATTAACTTAGCCTCTTCTTGTCTTAATAAATCATGAAAAATATCATAAGTTAATTGAGTAGCTAAAGAAGGAATAGCTAATTGAGCATGAATATTAGTAATGAATTGTTGAAATTGTCTAGGAAGACACTTTTTAAGAATAAGATGAATTAATCTAAGATTATCTAATTTAACTCCTAAACCATCCAATTGATTATTTAAAGCATCAAATTTCAATAAAAAATCATCCATAGATTTAAAATCAGAATACCTCAAATCTTCAAGTTGATCTTGAATTTGAATTTTTCTTGATTCATTTGTACTATTATAAATTGTTTTGAGTTTGTCCCATGCTTCATAGGCAGTTGTACATGTCCCAATGTGAACATAAAGTTCAGGTGACATGGAGATACCTATGAGGCCAAGGGCTTCTTCATTTTTGAGATTCCATTTTTCAATTTCATCTTTGGATGCAGAAGAACCTGGTTTAGATTTAGGATCTGTAGCTACATCCAAAATATGTTTAAACCGAAAAATGAAAGAAATGTGAGTCTTCCAAGAATGATAGTTAGAAGAATTTAATTTAATTTCAGGAATTAAAGTAGACATATTTGTAATAATTTATGATAAAATAATGACTATTTTAAAAATTTGCTTAAAAAAAAACTCTTGATTGAATTAAATCTTCAAAAAACTCTTTAAAAAAAATTAAATAACTCCTTTAGATTAAGATATTAAAAATAAAATAAAAAATGACGAAATTAAATTATTTAAATTTAGAAAAAATAAGTCCCTTTGATTAGAGAAAAAACTACCTAAATTATCAAATAATATTTATAATATTATTTTTGAAAAATTAATCAAGAATATTAAAGTAATATTCTAGTAAATTTTAATATATTAAATAAACTTTTAAAGTTAGTATAAAAAAAAATTAATTAAAAACTTTAAAACCTTTATTAAAAATTTAATATATAAAAACACTTAAAAGATATAGGAATCTTTAAAAAACCTTGCATAACTTTTTTAAAATATAAAGCTTTGCATATGAAAATGAATAAATGAAAAAAGTAAAATCTTGAAGACATGACTTTAAAAAAAATAAATTGAATGCAAATTATTTCAAAGAAAATGCGTGAGCAGGAAAAGCGAAATGGGCGGGTAAATGTAATTTAGATTTTAGTAAGAAAGTGAATAAACTTAGAAACAAACACTCACGAGATTAAAATGCCTTAAAAAAGTCGGTGAAAAGAGAAAGGGCGACCGAAACTGTTTTTAAAAATTTAGGTTTTAAAATGAAAGATATATTTGTAACGGGCGGGCAGAAACGCATGGAGCTACAAGGAAGACCACCGATCACAGAAGGGAGTGACCTGCAGCCACTAAAAGGGTTTAAGACAGAGGCGCAGAGGGCAAGCTGGCAGGAAATGATGAAGCCACAATGGAACACGATGGGAGGGAGACAGCCGACGAGGGGCCAAGGAGGCAGCAGAGGGCATCCAAGACTATGGCAACTAGAATATGAAACCAGAGACAAACGAAGAAACTAACGAGTGAAGCAGCATACATGCAGAAACCCTATGAGGGTTTAAAATTTTTAATTTTTATTTTTTAAAATGTATTATTTTGAAAATATGAAATCTAAAATAAAAATTTTTGATAAAATTTTTTGTATTATTTAAAAATAAGAAACCTTTTAGAAGGTACAAATTTATTTTTCAAAAAAAACTGATATAATGTTTGTAAAAAAAGTTAATTTAAAAAATTTGCTTTAAAATTCAGTACAAATTTTTCCTAAACTAGGGCTTTAGCCTAAAAAAAATTGTAGAATAGAGTGATTTTTTCAGATTTCAAACAATATTGTAAACAAAAGTTATATAAAATAACTTGCACAAGAGGGTTAGGAAATTTGGAATAATAGGCTATACCCTTATTGGTTTTTTTTGTTTCTTAAAAAAAATGCACTAAATGCAAACAAATTATTTGAAGAATGAAACTAGAAAACTAAAATTCCTGCACAATAAAAATAGGTTAGAAGACAAAAACAACCAAGATTAGACACTTTCTCTTCTTCTCTTTGAGAGTGTCTCCAATGGTGTGCTTAAAAAATCTGGTAAACCTTCAACAATGTAGCTCACAAAATATTAGTAAAACCAAGCTCTGATACCATGAAAGGAAACACAAAAAGAGCAATGGAAAGTAATAATAAAGAGCAATTGTTTGAAGGAAAGAGATTACCAAATAAGTTGAAGTAGCCAAACCAAGCACCACCAAAGCAAGAGAGACACAAGAATTTGTTAAGGGGAAAAAGCAAGAAAAAACCCCAATATTATGAATGGAGGCAAAATGTCTAAAGAATAATACAAAGAGAGAGAGAGCTTCAGCCTTAGCTTGCTTGCTTGAATCTTGAAGAATGAGAGGAGAAGCACCTCAATAAGTAGAGGTGAGAAAGAGGAGTTAGAATGTAACTCCCAACTCAATGAATGCCACCATTCATCTATGTGTGTGCAAAGTGTCACCTCTTAAGGAGGTGGTTACAAATATTCCTTAATAAAGGAATTAAAAAATAAGTCATCCTCACACATGTGTGAGATGACAAAAAGACAAAAGACTTGTAGGGATTCCTTTGGAATATTCCTACAAGTTAATAAAAAATTACAATTAAAGAATAATCTTTACCAAGTAAAGATTAATCTTCTAACAGAACCCTAAGGGGTGAGAGAGACTATCATGGGTGTGTACTATGGTTGTCATTTTTCAATACTCCCTTTGTAGAGAATTTAACAAAAGAGTCTACTCCTAAATAATGTTCATGTGACATGAGGGATCCACAAGGACTCCAGTCATAATGTTTCCATTGATGTGAGTGGGAATATATAGAGGAGAGGGCTTCTTATTCATGGGTAGATCCTATGATGTAAAATTTATATTTGGTAAACTAGTCATAGGTTAAGGGGGAGGAATGTGAGTAAAAAAACCATATTTAAATACTTAGAGGCCTTGATGGAAGTGCCAGAAGGGTCAATGATCAAATTTTCAAAGTGAGATGGAAAAAAGTTTGTATAAATCTTCTATTCACTATTTTTCTTAGTCATAGACTTGTTCATATTTTGATTTTTACCATCATGGTGAATACCATTGTTGTCAATACAATCCTATATCTCATGACACAAGTGCATACAATGTTTGGTATCATACTTGTGGGCATGATGGTATTGGTAGAATGCATTTCCATTGTACCAATTAGGGTAAGGTTCTCTAAGAGGTCAAGGATCTTCAAAGGTTATAACCTTATCCTTTAATATTTTCTTTAGAATAGAAGAAAAAGATTCATAAAACTTTGTGAACTATGTGTTGTGCTTGTGGCCTTTATTACTAGACATGATAACTACATTCACAACAATTTTTTATTTTCCTAAAATCCACACAATAGACCTCCCTTCTGAATGAGAGTACTAGGAAGATCCTCCAAACTGAATGACTATCTGCAAATATTCCCATAACTTTGTGCAAAGATGCACAAAAGAAGGATAATTTGTTAAGGAAAACTTATCCTACCAAGGTCTCTATAGGTTGTCAATGAAAACCTTCTACACATCTAAGTTAGGAAGCAAGTAAGAAAGCTATGAAAAGAGTTCTTGATATCAAGTAGTGAAATCATTAATCTTCAAATGCTCTCCCTACTTACATCGGAAGAGGTCCAAAAAGGCCATCTCCGCCCTAATGTTAGCCTATAACTATGAGATAAACTGATTAACAAGCTGATGGAACTAGAATATGGAGTTTTTGGGCAAGGAAGAGTACTACTCTAGTGTTTTTTCCTTGAGAGATTGAGGAAATAATTTTTCCATAAAGGCATCATCGTGAAATAAGTCTATACACAATGTTGAAGGCTGAAATGTGTGTTTGCAAATATCCTTTACGATTGTATTTCTCAAACTTAAAAATCTCCATCCCTTGGGGGATGGAATTATTTAGAGTCACCTTTGGAAAAGGACCATGTAAAAAGAAAGGTTGGAAGATGAGTTGGGTAGAGACTTGGTATAGACTCACCAACTAATTCTACATATGACCCATTTTTTTAGGAAAACATTTAGAATAGGGTGAGATGATGAAATAGGAATAGTGGAGCTACCATGAAAACAACTCCCAAAACCACCATGGAATCCACTACTATGATTGTCAGACATACCTGACCCACCTATTCCCATTGCACTGGAGATCCCACCATCGAAACCAACATTTCCCACAGGAAATCCATTGAATCCTAGAGGTATTCTACCTACTTTGACAATAGGGGGAAGTTTAGGAGTGGAGACATTGATGAAAGGGCTTTTCTCAACTATGCATACTGTGGTCGTAGGCATCGAGACACTAATCTATCTCTCATGGACATCAAGCACAACTACTCAAGTAGCACCCAACTTAGTGTTTTATGAGGGTACATATGCTTCAGTTAAGTTAGTAAGGCCATGAATAAACTCTATTCCTGTCTGATCCTTGTCTAGCATATATCTTATTTAATTAACAACTCTAACGAATCTAGCCATGTTTCTATCCTTCCCAAAATGGTTCCTGAGATCTAAAGGACTCCTTTCCAAGGAAAGGAGGTGCTGTATGGGAATAGTGATAATGTAATCCTCATTCAGAGGTGGGGCTATAACAAAAATAGGAGTAGGAACATGAGTGGTTTCATCGAAGAAACTTGTCTCAACCCCAAAAACCATCTCTTGAGAAGTGTAACCAGTAGTGACCTTTGATAAACCCATTTTTAAGTTTTGTTGTTACACACTCCTATTAGTGTATCTAGAAGTTGTAGATTGAGTTGTGAAGCTCATAAAGTGTCACAACACACAATACCATAACCTACGTAATGCATGAGAGAAATAATCCTGAGATAAAGAAATAGATATTACAAGGTTCACCAAAATGTAGAGGAGGGGGACCGACTGCTCAAGACCCCAAGTAATGAGGGGGTCTAAAAGAATAGGCTACCCCAATCTACCTCAAGCTAATGAAATTTCTTTAGGAGATTTTAGAGTTTAAGGGCTTAAAGGAATAGCAACTAGGTTGATTTTGTCCTTTAACAAGCCTGAATGTTTTAGGAAGTTAGGTGAGCAAGTTTCCAAAGTACGAACTATAACTTAGGAAGCTCACTACGAAAGGACTACAGTGCAGGACACAGATGATATCATGACTTGCATTTGCATCTTAGTGGGGGCACTGGAATATGTATGGAAAAAAAGCATAAAGTATAGTCAGGAACTAAGGGAGACTTACTGACTACCTAATAGGTTTGGTTTGCTATAATAACAAAAATAGAAAAGAATAAAATGATAGTGTAATGAGAAAAATACTTTAACTAAATCTAACTATGAATTGACAAGAATGAGTGAGGAAAGTGCACCTTCCTACCCATGAGTTGATATGTTCAAGTTATTCATTTGATGAACAACCTATGCACACAAGAATAGGAAAATTTTGGGGTTGTGTTTAGAGGACTATCATAGTCAGTCCCCCACCTTGGTGTTTCCACCTCTAGGGACAACCAATATAGAAATGATTGGAAAAATGTGATAAAGGAAGATATTGAAATAAAAAAACCAAGTAGTATGTTGAACAACAGTATTCCATGATATTAAAATGATAATACAAGATAAAATGAAGATGGAGTAATATCACCTTCAAACTTGTACTTAATGTAACCTCCCTATATAATGTGCTTCTTGGAATGTATTTTATTTATTTTTCTCTTTAGATGACCCTTGACCTCCTCATTGGCACAAGCATACAAAGAGAATGAATTTGTTATGGAATTCCTCTATTTTTATCTTCATTCTACTATTTTTCATAAATCCCTTTTTATATCTTTTAGGGATGATGCAAAGTTTTGGGACATTTAAGTCCCTTCTATGTTGACCCAAACATTTTTATTTGTCTTCATGTGTTGTTCTTGTACTGTAGAAAAAAGTATTTTGTGCTTGATATGGGAATAATTAATGATAAATTGGACTTAATAACACCTTTATCTAGTGTTGTGAGGAATTTTACACACCCACACTAGGTCTTGGACCCTTGCAAACTAAAGAAAATGTATCTATCAATTTCTTGTAAAGGTGTTCTAAAGTGTTGTAAAAAACTTTCACATTTTTCTAGACTTTAATTAAGTATCTAAGTCTCATGAACCTATTTTCCCCTTAATTTAATATTGCAAAATGTATTTAATTGCATTATCAAATAAATCTAGAAGGATTGTAAATTAAACTTAATGATAATATAGTGTTTTAATGTATCTTACACATTCACATTGGATATTGTACCTTTCTAGGCTATATGGACCTTATTTTAATGATGTAAAGTGTATTTAGTCACACTTTCACATTGAACTTTATGTTCTTGGCCTTATCCACCCTTTACATCATCACTAATATGCCCCTATGACCCCATATTGTCCATCTCAAGGCTTATTTTGATCAAATACCCAACTTATCAACATATAAACGTAATTTATGCATTCCCCAGCATCCTAGCTAGAAAAATAGACCCTGTGGCACCCATTCACTACTTTGGGTGAATGAGTCCCATTTGGGCCATTTTTACTTTTGAGTAGGAAATATTAGGTTTTAAGTTTATTTTTTCTTCATGTTAGCCATGAGGATCCAATTAATGGGTGAATAGGTTAATTGCCTATAAATATAAGTCTCTAAACCATAATTTACATCTCTTAATTTATTCACAACTCATTCATCATTTTTCTTCCACTTCAAGTCAATTAAGCTAGGGTTTTATCAGTCCAAGTCATCAAGATAGCTTCCAAAGAAATTCAAGGGTAGAATCTTCCTCCATTGTTGTAGAAATTCAAGATCAAACATCATGGAAAGGTACTAACTTCATTGTTGTATTCTTCATTACATTATTTCTCCATTATGGTTTAATTACCTACAAAGGTGTTTGACTAAGACAAACCCCCATGCCCTAACATTCAACATTTATCATTCTCTTCTTGTGTGTTTGCAGATTTAGACATCTTGAAGACATGGAAATCATTGAAGAATAGGTTGAAGACTTGTTGAATACATCTTCTTGTTTACCAAGGAAAAATATCAACAAAGAGTCACTTTTAGACCTAAAAATCAGACTTTCAAAGGTGGACACCTGTCAAGAACCAAAGTGCAAACCGGAGACTTCAGATTCCACTTTTGGATTTTCTTAAATTCAAAAGTGGAGTGATTTTCCATTGATGGTTGTGTCAGGGGGAAGGAATCCATCAAGAAAATGATGCAAAATCAAGATTGAATGCAAGATTGAAATCATGAAAATTATCTATTCCAAAACACTTAATCTATCATATTCCATCACTCATGAAATGTGAAAATATAAGATATTTCAATGAAATGAGATTATGAGATATTAAAAGAAATTCAAATAAACAAAAGAAGAGTTTACCATCCCATGTTGGAGTGTATTTTCATGATGTTGGGTTGTTCACATCCCTACAAAGCCTCCATTGCTTATGTGCAAAAGCTTGATGAACGATGCTTGGTTGGTTGAAAAAGGTTGAAGCTCTATCAATGGTGATTGTGACAACACTTCGTTGCATAAGGTAAGTTCAAATTCTAATCCTTATTTGTGAGGAGAGGAGTTTGTTTTATAGTAAAAGAAATTTTGAATCGACGGTCAAGATTGCGTTGGAGAATATCTAAATCAAAGGTCAACATGTGTTGAGATGATTTAGACATGAGAAGATTGTGCAAAGTTGATTGCACAATTAGGGTGATTGAATAATAGATTGGCTATTCAAGGTTTTGATTGCTTAGTTAGAAATTAATTGATCAGTTAGGGTTTAGTGAGGAACTAGATGGTTGAGTTAGAAAAATTAGATTGCTTAGTTAGAAATCCATGATTTTCTCAATTAAAAAGTGGGTGAGCAATATTAATTTATTTATTTAATTAATTAATTTTATTTTCATTTTGATTTTTATTTTTGATAATTTGAATAGTTTGATTTATTTATTCAAATTTTGGAGGGAAAGTGTGATAATTAAATTATTATGATTTAATAATTCAATTAATTTTTAAGAATAAGGTGAATTAGTGACATAATCAAATAATTGGTGTAATTTGACTAATCAGGACAAAATAAGATAAGATTATGACTGTATTAAATGAATGTAATTTATTTAATTGGTCGAAATGATGAAACATGAATTAATCAAATAACATTGTATTATTCGATTAATAGTAGAATTAGAGTTTTCAAGACTTTATTAAATAAATGGTATTTATTTGTCAAGAATGATGAAAAGTGAATTAATTTATTAATGTTGTATTATTCAATTAATAGAGGAAATAGGGTTTTGAATGTCGTTCAATGTCATGCGATGCATTGTGAGATGTCAGGGGATGATTTTGAGATTATTTGAGATGTTTTATAGATGTTTTAAGTTGATTCAGAGATGTTTTGAGATATTCTGAGTTGATTCAGAGTTGTTTTGAGACATTCTAAGCTAATTTAGAGTTGTTCTGAGTCATTTCAGAGTCATTTCAAGACATTTTGAGTTAATTCAAAGTTGTTCTAAGTTGATTCAAAGCCATTATGAGACATTATAAGTTGATTCAGATTCATTCCATGTCATTCTAGATTGATTCAGAGTTGTTTTGAGTCATTTTAGAGTCATTTTGAGATGTACTAAGTTAATTCAGAGTTGTTCTGAGCTGATTTAGAGTCATTCCAAGACATTCTGAGTTGATTCAAAGTCATTCCAAGTCATCTGGGAGTCATTTTGAGATGTTCTAAGTTGATTCGGTGTCATTACGAGTTGTTTTGGGTTGATTCTAAGTTGTTTCAAGACATTCTGAATTTTTGATAAGTATTAAGTCAATTTTACATGTGTGCATTTTCCCCCTCTTTGATACGAAGTACTGGTTTCTTTTTTTCAAAGATTATGTTTTTAAGATCAAGTTTTTAGAAAAAAAATTATGCCCCACTATGCCCTAGTGTTTTGTGGACTGATGGTAAGACTTTGTGCTGCCCCCTCTAGAGGTTGACCCTAAAATGTCAAGTTTGAGTTCAAGCTCATGACACCAATGGAAAATTTAATTGTAGAAACACTAACAACCAAGTACAACATTGAAAAGATCATGAAATTCTATCCCATTTTTTAAAAAAAGAGCATTGAAAAATACTTTTGTATAACCAAGATATGGTCTTTGAAGATAGGGTAAAAAAAGTCCTAATTATCAATCAATAGAAATTTTTTGATGATTTCTGAGAATTTGCATCATTTTTCTCACCTTTGCATGTTGAGAATCCATGCCTTTGACTTATTACCATGCTTCTGACTTATTTCCACATCTTTGACTAGAATCTTTTCTCTTTTTTTGAGCATTTAACATAAAGGCTTGCCTTTGATCAGAAATATCACTTTTGACTATTTCAAGTCCTAAAAGTGCACCTTTGACATGTAGATCCTCACCTTTGACTTATTTACACACCCTTTTTTCATCGCCTTTGCTTGAAAATCTCACTTTTTCTTGGAGCTTTATGAGCACTTTCTCACAATCCTTGCATTTGACTTTAGCATTTTCTTAGAACCTTGGTATGTGTTTGCTTGTCATCATGTTTTGTGTCATTATGTGTCAGTTACCCATTTAGAGTGAAAAATTAAAATAACGAGTTGAAATGATTGCAAGTGGTCATCCTGTTAGACATCTAGATCTAGATGGTGGTTTGTAGCCTAGTCTACAGAGTGTTTCCCTTTTTGTAGGGTAGTGTACTTGATCTTTATTATTTTGTTGTTCAGAGACATATTGTAGACATGTGTTTTGTATATATATTCATCGGCTTAGTCAAGGCCTCATATATAAGTATCATTTTGTATTATCCTACCACACTTCTTTTCACTGATGATGATGTTGATATATGTGAGATATAGATGGATGTATGCCCCATACATGTTACATGATGTTTTAATTACTTTATTATGATCATGATACATGCACCAAGGTATTAATGACCAAGGTGACTTTGTATCCATTGTGTAGACTTTGACTCTACAAACAAAGAGTATTTTTGCTCATACCAGACATACATAAACTTTGTTTAAAGTATATAGTTGGGTTGTGTTAAAAAAATTTGGACCAATCACAGAGAGAGGTATAGTACACCTTAACATGAAAATGCTACATGAATTTCATATCATGTACAAAAACAGGTATGAAATACCTAACATGCAACTGATACACCAATTCTAAACCATTTACACAAAGAGGTATGCAATACGTAACATGTAACTACTACATGAATTGTTTCAACACAACTTGGACATACACTCAATAAAGCAAGTATTCACCATGATAATATTACAAACATATCTTAAAAATAGAAAACTAAAATGACACTTAATTTTCCCCATTCCTTCTTCTTTAAATCCTTATGGACATCCTCGAGAGATCTTGGGAATGAGTCAATAAAATAAATTGAAAAGATAAGACTATAAAAAGATAAAACAAAGTTACAATATCACTTGCCATATCTGTTTGGGGTTGGGCTATTATCCATTGTTGACCATGTCTATTGTAGGAATGGATTTGTTAGGACATATCTTACGATGTTGTTGGGACTTGTCAAATAGATAGGTAGTTGATACTTTGGCCTTGTTTTCAGCTATTTATGATTAGAGTTTTGTGATTGTTTGCTTGAAATTTCTTGCTTTTGATGTTTTCTCTATTTTTTTGTTTGTTTTGTCAAAGGG
Organism: Sequoia sempervirens; assembly: GCA_007258455.2. Lineage (NCBI taxonomy): Eukaryota > Viridiplantae > Streptophyta > Pinopsida > Cupressales > Cupressaceae > Sequoia > Sequoia sempervirens. The sequence goes on along the minus strand of VDFB02105785.1, from coordinate 79,885,855 downwards.
TGAGTGTGATGATCTATTTACTATGGATGATGACTTATTGTGAATTGTCATGGTGGACATGGGTCTTTTTTCTTTTTCTAAGTTTTATGATGTTTTTGTTGTTTTTAGGGGACTATGCTAGGGACTTGAGGGATCATCAAAGATAAGCCTTGCTTATGTTGTATATGCAGAGGCTTGTAGTTCACTTGGTTTGAGTGTTTCTAACCTTTTCTATATTTTGTGAATATTTTTATATTTTGTATCTTTTGACTATTTTTCGGATTTTTGTGTTTTGTGACTAAGTTGAAATAAATCATGTTGGAAACCTAAGGAGACTAACCTAGGGTCTCAGGGGCTGATAAGCCTTGCCTACAATGTACACATAGAGACCACATAGTTCGACCGTTTGACTCAAAGAACAAACTATTTTTGGGTAAACAACATTGATAATCTAGATTGATATTTCACTCCTATGTCTAGAGGATATGTTCTAGGAAATCTACTTGAACTAGCTCTGAGGTTCAAGCAAATTTTGATATCTTAGACTATTTGAGTGAAGGAATAACCCCATGATGTTTTTTTCTTATTTTTTCCAAATTTTTTGTCTTTTTTATAGTTTTCTGATGTTTTTGATCTTTTGTTGTTTTCCATGACCATGATAGGACACGCAAAGATTTAATCCATGACTAAATTTTTAACATTTCCCCTAGTTGTGGACAAGATGACTTTCCTTAATCTGTGGCAAGCCATGGTTGGATATCTTGTTTTGAAATGAATGGGCTGATGTTGTGGATAGTACCGATAGATAACGATGCAAGTTTATTCAAAAATAGCAGGGTATGTGCAGGATCATGATGGGCCAAAAAGTGGCAATATGATGGGTATGTGGCTGACGACTATTTTTTTACCCACAATTGATGAAACGAAAAGGGTTTTTAAAGGAGATTCTCATATTTCCACTGATATAAATTATGCTTTACTTTGAAATTAATAAGTAATTATTATTCATTTTCTATTCAAATTATGACTAAACTCCTAATTGATAGGATGATTGAAAAAAATCTATAGCTTTCAAATAGTATCACATTTTCTGAATCCAAAACATGTGTCACATTCTATGCTTCACATACTATAGGATTAAAAAAAGAAAAAATGAATTTCATGAAGTTTTGACCAAGTTAGGGTGGTCAGACAAACAAGTTTTTATACTTTTAAAAAGTTGTAATAAAAAATTCATAATTAATTATTTACTTGGAAAAAAATTACAAAAAAATATGCATCACATCGGGGCATGAGTCCTATCCTTATATCTAAAATATTATAAAAAAATATTATCATTAAATTATTGTGGTTAGGGTGGTCAGACAGACACCTACTTCTTATTTTTTCCCTGAAATTTAAGTACCACTACATTGAAATTTCAAATTTTTACCAAATAGATTATTTTTTTATAAAAAACCTAGTAGTTTAGAAACTACATTCAATTTGCTATAGATTCTATTGTTACATATTTTTGAAATAATATAGATAACTTATTCAAATTTTTACGTCAAGTTGCCTAACTTTGATTTTTCTTATTTTTTTGCCACTTAAGGGCCTATTTTTTCCATGATGATCCTGCACATACCCAACACCTATTTGCTAGGTTTTCACTATGGTACCTATTATAAGAGTGCCACAAAGTGGTTTTCACTCAAGGGTATGTGCAGGATCATCATGGAAAAAAAACCCCAAGTGGCAAAAATTCAAAAAATTAGAGTTAGGCAACTTGACGTAAAAATTTGAATAGGTTATCTATATTATTTTAAAAATATGTAAGAATAGAATCTGTAGAAAATTGAATTTAGTTTCTAAACTACTAGGTTTATTTTAAGAAAAAAAAATCTATTTGGTGAAAATTTGAAATTTCAATGCAGTAGTACTTAAATTTCAGGGAAAAGATAAGAAGTAGGTGTCTGTCTTGTTGGAATATGTGCCTCAATCTCATAGGCTATAACCTCTGGAAAAGTAAATTCGGTGTGACATTCCTTTTGTCTGGCCGACTGGCAACTTTGGAACCCTGTGGTTTGCATTGGTCACTGAGACTTTGTTTCAGTCTTTCCAAATGGACCTACCACTATGACTTGGACACTAGGGAAGATCTCTTGGCGACTGGGAGATGTTTGGTGGATGGTATACACTCAGAGTAACTCAAGGGTCTCAGCATGGAGTCTTGGCGATATCTGAAGTCTTGGTGATATGTGAAGTCTTGGCGATATTGCTCATGGTCATCGGTGTAACTCATATGTGTCAGAATGATGTCTCGCCGACGATAGGAAGTCTTGCCGATATCAGCATGACCTTTGGTTTGTCTAGCCGATGTGGAAATTAGTATGACTTGTTCCTATCGGCATGAAGTCTTGGTGACCAGGAGATGTCTCGCCAATGGGTATACATATGGAGTCATCGGGGTAACAAAAGGGGTTCGCTATGACCTCTTGGCAACAGTGGAAAGTCTGGTCAACAAAGCCACATGTGATCGGATGTTTTCGGTGAGACTCCTAGGGAATGGAGTCATCAGAGAAACACAAGGACTTCGGTATGAACTCTCAGTGAATGTGGAATGTCTGGCCGATGGTTGGACTCTTCAGTATGACTTGAAGGCATCGGTATGATGTCTCATCGAATGGAAATTGTCTCGCCGATGAGAATGTTGACGTCAATGTGACATGAAGAGCTCGTTATGAGGTCTTGGTGAAGAGTGATAGTCTTTTCGATGGGATTGCTGAGGTCGATGTGACTCTGGAGCCTCGGTATGATGTATCATTGAACAATGATGGTCTTGGCGATAGTGATACAAGTGGTGATCATCGGTATGAGGTCTTGGCAACACAGAAAAGTCTTAGCGATAGCTTTCTAGACTCGGTGTAACCTCTTGCTAATAGGGATGACTCTTGGTGATGTCATTTGTCAAGTCTTGTGGCATCGGGGAGACACAGATAGTGTCTAACTGACACGCGACACAATTTGATCATTGTTGACTGAGTGGATGACTGTCCTATGCAGTGTGACTTCGACGTATTATCTTCCATGCGAGAAAATGGAAACATCCACAATGATAATGATGTTGAGCTAGAGATTGTTGTTTTATAGTTATGATCTTGAACCATTTCACAGAGCCTGTTGAGAAAGAATTTATATATATATGCATTAGACGTTCTATAGTTGATGCCGATAAGCTAAGGAGCTGAAGAGCCGAGAGCCAGAGAGAGTGATAAAGAGAGGACCAAGTGGCTAGCCAAAAGGCCAAGGCCATGAGGCTAGAATCTCTTCTAATCATGGATCATGATAGATATCTCTCGTGTTGATCTACACTATATACTGTGAGGGTATTGTAATAGTGAGAAGGTTGTATAGTCTGATGGGTTGATCTGTTGCTTCCAGTTGTATCCAGAATGAACAAGATGTAATCTCTGAAAGGCTAAGAGCCTGAAACTATATTGTAACTTTTTGTTGCTGAATAATATAATGGCTCGAACTTTGGAGAGTGGGGTTTTTTTACCGAAAGGGTTTTCCCCACGTAAATATTTGTGTTTTGTTGTTTGTCTCATCTTTCATGTCTGTATTGGTTCTAGTAGAGAATCTGTTGATGCATGCTGTTGAATTTACATGTTTTTTTCTTAGAAGGATCAATGTGGGAAATAAACTGTCTGTTTCCACTTTAGGACATAGTTGTACGTGTCTTTGAGGCAACCTAATGGAAATAAAGTTACCAAAGGCACTACTATTTGGAGTTTTCATTACATGCACTCCATTGATTTCCTTACAAGTGGTATCAAAGCCTTCTTGGCTGTTGGTTCTGGGTATTTCTCCTATGAAGATTTTTTAGCTTGATGGGCTAGAAGAAATCTGGAGGAATGGACCGATGTATTGATTCTTTGGTGAGTGGAAGTCTTGTGATATTCGAAGAAAACATGCAACTTGAAGGATGGTCAAGATAGAAGAGGGAGTTGATCATGTTGTGATTTGTATCTCCTAACTAGTAGAGGTATAACCTTGAAGTATGAGGTGGATTTTCTTACTTCATGGCTGTGTAGCAATAAATATTTCATATTGGTTGTTTGACTAAGAGGCTCCTTGATGATATGGAGAAGCCTAGTTTGTTTCTCAGCCATGGAAGAGAGTGCTTATGCTAGGTGGTGTTTCGTGGTGTTGGAAGGCACAGTTTCCTATTAACCTCGAATACATAAAGGCTATAAAGTTAATCATTAGATGATTTACAAGCTTCTGGAATGGCTTTTCTCTTTTCTCGGATGCATGTACATATTGGTGGTTTAGATTTAGCCTGAAAGGGCCCTGGACTATCTGAACTGTTGTTTTCTTTTTTAAGGATGATTTGTACTTGCATGGCTCTGTGGTTTTGCAGGTTTTACACAGTTAAGCAAAACTTGTGGTTATGTGGAGTTGTTGTTAAGCTATTGTCTAGACACTAGTTCCTTGGGGTGTTACTGGATGAAATAGTTGCAGTTCTACATGCATGCTTGGTGCATGGCTTGAGGAGGTATGTTTTCTTCTCTGCATGGGAGTGTTGGTACGTGATTTGTCACTCAACACTCCTATGGTGGTGCTTGTGGGTTCCTTGATTATGGTGCTTGTTGTGGACATGATTGGCAAATCAGATTTGGTGTGATCTAGTATTTGAGTCATGTTGTCTACGTGGTTATTCTCTTTGAGATCTCAGTTTTTGCATTTCCAATGCGATGATGGGTTTGCACGTTTCTATTGAATGGATCTATGGGTTGTGCAATGTTGTGGGCTGTCTTTACCTACATGTTTGTTGTGAGATAACTTGGAAGTGGACTGTCTATATCCACAAGGTTGATTCATTGTTGGTGAAAACTTGTTAGTTGGCCTTGTCTGTGGTCACTTGTGCATTGGTGTGGTGCTTTGAGATGAGAGGATGGATACTATTGAGTACCTAAATAGTCGATTATGGGAACCTATAGCAGGTGGTCATGATGCTTGGAGAGCTTCGGTGTCACATTTTAGTGGGAGCTTTAGCAGTGACTGTGGATTCATCACGTGGTGGTGAATTGTCTTCTTTAGTGTTGCAGATGTTTCTTGGAGAGCTCTTAGATCATGTTGCTATAGAAGGCTTCTTTCACATTTGCATGGACATTACTTGAAGATGTTCAACATCTTGGATCCATGGAGGATGCTTGGAGTCTTTGGCTAAGGTGTTGGTGGTGCTTGATAGGTAATGTTTGTTTTTAAGTCTATTTGCTTTATGTCATGGTATACTCTTGCTTGTGCACTGGAGTTTTGGCATTGTGCATTGTACTTGAGACAATGGCGAGGTCACTTGAAGAATGGAATCTCCTATGGGGATGTGTAGATCATGGTGTCATGATAAGTTCCTAATTCTTTGTGTATTGGGTGCTTTGATTATTTTCTTGATACTTCGTGATAGTGTAATAATGTAGTTGAAGTTTAGCATGAGATGATCGGTTTCTAGTACTCATGGATACATGAAGAATAAGGTAAGGTTGTCTTTCTTTTATGAGAGAAGTGTTGCTACTTGTTATTCTTGATGAAGTTTTCAACAAAAATTCTGAGAAGCCTACACCTTGGTTGAACGTGAGTTCAATAAGAGACCTATGAGGAGATTGCTCTTGGATTAGTCATGATTACTTGTATATCTTGAAGGAGTATTCTTGTTCCCACTCTTGTTCTACTCGGCAGTTTTTCTAAAAGGTATTGGGCCCATTATATTTTTTCAGATGTGTTTTTAAGTTCACTTTCATGATATGGATCTTGAATTGTTGTCTAATGGTTCTGGACGATTCATAGTGGAAGTTGTACAACTTTGTTTTATCTCCTTGTTACTAATGAGAATTGGTAGGAGATGATGTATGGGCTGATTTCTTGAAATGGGTAATGAAGTAGCTTGATCTTCTTTGAGAAGCTTACATCCATGTTGATTTTTTAAAAGTTAGTTTCATCTTGGTGATTGAATGGATGGATGTTGTTAAGGCTTTCCTTTTGGGTTGTGAAGAAGATCATTTGTGTCATAGTTGGCTGTTAGAAATGTATGTAGGAGAATGTTCTACAGGAGGATGATGTGTAGAGTTTCTCTCTATGGCTGTGATGGTTTGTGGTGAGAGAAATGTGTCTTGTAGCATTTTGTTGTAGGTTGTGCATATCATTGTGGATATTTCCTTGGTACTACTTGGTTACATTTTCTATGTACAATTATTGGTAGACTTGCGATGCCTTGGATCTTTTAGATTTGGATTACTCGGGCAGTGGGAGTTCCTATATGTGTCTTGTCTTTTGACTGGTTGGCACTTGGAGCTTGTATTTGTTGTTAATGAGTTGGTTCTGATTTAGCATAAGTTTACTAATGTTTGATACCTATGCGGTATGTGAGATTGGATGGAATAGCATGAGTTGTGAGTGCTATTTTTAGTTGTGTGGGTTTATCAGTTGGATGGAAGCAATCAGTCTGATTGTTGTTCTAGCTGGTGTTTTTTATCTTGTTTTTGGAGAATGACTTCACTGTTGTGTTCTATTTGGAGCTTTGAAGTTGATATTGCTTCGATATAGCATTTGAGCATAGTGAAGTGGTAGCAGTATCTTGTTGGTAATATCACTAGGATCTTTTGCTTGTGTTCATTGGAATGGTGCTTATACACCTTGGCTTTGTATCCTTCTTCCACAGGTGGCATGTTGGAAGATGACATGATTATTGCCTGAATGGTGAACATCTTGGATGTTGGAGCAGAATTCTTGATGGAGAATGAGAGCATGTTGAGATCTATGTGGTTTCCTGGAAGGTTGTGATTGGTTGCATTTCGGTTGCTTTGTTGGACAGTGAATTGCAACTGGATGCCTGGTCTTGGTTACAAATTGTCTGGTGGGCTAAATCTGTGGAATCTTATTGATTGGGTGTCTTGAGTGTTGCAGCGTTTGAACTAGTGGAGCTAGTGTGATCTTAGTTCTTGGTTGCTTTGGAGGTGCCTGTGTGATCTTTGTCAAGTGGGAGATTGTTGGAATATGTGCCTCAATCTCACAGGTTGTAACCTCTGGAAAAGCAAAGTCAGTGTGATATTCCTTTTGTCTGGCTGACTGGCAGCTTTGGAACCCTGTGGTTTGCACTAGTCACTGAGACTTTGTTTCAGTCTTGTTGAATGGACCTATTGCTATGACTTGGACACTCGGGAAGATCTCTTGGCAACTGGGATATGTCTGGCCGATGGTATACACTCGGAGTAACTCAAGGGTCTTGGCATGAAGTCTTGGCGATATGTGAAGTCCTGCCGATACTGCTCATGGTCGTCAGTGTAACTCATATGTGTCAGAATGATGTCTTGGTGACGATAGGAAGTCTTGCCAATATCGGCATGACCTTTGGTCTATCTGGCCGATGTGGAAATTGGTATGACTTATTCTTATCGGCATGAAGTCTTGGCGACCAGGAGATGTCTCACCGACAGGTATACATATGGAGTCATCAGGGTAATGAAAGGGGTTCTCTATGACCTCTTGGCAATAGTGGAAATTATGGCCGACAAAGCAACATGTGATCGAGTGTTTTTGGTGAGACTCCTAGCGAATGGAGTCATCAGAGAAATACAAGGACTTTGGTATGAACTCTCATCGAATGTGGAATGTCTGGCCAATGGTTGGACTCTTCGGTATGACTTGAAGGCATTGGTATGATGTCTTGGTGAAGAGCGATTGTCTTGCCGATGGGAATCTTGATGTCAGTATGACTCTTGGCGACTGCTCGGTGTTCGGTATGACTTGAAGGCTCGGTATGATGTCTCATTGAATGGCGATTGTCTCACGGATGAGAATACAGAGGTCGATGTGACATGAAGAGCTTGTTATGAAGTCTTGGCGAAGAGCGAGTCTTTCCAATGGGATTGCTAAGGTCGATGTGACTCTGGAGCCTCGGTATGATGTCTCATTGACCAATGATGGTCTTGGTGATAGCAATACAAGTGGTGATCATCGCTATGAGGTCTTGGCAACACAGAGAATTCTTAGTGATAGCTTTCTAGACTCGGTGTAACCTATTGCCGATAGGGATGACTCTTGGCAATATCGTTTTTCCAGTCTTATGGCATCAGGGAGACATGGATAGTGTCTCACCGACATGCGACACAAGTTGATCGTTGTTGACCGAGTGGACGACTATCCTATGCGGTGTGACCTAGATGTATTATCTTCCATGCGAGGAAATGGAAACATCAATGATGATAATGATGTTGAGCTGGAGATTGTTGTTTGACAGTTATGATCTTGAACTGTTTCACAGAGCCTATTGAGAACGAATGTATATACGTATGCATTGGATGTTCTATAGTTGATGCTGATAAGCCAAGGAGCTGAAGAGCCGATATCCACAGAGAGAGTGATAAAGAGAGGACTGAGTGGCTGGCCGAAAGGCTGAGGCCATGAGGCTAGAATCTCTTCTAATCATGGATCATGATAGATCTCTCTCGTGTTGATCTACACTTTATACTGTGAGGGCATTGTAATAGTGCGAAGGTTGTATAGTTTGATGCGTTGATCTGTTGCTTCCAGTTGTATCCAAAATGAACAAGATGTAATCTCTAAAAGGCTAAGAGCCTAAAACTGTATTGTAACTTTTTGTTGCTGAATAATGCAATGGCTTGAACTTTGGAGAGGGGTTTTTTCACCCGAAAGGGTTTTCCCCACGTAAATCTTTGTGTTTTGTTGTTTGTCTCATCTTTCTTTCTTGTATTGGTTCTGTTAGAGAATCTATTGATGCATGCTGTTGAATTTACATGTGTTTTCCTCAGAAGGATCAATGTGGGAAATAAATTGTGTCTATTTCCGCTTTAGGACATAGTTGTACATGTCTTTGAGGAAACCTAATGGAAATAAAGTTACCGAACGCACTACTATTTGGAGTTTTCATTACATGCGCTCCATTGATTTCCTTACATGTCTGACCACCCTAACCACAATGAAATGATAATATTTTTTATAATATTTTAGATATAAGTAGAGGACTCATGTCCCGATGCAATGCATATTTTTTTCCAAGTAAATAATTAATTATGATTTTTTTAATATAAATTTTTAAAAATATAAAAAACTCGTATGTCTGACCACCTTAACTTGGTCAAAACTTCACAATTTTATATTTTTATTTTTTAATCTTATAGTATATGAAGCATAAAATGTGACATGTTTTAGATTCAAAAAATGTGATACCGTTTAAAAGTTATAGATGTTTTTCAATTATCTTATCAATCAAGACTTTAGTCATAATTCAAATAGAAAATGAATAATAATTATTTATTAAATTCAAAGTAAAGCATAATTTATATTGGTGGAAAGCTAAGAATCTCCTTTAAAAACCCTTTTCATTTCATCAATTTTGGGTAAAAAAAAATCATCAACCACATGGGCCATCATATCACTTACATATCACCACTTTTTGGCCCATCTGCACATACCCTTAGAGAACATTTTATTTGTCTTTACTATTTTTCTTTTTGTTTGAATTTTTTGTATTTTTTTTATTATTTTTTATATTTTTTTGGATTTTTACCCATTTTTGCGGTATTCTAATGTGCTTCATGTGTATAACTTCTTCAGGTTGCCATTGTTCAGCGGTTGGACTAAAGGTTCTCCTTCAGGATTAGCTAATTGATATGCCCTAGAGCCATAGCTTGTTCTGATGATAAATGGGTCTAACCAATTGGGTTCAAATTTTCCTTCACTATCCTAATTTAGTTGTACTTTTTGGTTCTCTTTAAGGACTAATTCAATAACTTGAAAGATCCTATCCTTGATCCTTTTGTCACAGTCTCACTTGAGCTAATTCTAATAAACCTACAGATGGTTTAATGCCCTCAAATTTCTTTCATCTAGGAGTTCTAATTCATTTAGCCTTGATACCCTATATTCTTCATTGTTGACCATGTCTTTTAGTGAAACTCACAATGAAGGGATTTCAACCTCAATAGGCAAGATGGCCTCTAGTCCATAGACAAAGGAAAATGGTGTGGCCCCAATAGGTGTGTGAATGCTAGTTTGATAGGCCCATAAGGCTAGGTTTAGCTACAAATGCCAATCACAGCTAGCTCTATTAATAGTATTTTTGAGTATCATCAATATGGTTTTGTTAGATGCCTCAGCCTAACCATTTCCTTGGTGGTAATAGGGCACGAAGAATCAATAGTGGATAGAAAATTAGGAATAGAGCTCTTGGAAATCATGATTTTTGAATGGGGTTCCAATGTTTTTTATTATTGTTTGGGGAATTCCATACCTATAGATGAGATAAATCAAAATGAATTTTGATATCTATTTTCCAATGATATAGGTCAATGGAATTACCTCTATCCATTTAGTGAAATACTCTATTGTTGTGATAATGAATTTGTGCCCATTAGATGAAGTGGGTGATATCTTTCCTACCAAGTCTAATCCCCATTGCACAAAAGGCCATGGTATGGTTATAGGTCTCAATTCCTATGCTGGTGCATGAACAAGGTAACTATGTTGCTGACATTGTCGACACTTTCTAGAATATTGTATACATTCATGTTCCATAGAGGGCTAGTAGTATCTGGTTCTGAGAGTTTTTGGACTAGATTAAGTCTGCCAGAGTGGGATTCAAAAATACCTTCGTGAACCTCTTGTAAGGCTATTTGTGCTTCTTCTGCATCCAGGCACTAGAGTAACATACCATCTAGACTACAATGGTATATGGTATCTCCTAGGATGGTAAAACAGGAAGTTCTATGGGTGAAGGTTTTCTTTTGGGTAGTCATTAAATCAATGGGTATGGTACCATACTAGATGTAGTCAAAGGTATCTTGGTACCATGGGGAGTTAGGGCCAACAACAACACATACCAATTTTGATTCTAGGATGTTGATGCTAGTACCAATAGCTATTCCATGAGGAACTCATTTTTAGACATGTTTCATGGAATATCAAGAAGTTAGCCTATTGTTTCCATTGCATTGGTGCTCTATTATTGATTCGAGGGATTTGCTCAAAGGTTATTCTAACAAAGCATTCCTTGAAGCTGTCCGCCATCCTTTTATATGGCAATAGTTTTTCATCTTGTTTCCGATACTCATCGTTCACTTGTCTAATCACTAGCTTAGAGTCTCCAAAGACATGTAGCTCTTTTATTCTCCATTCGATAGCCTTTTTTAACCTTGTGATAAGAGCTTCATATTTTGATATGCTGTTCGTGCATGAGAATGCAATCCTATAGGCCCTGGGTATACTATCTCCTTGTGGTGTGAGAAATAGAATACCAGCTCCAAATCCATGTTTAGTATGGGACCTACCAAAGTATAGTGTCCATTGGTCTATCTATTTTGTCATCAAAATAATCTCATCTATAAAATACACTATGAGAGGTTTATGATTATCTAAGGGTGCTTCAGCCAATTTATTTACTATAGTCTATCCTTTGGTAGCTCTCCTATCCACATATTCTATATCAAACTCACTTAGGATCATTACTCACATATCCTATCCCACTTGAAGGTGTTTTCCTTGTGTAGGAGATGAGTAAAAGGGTGGCATTTGTGTGCCAATTGTGTCATAACTCACTATATGGATTGTAGTTTCCCTTGTAGGCTCCTCAACTATTTTAGTGTCTTTTGTGGAGGCATTTCCATTATTGCTTTTACTTTGGCTGGATCTACTTCAATCCCTCTTCTTCATACTATGTATCCTAATAACTTTCTAGATGTTACCTTGAATACACATTTCTTAGGATTGAGTCTTAGATTGTATTGTTCAAGACGATCGAATAACTTGGAAAGGTTTGTCAAGTGGTTTTCCCTGTTGACTGATTTTTCTAGAATATCATCCACATATTCCTCCATGATTGTGTGTAGAATATCATGAAATATTGTCATCATTGCTCTTTGATATGTCACTCCTACATTCTTTAGACAAGAGGGCATTACATTCCAATAAATTTTTCCCCAAGCACAAGTAAATGTTGTTTTGTATTGGTAATTTGGAGATATCTTTATATGGTTGTATCTATAGAAAACATCCATTAAGGATAGAATCTCATGTCCTACCGTTAGATCTACAATCATGTCAATAATTATCAATGGAAAGTCATCCTTCAGATAGGATTTTTTCAAGTCTCTGAAGTTTGTGCATATCCTTATGCCCCCAACAGGTTTGGATACTGGTACAAGATTTGATATCCATTGTGGACAATCAATGGGTCTAATGAAACCCACTTCTAGTAGTTTCTTTAGCTATACCTTTACTAGTAATGCTATATGTGGATGAATTTTTCTAAGTTTATGCTTGATAGGCTTTGCTCCAAGCATTATAGATAGATAATGTACCACTAATGTTGGATCTAGTCTAGGCATGTTAACATAGGTCCATTCAAAATTTATCTTTTGGGTGTTGATGAAAGCTATGAATTTGTCCTTTTCTTTTGGGTTTAGTGATGCAGCATGGTAGGTTATCTTTGGGATCTCTGTTGTGCCAACATTTATGGGTTATGCTTCTTCTACTAGTAGTGTTTATCTTTCTTGATATTTTGATATGGGGAGATTGAATCTTCCATCCTTGGGTGCCTATAAGAGGTTTTCACCTTTAGATGCATCCTTTATTTTTCTATTTTCTCTAGGGGACTATATTTTTATGTTCTCTCTCTCATTTTTGTGACTGAAAGATTCAATCTCTCCACTAAATTATTCCTCCTATTCAAGTTCCATGATGAATCTCACTTTGTGGTTCCTACTAGTATGTCTATTCAAAGTCTCGTGAACTTCACGATTGCCTTGTCATTGTGGAATTGATCCAAAATAGGTGTATGTTGTTGTTGATCCCAATCTATGAGTTGTAGGTACTAAAGTGGGAGGTTATAATCTTGATCCTCAAAGCCTAAGGGAGTGGATGAAAGGGTCAATATTCCTTTGGGATTTTTTTCCCACTAAGTTTCTAGGTCGTCATTGCTAGAAGTGGGAGAATCATATCCAGTGATGAAGGAAGGAGAATCCCACTCATATCCATTAGAGTTTGTACCAAAAATGTAGTAGATGTTGGGAATGGTTTGAATATGTTGGAGAGGGAACCTATCAATGCTAAAGTTATCAAATAAGTCTTCAACAGGTAAATCATTGTCTAAGGTATGATAGGTATCCAGTGCCTTGATGCTAGCAGAAGTTTCTCGCTTCTTCCAAGAGGTTTGTCTAGTTTTTGGAATAACCACATCCTTTGGTTTATAACCTAGCCCCATATTCTTCTTTTTTTCTACTATAGTAGGATTTGACTAGACTTGTTTGTGTAGCTCTAGGCCACCTTTTCCATTATTTCCCATCTATTTAACTAATTGATAACCTTTAGTATTAGGGTCAAAATTGGGTTTCGACTTTACTAGTTCTTCTGGGTCCTCCTTGTAGATCATAGATACAAAGTCCTCCTCAAATATTTCATCTTCCATGTCTCCCCACCTAGTGAGGATAGTGGGCATGGAAATCATTTTTAATATCTTGATCTCTTTTGGAACTCCATATACTCTGGGTGTTGGAAAAAGCATGATGATGTAGAATGCTTGGTTGAAAAAGTAATTCCCATTACTCTTGTCAAGTACTTGAATCTTGGCTTCCATTTGTGGTTGGTCACTTGAGGTGTTCTTGGTTGAGGTGGATGGAAGTGTTGATGGGTCGACATAAGAAAAGGAGTGGAATGCTATGTCATTGTTGGACACATGCTGTATTTTATTGTATTTTTCCTCTAACTTGGCACATAAATGAAAAGGCACGGGATCAGTATATAGTGTTACCTCTTTTCCTTCATGGGGGAAATTTAGGAATTGATGAAAAGTGGAATAGACTTCTTGTAAGGCATGGATCCAAGGGCGTCTCACGAGGAGTTTGTATGGTAGCTCAAGGTCCAATACTTGACAAGTGGTTTTTGTTAGGGTTGGCCCTATCTACACTAGTAACCTAACTATTCCCTCATAATTTCTTTCTAGATCATCATAGGCCCTTATTGTGACACTCTTTCCTTTGTCAATCACATTGCCAAAATACCCTAGTTGTTTGAAAAAATTTAAGGTACAAATGTTTAAACCTACACCATTATCTATTAATACCCATTTGACCATGGTTTTATGAACACCAACATCTATGTAGAGGGCTTGGTTATCGAATGTTATTTTGGGTAGATCTTTCTCAGAAAAGATTAAGTGATTACTTTTTTGTGATTTTAGCAACCATAGCTTGGAAATATCTCAGATTGAGGTCATTAGGGACTATCTTTTATAATTCCTTTTCAAGTATTTCCCTATGGGAAAGTGATAATTTTAACAACTTTAAGACTGAGATTAGGGCAGGTGTTTTTTTAATTGTTCCACAATACTGTAGCCATTTGGTGACTTGATTACAAGTTTGGGTGGTACTCCTTTAATTTTAGCTCTTCCTTTATGGGTGGTTACATTGCAGTTATTGTCTCCACCTCATAGAGTTACTACATTTTACCTATTATCATCAACTTGTGAGAGGGTTCCTAAAACTATGTCCCCATATGTGTAATTGGTGTTATGGTACTCTTGTTTCTTTCCTTTGTCATTCCCTTTGGCATGGTTTAGGATTGGGTTTGAGTTTATTTGTAGGTCCTTATTCCTAGGATGATGTTCAATATCTACCTCCCCTTTGTCTATTAAATCTTGGACAAGGTGCTTAAGTCTCATGCGGTTGTTTGTGGTGTGTCCTTTGATCATATGAAAGTCACACAAGTCCTTCTCGTTATACCATGGTGTTTTGAAACTAGGTTCCTCATAGTTTGGATGATCATTAGTTTTTTAGGAGGTTTTGTTGTACTAGTTTGTGCTAACTGTTTCTAGTGACTCACCTAGAACTGTGAATTTCCTTCTTGGTTGATCATACTACCTCTATTGCCCTCCCTGATTCATTTGTGGGTTCACAACCTTATTGTTCTTGGGATAGGTATTTTGGTTATTTTGTGCATTTTTTGGGATATAACTTGTCTTTGCTACTTGTGGTTTGTTTTGAATTGTGTTTTTTGATGGCCATAGTGTTATAGCATCAACCACTCCATCGTTTATGATGATTTTTTTTAGCCTAGACTTTAGGTTTCTCATTTCAAGTAGATGGACTATCTTTTGAGCTATTAATTTTAAGGAAACCTCTTGCAATGAGGGATCTCTCAATATTCAATCCCTTCTCAATGGTTTCTTTAAAGTCTACCAGACATAACATTGTAAGTTGATAATTGATCTTAGCTAAGATGGTAATGAATATGTCTACAAATTCCTTATTAGCAATGGGCCATTTACATCTACTAGCCTCGTGTCTCCATCATTGTAGGTAGGAGATAAAATATTCTCCTTGATTTTGTTTGATCATGGATAAGCTTGTGATAGTGACATCTTGTTTAATTTTGAAGGAGAAGTGACTTATGAATTTGTTAGATAGTTCATTAAAGGTTTTGACTGTTGGTGTCAAATGGGTGAACAACTCCATAGCATGGCCCATAAGTCTACGTGGAAATAGTCTCATGAGGTATGAGTCATTGTTTCGTACTTCCATGCATGATACAAAGAAATCTCATAAATTCTCTACTAGGTCCCCTCTTCCTTTGTATTTTTTTTCAAACCAAGGTATTTCAAAATTCTTCAGCAAAGGTATTGTAGTGACATATTGATCAAACAGGAATGGGAATATCTTTTGGATAATATAGGTTTTCTTTTGTTTTTCAGCTTGCATGCCTACTACTTGTTGGGTGATGGCCTCTATCTTCATTTCCATGTCCATTTTTGGCATGTATGTTTATGAGTTTTGTGTATAATAGCCTTGTTTTCTCACCATGTTTGGGTCGTATATCAAATATTGTGAAGGTATGAGACCTTGGTAACCATTTTGGGTATATACTTGGTTAGGTCCTTGATGGGTGTAAGGAAGGTTAGCGCCTTGTTGCTAAGATGAAATGTATTGAAGGTTACCCTGTTGATGCATTATCGAGACACCTTGTTGGTAGGATGCTTAAGGAAGGGTGCTTTGTGGCACACCTTGCTATTGGGTAGGACTACACTGAAGTTTACCCTATTGATGTGTTATCAGGACACCTTGTTGGTAGGATGACTGAGGGAGGGTGCTCTGGGGAACACCTTGTTTTTGGGCTAGACTAAATTAAAGGTTACCCTGTTGATGTGTTATTAGGACACCTTGTTGGTAGGATGACTGAGGAAGGGCACTTTGTGGCACACCTTGTTGTTGGGTAGGACTAAACTAAAGGTTACCATGTTGATGCATTATCAGGACACCTTGCTGGTAGGACTAAACTAAAGGTTACCCTGTTGATGTGTTATTGGGACACCTTGTTGATGAGTTGACTGGAAAAGGGTACTCTGCAACGCACCTTGAGGCTGGTATTTCTAGTTCAGAAGGGGACCATATGGTCCACCTTGTTGGTGGTACTTATTGTTCAGAGGGGGACCTTGTGTTTGACCTTGTTGAAGGTATTGACCATTAGGAAGGGGACCTTGTGTTCTACCCTATTTAAGGTATTGAATGTTTTGGGATGGGTCAATGTTTGAGGTTTTCTGAGGTATATACTATATGGGAGGAGGATTGTTGTTTGGTGGTTCATACTTTGATGGTCCTCCTTGATATAGTTGTGCTATTGCTACTTGTTCAACCTGAGTTAGTTTTCTAAATAAGGGGTTCTCTTTAGGTTGACCATCATTTTGTGAGAACATAGGTGGCATGTTTGGAATCTCTAAAGGATCAATTATTTTTCTTACAACTGAGTTATCCTCTAGGGGAATAAGGTTGGCATCCTTGAGAGCTTCTATGTTGAAATCCACTAGTAATTTAGCACCACTTTGTGCTAACTTGAAGAAATAGTAGTTTGGATTCTTTCTCAATAGCCTATATCCATTAGTTTAAGAACCTTGGGGTTGTTGGAATGTTTGAATTGTTCATCCTCATTTATTTCTTCCTTTGTATCTACCTCCTCTATAACCACTCTATTTGGGTCTTGGTTGTTTTATTCAATTACCTCCTTTTGTTTGTGATTTAATTCCTCTTTACTAAAGGTATTTATATACATAGGCATCTTTTGTGGTGTTTCAAGATTAGTTGGCCTATAGCCCCAAGGGCTACTTTCATAGTTTATGGTATTGGTTGGTGGGATACTAGTGTTGGTTTTTTTTGCTTTCATTTTCTTTCTAAGTTGTGATCTCGTGGTTGTCATAAACAATTACCAAGCTTTTGTGATTGTTTTTTTTATTCCTATTATGTAGAAAAGATGTGGCCTATTGGTGCAAAGAAAAAATAGAAGTGATCTAGCTAGTTTTGATAGCTATGACATCTCCTTGAGAAGAAACCTTTGGAAAAAAAAAATTATAGGGTGATTCTTTAAGAGCCTAAGTATATATTTTTGCTTAAGGATCCTACTCTTTCCAAACCTATGGATATTTTGCTTGCCAAAAAGTATGAGGGATGTATATTTATTGCCATGTAGGTGGTGGTAATATAGGCCTTTCAGCTACTAGGTCTTCCTTTTCTTCTTCTTCATCTAAGATGATGAATGTAGTGAGAAATTGGCAGGGTGTTTCATTTTTCTCAAAAATGAACATTCTCAAACTACTAATGATGTTATTTTGGGCACCTTCAATATGTGTGTTACCTAGTTGAAATATTGGTGTTCCCAAATATTCATAAGGTATTAGGGTGTTGTGTGGTGGTTTATGGTGTTCAATGCCCGATCATATGGTCACTCAATACCTATTGCCACGTAGGAGGTAGTAATATGGGCCTTTTGACTGCTATGGTTGCTTTTTCTTCCTCCTCATTTAAGATTATTTATGTGGTGAGAAATTGGTGGGTATTTTCTTTTTCTCAAAAATGAATGTTCTCAAATTGTGTATGATGTCAGTTTGGGCACCTTCAATATGTGTGATACTAGTTGAATAATAGGTGCTACAAGGCTTGGTTGTTGAACGGGAGTTGTGGGTAACCAAATGGTGGTAAGGTGTGGTAGTATGGGGTGGTTTGCTATGAAACTCAAAAACCCTAAGGCTTGAGTGTTGTTTTGGAATGTGGCTACTTTTTAGAAATCAAAATACTGAGGAACTAGGGTTGATATTCCACTTCCTAGTCTAGAGGATATGTTGTGGGAAAGATACTTGAACTATTTGTTAGTTTCAAGTAACTGTTAATATCATAGAATTTTTTATTGGAGGAATGATCCCAATGTTTTGTTGGATTTTAATTTCTAATAAGTAGTATGGGAATAATGGGTGAGAGATTTTATGACCAATCTGATTTTCCAAGTGTCTTGTTCAAGTAATGACCTTATAAGCAACTTCAATTTTCTTTTCCCCTAAGTGTTTAGCAAAAAAATTGTGAGTTGGAATGATAGTTTGTAACCTCTACATGTTTTTTCCTTTTTGTTCTTGAGTATGAAAAATGATATAATAACACTGGGCTGACTCAAAAGCATGGACTATATGTGACTTGAATGTCTATAGCTCAAGTTGTGAAATCACAACACCCAAGCCATAGTTACCAAAGTGTTTACTTTGATCAATGCAACCTGAAAATAAAAACCAAAAATGTTTGGAAACCTTTAAGGATAAATCCTTTCAATGAGTGCAAACATAAGGCTTCTTTCACAAGTATACACTAACTCAAAGGATTTGTGGTTTAACCATCTTGTTAATTATTTTTTTTGATGTGTTATTTTTCTTTAAGTCAGACACACAATTTGATGTCACAATTGTTTTTGAATGTAATTGGGAAAGTTTTAACATTAATAATCAATTACAACCCTAGTGAAGAGAAACCATCCTCTTAGGTGGGCCTACCTCATGCTCTGAAGAGATTATTTTACATGCAACTTATGGCATGGGCCTGTAGTTTGACTTGGCAAGTAACTTCTCAGAAGTAAATTCTAATGCACCACTTTCAAAGAATGTTTTGGATAATAGGGCGGCTTCTAAAACAATTGGCACTTATTCATATTCTTGGGATATTATTTTCAGGCACCTACACATTAGGAATTTTGTTCAATTAAGGACCTTCCAGCCCTTTCAGGTTTTTACGCATCACAAGGATATTGAGGAAGAATACATCAGTATAGGACATCCACACTTGGTGATGATGAACTTTCTTCACACTCACAAAATATATATATAGAGGTCCAAAATGAAAGTATCGCTTAGGTCACCTATGAGTTCTCCAATGTAGGATGTGTCTCAATAGGAAGGCCCTATAAGAAGGTATGCTTGAAAAATGTGCAAAGCTCTAAATGTCCTTGATCACCCAAGATCACCAAAAGTTGTGAGGGGAGAACACAAAAATTAGCTTTGCCAATCAATGAATACATGACATACAATTCATAGCAAATTTATTCATTTTAAACACCTTGAGTGGTGTTATCCCCAAGAATATGTGAGTAACAAAAACAAAATGTTCTTTTTATTTTTGTACCAATTGAAGTGTTCAAGACATCAAGTAGTTAAGATAGTAATGGTGTGAAGAAATCAAGAAATATTTTGTTCATTTTAAGCCCAAAAGTTGTAGTGTTTCTAAGAAAATCATACCTAGTCATTAACTAGTCAACAAATTTAAATCGTACGTGCATCAAAAAAATGAAAAATGCTTGTGCTCTTTTTATGAACCAAATTTAAAGGTTCCTATTTATGAAAACATTAAATGTGTTCATTTTTAGAGCCGAAAATTGAAGTGTTTTATGTTCCTTTTTTGAGAACCAAAATAGAGTTCCTACTTTTGAAAGCTTCAAATGGTTTATTTTAACAACACCAAATTTGAAATGTGAGAGTTTTGTTGTTCATTTTAGAGCACCAAAAGGAGATTCCTACTTTAGAAAGCTTCAAAAATGTTTATTTTAACAACACCAAATTTGAAATGTGAGAGTTGTTCATTTTAGAGCACCAAAAGGAGATTCCTACTTTAGAAAGCTTTAAAATGTTCATTTTAAAAACACCAAATTTGAAATATGAGAGTTGTTGTTCATTTTAAAGCACCAAAGGGAAATTCCTAAGTTAAAAAGCTTCAAATTTTTTTATTTCAACACCAAATTTGAAATGTGAGAGTTGTTGTTGTTCATTTTAGAGAACCAAAAGGAAATTCCTACTTTAGAAAGCTTCAAAATATTCATTTTAACAACACCAAATTTGAAATATGAGAGTTTTTGTTCATTTTAAAGCACCAAAGGGAAATTCCTAAGTTAATAAACAAAATTAGTGGCTTCAAAGATCTTGGACTGATCATCCTCTCTACACAAAATAAGTTAGTATTTTTCAATATCCTACATAGAAATCCATTAATTCCTGCAAAACAACTAAAATGTTAGCAAGTAAGGTCATTGCAATAGTGTAGGATCCATTCACTTGTCTTCTACAGCAAATGCTCAGAAGAAAAATCAAAAGATTATAATTTTTTTTGCAAAAGCTTAGAAATTAGGCAAAAGCTCAGATTTTTTGTACAAGTGCAAACCCATAAAGATGCAAAAGCACACTTTTTAGAGAAAAACATTGATCTTAGAGAAAAGGTGATCTTTCCATGGAAAAAGAGCTGATTTTGTGGCAAATGCTCATAATTATTGATAGTCAAAAGTGAACTTTTGGTTGGGTAGTCTGTGAAACGTCTCCCAAAGGCTCCTAGAATCTAGTGGCTTCAAATTTTCTCATAAAAATGTTAGTAAGGAGGACCTAGGTCCCACTAGGCATGCTAGAATGTGTGAGGAGGAAGGAATCCATCAAGAAAATGATGCAAAAGAAAGATCAAATGCAAGATTGAAATTAGAAAACTATCTAATCCAAAATACTTAATCTCTCATATTCCATCACTCATGAAATGTGCAAATCTAAGCTATTTGAATGAAATGAGATCCTAATATATTCAAAAAAAATTCAAATAAATAAAATAAGATTTTACCATCTCATGTTGGAGTGTATTTGCATGATGTTGGGTTGTTTGTATCCCTACAAAGCCTCTATTGCTTACATGCAAAAGCTTGATGAACGATACTTGGTTGGTTTAAAAAAGGTTGAAGCTCTATCAATGGTGATTTTGATAGCACTTCATTGCATAAGGTAAGTTGAAATTATGATCCTTATTTGTGAGGAGAGGATTTCTTTTATAGGAAAAGCAATTTTGAATTGATGGTCAAGATCGCGTTGGAGAATATCTAGATCAATGGTCAATGTGTGTTGAGAGGATTTAGACATGAGAAGATTGTTCAAAGTTTCTTGCACAATTAGGGTGATTGAAGAATAGATTGGCTATTCAAGGTTTTGATTGCTTAGTTAGCAATTGATTGATCAGTTAGTGTTTAGTTAGAAATTATATGGTTGAGTTAACAAAATTAGATTGATTTGTTAGCAAAATAGATTGCTTAGTATGAAATCCATGATTTTCTCAATAAAAAAGTGGGTGAGGAATATTAATTAATTAATTCCATTTTGATTTTGATTTTGATTTTTGATAATTTGAATAGTTTGATTTATTTATTCAAATTTTGGAGGGAAAGTGTGATAGTTAAATTATTATGATTTAATAATTCAATTAATTTTGAGGAATAAGTTGAATTAGTGACATAATCAAATCATCAGTGGAATTTGACTAATTAGGACAAAATAAGATAAGATTATGACTTTATTAAAAGGTATGTGCAGGATCATCATGAAAAAAATAGGCCCTTAAGTGACAAAAAAATCAGAAAAATCAGAGTTAGGAAACTTGACGTAAAATTTTTAATAAGTTATCTATATTATTTCAAAAATATGTAAGAATAGAATCTGTAGAAAATTGAATGTAGTTTCTAAACTACTAGGTTTTTTTTGAAGAAAAAAGAAATCTATTGGGTGAGAATTTTAAATTTCAATGCAGTAGTACTTAGATTTCAGGGAAAAATAAGTAGGTGTCTTTCTGACCACCCTAAACAAAATAATTTAATGATAATATTTTTTAATAAGATTTTAGATATAAATAGAGGACTCATGTCCCAATGTGATGCCTATTTTTTTATAATTTTTTTTGAAGTAAATAATTAATTATGATTTTTTTATTACAACTTTTAAAAAATATAAAACTCGTATGTTTGACCACCTTGGTCAAAACTTCATGAAATTCAATTTTTCTTTTTTTTAATCCTATATTATGTGAAACATAGAATGTGACATATGTTTTGGATTCAAAAAATGTGATACCGTTTGAAAGCTATAGATTTTTTTCAATCAATTTATCAATCAAGACTTTAGTCATAATTTAAATAGAAATTGAATAATAATTACTTATTAAATTCAAAGTAAAGCATAATTTATATTGGTGGAAAGCTGAGAATCTCTTTTAAAAACCCTTTTTGTTTCATCAATTTTGGGAAGAAAAAAAAGTCATCAGCCACATACCCATCATATTGCCAGTTTTTAGCCCATCATGATCATGCACATACCCTAAATAGATGTAATTTATTTAATTGGTTGAAATGATGAAACATGAATTAATCAAATAACATTGTATTATTTTATTAATAGTAGAATTAGGGTTTTCAAGACTTTATTAAATAAATAGTATTTATTTAATTTGTCGAGAATGTTGAAAAAGTGAATTAATTAAATAATGTTGTATTATTCAATTAATAGAGGAAATAGGATTTCAAATGTCGTTCGATGTCATTCAATGCATGGTGAGGTGTCATGGGAAGATGTTTCAGAGATGTTTTGAGTCAATTCAGAGATGTTTCGAGATTTTCTAAGATGGTTGAGTCATTCTGTGTTGATTTAGAGTCATTCCAAGACATTCTCAATTGATTTAGAGTTGTTCTAAGTCACTTCAGAGTCTTTCTGAGACATTCTAAGTTAATTTAGAGTTGTTTTGGGTTGATTTTGAGTTAGTTCAAGATGTTTCAAGTTGATTTAGAGTTGTTCCAAGTTGTTTCAAAGTTGATTTAGAGTTGTTCCGAGTTGATTCAGAGTCATTCTGTGACGTTTCGAGTTGATTTAGAGTCATTCCAAGCTGTTCCAGATTGATTTAGAGTTTTTCTGAGTCATTCCAAGACATTTTGAGTTAATTTAGAGTTGTTCTAAGTTTATTTGGAGTCATTCTGAGATGATTTAGAGTCATTCCAAGTCGTTATGGAGTCATTCTGAGACGTTTCGAGTTGATTCAGAGTTGTTCAGAGTCGTTTTAGGTTGATTCTAAGTTGTTTCAAGACATTCAAAATTTTTAATAAGTGTTAAATTAATTTTACATTGTCTACAATGGAAAATGAGTCCCACTTCTAGGCATGAATAGGATTTTCTATATTTTTGGATACCCTTTTGACTGAAATGGGCTCTGAAACAATTTCCCAGATCTGAGACTAATTTGCCCGGAATGGTGAATGAGTCCTTGTAAGTCAAATTTATAGCATCAACAACATTTTAGAGGTCATTTCTATTCTACATAAATTTTTCAGGTGCACACTTCCAGTTTCATCAAATATTGTTACAGTTTGCTTTCATTTCTAGGTATTTTTGCATATCACAATGTGTTTTCCAACAAGTTGCATTTCTTTAGTTTTCACTTAATAATCAATAAATTTCTTTAGTTTTCTACATTTAAATCATCTCATCTAGGCACATTTCATTCATATTTCCATTATACTTGCATTAGTTTGAGTGAACCACCTAGGTTTTTGGCCTATCTCTCTCCTTTTTGGTGAAAACCTTAAGTGCAAGAGAAGTACATAGACCCAAAAATCTCTGGTTCAGTTCTTTCCTTGTACTCATTTTTCCATGCTATAACCTATCTATTCTTGAGGTCCATCTATTTTCATGATGTAGCTCTTTTATAAATATCAATTGGATTTTAGAAAATTATCGTTGTGCAAATATCACTTTTTCTACCTTAGAGGAAATAGCTACCGGTTTTCGTTAGCAATTACTTTAAGATGGGGGCATACTTTCCACTATGCACTTTATCTTGTTCACACACCATAAACCTATTGATGCGATCATAAAACCTCAATCATCTTTATATAATTTTATTATAGTTACCCAACAAACAACATATTTTCTTGGTCCATAATTCTTCACATTTTTTAACATGAAACTCACCTAGTGAATATCTGACTTTACTAGCCTACCTTTTTAATTTGTATAATTTTGAGGATCACCTTTTTAATATCATACTTTACTATCCTATGGTTATTTCACTTTATTTATGAAACTCACGTAATGAATATCACACTTCACTAGTTTGTTTTCTTCCTTATGAGGCTCACCTAGTGAATATTAGACTTCTCTAGATTGTGGCACTTTCAGTTATCGATGAGCCACATAGAAAATATAAAAAATTTATAGCCCATGACTTATGGATGTCATCCCATAGGTATGGATCCTTGTAAGAATCTATAGGTCTTACTAGTCCATGATTCCATACTTCAAGACCCACACCATCACCTAATTAAGTTATCCCATTCCTCCATGAGGAAATTATAAAATTACCATTGGGTATTTGCAGGATCATGATGGGCCAAAAAAGGCAATATGATGGGTATGTGTAGGGTATGTGGCTAACGACTTCTTTTTTACCCAAAATTGATGAAATGAAAATAGTTTTTAAAGGAGATTCTCACCTTTCTACCAATATAAATTATTCTTTACTTTAAATTTAATAAATAATTATTATTCATTTTCTATTTGAATTACATCTAAAGTCCTGATTGATAGGCTGAATGAAAAACATCTCTAACTTTCAAACGATATCACTTTTTTTGAATCCAAAACATGCGTCACATTCTATGCTTCACATATTATAGGATTAAAAAGTAAAAAATTGAATTTCATGAAGTTTTGACCAAATTAAGGTGGTTGGACATACGAGATTTTATATTTTTAAAAGGTTGTAATAAAAAATTCATAATTAATTATTTACTTGGAAAAAAATTACAAAAAAATATGCATCACGTTGGAACATGAGTCCTCTACTTATATCTAAAATCTTATAAAAAAATATTATCATTTTATTATGGTTAGGGTGGTCAAACAAACACCTACTTCTTATTTTTTCCTTGAAATTTAAGCACTACTACATTGAAATTTCAAATTTTCACCAAATAGATATTTTATTTTTTTAAACAAACCTAGTAGTTTAGAAACTACGTTCAATTTTCTATAGATTCTATTCTTACATATTTTTTAAATAATATAGATAACTTATTCAAATTTTTACATCAAGTTGCCTAAATCTGATTTTTCTAAATTTTTTGTCACTTAAGAGTTTTCTTTTTCCATGATGATCCTACACATACCCCATTAACCTAGCTAGTATTTGGATCAGCCTTAGTCACATTTATTTTTTTTGTTTCTGGATTCAATTGTGTTCTAATTTTTTCATCAACATTTCAGATCACACTCTGTGATCCATGATCAGGATGGAGAGCTGAAAAAGGATGATTGTTCTTTAGTCACATTCTTCTTTACTTTCTCCTTTAGTACAATAGAGAGAATGATTGTTGATTTTTTGATGAATTTAATGGTGAAGCAAGTTATCCTATTGAGTTTCCTCTCCATGGTGCAAACATAGGCCTAAATTCCTTTGTAGTCTTCCTCCTTAGCAATATCCAATATATTAGTCTCATCTTCCAAAATCTAAAGATTGGAGGAGTCTAAAGTGGAATCCTCTTGTATCATCTTTTTATGTTTCAAAAATTGGCTTTGTCTCTCAGTATAATCCTCAATTTCCTCCATAGTTTCATGCTTACTACCCATGCCCTCAATATCCTATTCAAAATTATTGGAAATTTCATCAATGTTGACACCAGGTTTTCATTTTTCTAGCCGGTTAGAGCACCTTACGTTGGCATGTTCTAGACTGGTATCCCTACCTAAGTTTAATAAATATTCCTTCTCCATATAATCTTTGGTATCATTTTCACCCTCCTTATTTTTAGTGGTGGGTTCTTCCACATAGAAAGTGATTCCCTTTTTCCTTTTTTTGGTTATATTTGGCCATACCAGTTAGATTTCCCCCTTCTTTGTAGGAATATATTTTAATTCACACAACCCAACATGATCATTATTTTGAGCTTTCCTAGGGATCCTCTTTTTCTTTTTGGTAAGTTGTTTGGGCTTAGTGCTCATATGGGGATGGTTGGGAGGGAGGTAGAGTTTCCTCTTTGAACCAACAATTGCATCAAAGGAGGGTTTCAAGAGATTGGATTTAGAAGATTTGGGCTGCTCAACCTAGTGGTAGAAATTGGTTTTAGGGGGCATAAGGTTAAATAAAATTGATACACATGGAGAATGAGCCCCTAGTGAAGGGAGAGGGGGTTTATCTAGATTTTTGGTAGTAAGAGCTTTCAAGAGATGATAAAAGAAAAATAGAAAGATAATGAGGAGCTGATGAAAAAAAGGATTAAGGAGAGGCATGTGGTAAATATAATAACATTTAGAATATCCTTCTAAAGTAATGTATTTCATTAAAATAATGCAAACCCGGGCGTAAGGAGTGGGGAGCTTACTCCTATTGTAGCCAACATGATGTTTTGAATGCTACTCATTCTCCTTAAAGAACTATTGCATACTGTATACACCTAAAAATGGTCATCACAATCAGTTAATTAAATACAACCTATTTGATTAATGCTTCAACTACATATAAATAAGGTCTCACTTTATTTATATTGTTCACTTTCCTTTTAATTCTTCTAAATAATTAAATAAACAAAATACCCTAATTGTGTTTATTTAATTAACCTTTCTGAATCTTGATTAATAATTAGAGCACATTTCTACAAATTTTTGTGTGCCACCTCATAAAGGTCACATGAAAATAAATAAGCCTAATTATTAATTAGAATTATCCTAACACACTTCCACCAATGAGAAAAAGCACATGGCTTTATTCCCCCATACTTCTAACAAATTTGGAGCACATGAGTCTTTGTTTCACACACTTGGGAATCCCATACAGTTGGCATGCTTCCAATTGGTCATGGGATTCTCTCCACACACATGGCATGTTGTCCTTGGTCAAGGGGACAACACCCTGATTCCTTTCATCTCTACCATCTATCATTTCTCCTTCGAATCTAGATAGTTGATGAGTGCCACCTCACAAAATTCTTAAGAAACCCTATAAATACACCCTCTTGCCTTAGCATTTATCATCTACCTTTTGATTAATGTTATAATGCTATTTTGAGATACAAATTGGAATAGTGTTATAATGCCAATTTTCATCAACAATTTGAGCAAAGTTAATATGCAGGTTTATCTTAGGAGGTCGGAGCTTTCACAGTGTCTTATAATTAATTTTAGTATCATGTGTTACTTTGCATTCTCGTTTTAGATTAATTAAAATTGCTTCAGAGTTTCATTTTATCACC